>JBBMJY010000009.1:9902915-9917487 GCA_037833715.1 Toxotes lorentzi
CACACACACACACACACACACACACACACACACACACACACACACACACACACACACACACACACACACAAAAAGACCATCTGAAATTCCTGTCAGAAGTTTCCGACTGTTGAAATTATATTTACCGTCATGACAGATGGTTAAATCTATAGTGAAACCAATAGTGAAAGGATGCTTCTTGAATTTGGTTTCACTCTACTTTCCTTGACCAACACAGTTTTAAAACAATGCAGTAAAGCAATAAAGTAAATGTGGCATCTCCTACCAAGATAGAGTCAGTCATATAGTAGATGCACTTGCTTGTGGAAAGTTTGCTTAAAAGGTTGATTATAAATGCTGGCATCATATGAGGATTACAGCTAATTTATTCAGGTACTGGCCCTTGTGTGAAATCATTAGGGACACGTGCTAGTGTCACATTTCATGATTTCGTTTTTTCACTTTTCTGGCAATTCTTGACTCATCAGTGCTCAAAAAGTCAGCAAGGAAACAAAAAGAAAACATGACAGTCTAGAATAAATTTAACAAAATTTTAGTCATTATTCTGAATGTTTAAGAAGCATCCCATCTTAGGTATCCAAAAATATTGTTTCCTTTTAGGTTGATGTTAACTTTGCAACTGGCCTCCAGGGGGTTGGCCCACAATAATCAAAGTGTGTTGTGTTTCTGGTCTCTCACAGTGTCAACTGACTCCCCTGTGGGCTGCTGTTCCCTGCCAGGCAGATCACGGGACACTGCAGGTGGCCTACTAAAACACTGAGAGCCTTGTTTGAAAAGACACGCTACAAGGTAGATAGATTGTCCGGGCTGTGCTGCACTTCAACCCAGAACAGGCTGTAGAGTTGTCTGTGCGTTAACTCCACAATAGAAACTGTAAATGGAAATGTCATGACGGTGATTAGAACAATTCTACTGTTAGGTTCAGTGATGAAAAGATAATCGCGGACAGGGAAGAGAGTCTTTCTAAAACTTCAGTGCTTTATCGTGTTTATAGCGACATTTCTGTATGTCTTCACACTAGAGATTGTGATGAAATACTAAGCGGGACATCAGTTATTGTGGTAATCTTGTTTTGCTCAGATTCTCTTTTGGTGAAGTTGAGTTGCTGTAAATCAAAGTAAAAGCAAAAGCAATTCTACCATTAATTCCAAGCAAACCACTGTAGCTTCTGCCGAATATGTAAAATGACTCACCCCTCACTCCAGGGGAAAGTCCTCTGCTGGGAAGAACCTTCTTATAATGTAAAAGCTTTCATGTACAGAGTGTAGCTTGACTCAGTTGGCAATGCAGGGTAGAAAAAAAAATAACATTTCTATACATGAAACCTTGCAGATCATTTTATTAAGCTTTTGAAAGAACTAAATAGCCTAAACGATATTTTTCGAGCTGGGAAGGACCCTAAACTAGTTAAATAAACATATATGTATATATACACATATATATTTGCATTTGTGTGTGTGTGTGTGTGTGTGCATCAATGATCTCAGATCAGCACCTCAGAAGAACAAAAACTGCTGTCAAGACCTGTTCAAGTTGACGGCTACAACTAATGACTACTTCATCTTCGATTAATCTGGTGATTATTGTCTTGAATCATCTATCCATTAGCTACAATATACTGCTCATCCTTGAGGGTCACGGGGAAGGGGGGCTGGAGACAGTCCCAGCTGACAGAGAGGTGGGGTACACCACAAGTTGCCCATCTGTCTACACACACAGACAAACAACCATTCATGCTCTCATTCACACCTGCGGGCGATTTTGAGGCACATCAATCTGTGTTTTGGTTGTAAAATTAGTAAGGCCAATTTTAATCCCCCAGAGCCCAAGGCAAGATCTTCACATTGCTTATTTTTTTCTCCAACCCAAAGAAAATCCTCAAATCCACAAATTTGAGAAGCTAGGACCAGCAAATCTTTTTTTTCTTGAAAAAAAAATGGAAACAATCAGCAGATTACCAAAATAGTTAGCAACTAATCATTTGATCAATCGAGTGACCTTTCATTCCAGCTCTATTTTTATCTCTCTACTTTTATATGGATGCAACAGCATGTCCTTTTAAAAAGACGATCGAAAGTTAATACTTCAAGAACGCCAAGGCCCAGCCCTACGAAGAAAAAGCCCCATCAAAACCTGATCACAAACATCAACTGCTGCCACAAACCCACTGTTCATAAAAAATTATTTACCCTCCAACCAGCCCTGTCCCGCAGCTACAGTCTACCCTTATTCTCACCCCAAGTTTCACCCTCATCTTCAGCTTTAACTGCAAACTCAACCCCCAGCTCTACTGACCATGTGCACCACCTCCGGGTAGATGGGCTCTGTGATGACATTCCTGTTGTGAGTGATGTACTCCACCATCTCGCTCAGCGCCGCCCGCTTCACTTCCTTCCATTTCAGGTCACTCAGCGGGTCGGACAGGAAGTCGAAAAGAACGCAGCACTGTCGCAGCTTCTGGATGAAGAGCTTCTCCTGCTCCGCGGGGGCCACATCTAAAGAAAGATAGAAGAAAAAAAGTGAGGTGGGTGAAGGGAGAAAAAAAAAGAGAGAGAAAGAAGAGTCCAGGGACAAGCAAAAGAGAGTTGAAGGCGTACCAAGGCTACACAGTGGTGATGAAATAATGCCGTCGAGAATATTTGAGAATGGAGCCTTTTTCAAAGAGTGAGGGGTCACAAGCGAAAGGAGGGGGCGGTTTAACTGTCACGGATGACAGTGAAAACAGCAATGTGATAGAAAAAGAAATAGGCAATAGCAAAAGAGTTATGTAGCCTGGCAAATGAGTCATGAAGACTAAAGTGCACAGAGAGAAAGGCAGAGATGGTTAGTGCCGGGGTGGGAGGCACAGTGAGGGAATGGAGGATGAAGGATTTGGGAACTGGGTGAACGGTCACAGTCAAGCCATTTGACACACACTAAGAAAAGATACTGTAACCTAGCTATTTAAGTCTGTCATTATATTTGTCCATGGTGGTTTGAGGACTTCCTTTTTTTTTCACTTCATTTCCACTCGAACACTCGAGCACCGGCTTGTAAACAAATCTCTACCAATCAACACTTCGCACATAATAACATGATGAGAAAACAACCATAACTAAATTCCTATCTGCTCATGTGGTGCAGTAATAACACACAGCGACACCATAATTACGTAGTTGTGCGACACAACTTTGATGTAACTTGTTCCTCTGTCTCTCTTATATTTGGCGTTATCTCTACCTCAGCTACTTGCTATTATGGCACAGTTAATTTAATTTAGGATCTGGACAAACACAACTCTTTGACCTCATTTGATACTGCAAACTGTTTAAAACATTAGTCTGACGTGTTGAGGGGAGGGAAGACAGTGCTACCTTTGGTAAAGCAGTTCTTTCTGCACAGAGGTTTGTGAATGTCTGTGGCGAGATGCAAATAAAGCTTTATCACCCATAGTTAGAATTACATTTCACAATAATCGCCAGCTTCCCTTTATAGATTAGATAGTCCTCAATAAAATAACAGACATGTTTCTAAAAGATTATTATGTCAAATGCCATACCGTTTTTTTGCCAACCTACTGCAATGAAACTTTTGATAGCCTCTGGGTAGAAAGGGGGTCCCTTCCCTGACTGACTTATGTAAACTTGATTCTGTGTAACCTCAGCTGGAGCTATAATAAAAGAGGCAAATTAACAATGTCACATTATTCCTTCACCGAATTCAGGTGTGGGTTAATTTAACTGACAGAAGCAGCTGCCTGCGACACAGATAGGAGGTCTGTCAGATCAAGAGGCTCTCATTTGGTTGAACAAAACAGATCTAAATGTGGCTAGTTAACTAGTCTCATGTTTATTCTTTCATTGCTGTCCCCTCCTGGTAGGGTATGTTCTGCATTTGATAGAGAATGAGGGTAGACGGACAATACCCCATCTATGGTGTTAAACCTCAACAAATCATTCCCCTGCAATGTAGACTGTGTTTCCTATACCCCATAATTACTGATCAGTAAAGGGCGGAACTGAGGCTCAGAAGCTGTCTGCACATGATGAGGATGCTGACGCCATGGATGAGCCAAATTAGATCAGATATATACAGACTGGTGACAAATTAAAAGGAAAAGCCTCAATAAACGAGTGGAGACAAATGCAGATGCTTCCACACAGGTGCACTACATGGTACAATTAAGCAATTAACATACAATCGTGCTCTGTGGCATGTGTAAAAGTGCTGAGCAGGCCCAGTCGATTCTGATTTTCTATCAAGGTGGCAAGAGGAAAAGAGGCTTTGAAAGAGGGTTCATTGTTGAGGCATGAATGGCAGGAGCTTCCGTCACAAAGACCGATCAAGTTGCTCGTGTTTCAATGGGAACAGTGACTAAAGTGACATCCGCATTTAGATCTATGGGAAAGACATCAGTAAATAGAATCAGATGTTGTGGTCCACAGTGCACATTGGATGACTGTGATATTCATGCCTTAGTGTGATATGTCCCCAGGTGACTGAGAATGTCAATGCAGGACGTGATTAGACTGTGCCACCGAGAGCAGTCTGTCAACAATTACAAAGAGACATACTATAGCAGCACTGCAGTGCATAAGCCCCTCATTACAAAGATGAATACACATTTAAGTTCAGTGAGTTCAGTGGTGTTAAAACCTTAGACACTGGTCTACAGACATGTGGAGAAAAAAATGATATGCTCATATGAGTCATTTTTTTCACCCTATTCTCCACACCAAGAGAACTGTACAGGCCTGAATGGTTGACCCTGACAGTGAGGGGATCTGGTGGCTCTGTTATGCTGTGGGGGACATTTTGCTGGCATGGTTTGGGTCCATTTGTTTCCCTAGAGGGAAGGGCCACTGCAAATCAATACAATCTGAGTGATCAACTTCATCGTATGATGAAACATTTATGTCCTGATGGGACTGATCTCTTCCAGGATAACAATGCATATCAGTCACCAGATCCTGATCCAACTGAACACCTATGGAAGATTTTGGACCAAAGTGTTAGGCAGCGCTCTCCACTAGCATAATCTCTACACCAAATGAGTATCTTTTGAAAGAACGCTTATCCATCCCTCAAGTAGAGTCCAGAGACTTGTAAAATCAATGCTAAGGCATACTGAAGGTGTGCCACCACGTGTTCTGGTGGACCAACACCTCACTAAGACACTTTATGTCTGTCCCGTTTGTCCTTTAATCTGTCACCCGTCTGTACATGATATATACATCAAAAGGGAAAAAGAAAATAGATTAATCCCATTCATCTTCTGTGACTGTACTGTAACCTGTGGGGGAAATGCTTCCAATTACTGAGATAAGCAAATTAGGTTGGGAGACAAATTATGATTTATGAATTTGGCACGGGGTTCAAATGAAGAGAAGGGATGAAAAATAAGGGCAACCAGAGCTCTGCAAACACGCTATATGGATGCAGAAATGTATAACATCACATATTATTCTTATATAACTTAATTAGTTCTTTGTGTTATGTTGCTTCCTTCCATCTTGTTTTAATTAGACTGAAAGTAATGGGCAAATAAACAGACCAGCATAGAAATTCTGCCAATTCAGTTGTGCAGGTGTGCAGTAAGAAAGAAAACACTGCAGGAAAAACTTGGAACACACTTGGAAGGAAATAATAGGCAGCTAAACCTATTTTCTCATGACCTAATTTCAGTGAACATACTCAAAGAGTGACAAAGGCCATAGCACAGTGTAGAAGAGGACACACACACACTGGTGCTTGACATTCTTGCAAACACGCAGATTCTAGGTAAGAAGAGAGATATCCTATTCAGACATAATGGAGACCTGGCTCAGACACACAAACACAAACACACACACACACTTATGCAGTGTCAGTTTCAAGTCTGCCAATTTATCTTGATGACAGTGAGAGGTTGGGAATTCCAGAGGAGAGAGGGTAAGTGTGTGAGCTGCCGTTAACAGCCATTTCCATAAAGATCCGACGGCCAATGGGCCTGTCACTGTCACAATAGGAAAACACTATGAGTGCCAGTACTCCTGATTAAAAACACATAAGAGAGAGAGGTTCATCCAAGGCATTTATTGATATTATTATGTGGTCAAAATCAGCCTAGGATTGTTTTCCAAAGGACTTAGCACATTTTAGAATGTCACAGTACGACCGATTAAACCAGTGTTCACTTATTTGTTTGTTGTCTTTTAGTGCACCATCCCTCTGCTTGGCATGTGCTTTGTGTTGTAACATATTTTGTAATTTGTACTGGTTGCACTGGGACATGAGGCTGGACTGGAATGTGTTGCCATGCCTTGCACCCCTGACCGTGTCAGACTTGCATTGCTCCTATTACATAAGTCTGTCTGCCTGTGTTATAAAGTTTCTGTACACTCCTAAAATACCCAGTGGGTTGTTGTGTAACAGATAAAGGCCCAGTGTTGTGATCCCAAAATTGATGTTAAGCACAATGTGACTTCTATTAATGTAACTAACAGAGGCCTTAGGAGAACAAACATGCGCATGCACAGACACACAAGTATCATGTCTTATAGAGAACAGAGAAAGATTTATCAGCCGCCCTGTTCAAAACAAAGATAATAAATAACTGGAGTCACATTGGAACAACAAAGTCTACTTTTCTCTGTAAATAGGTCAAATGAGCAGCTGCTGGTCTGTAACCAGAACCGGTTTGGCAATCTGTTATCGACAGCATGTTATGATCAATGTAAACACTGACTGATTGTGATTATACTACTCTAGACATGTTGAGGGACAGTGTTTTACAGTTTTGGAGGCAGATGAGCAACTAGTTTGGCAACATTCATTCATTAAAACTGTTGTGGCTGCACTGCAAGCAACACCTGAGAATGCATTCAGCAAATGTGAAGTAGAGTACACTTCCCAGATCATGGCACCATTTGTTGTTTGGAAATAGTTAAAAGTAGGCATCATTGCCACATTTGAGACACGCTCATAGCTACAATTGAGAGGCTCCCTTTTGACTAATAATGGCAAGACGTGCTTTGCTGTGCTCGTTATTAAAATGATGTCCCCCATCTCAAGAAGCATTAAGGTGGCTCTAAATACAGGCATGAATGCATCTATCACATACTGAGGAAATGTTGGGATGCGGTGCCTCATTCACAGGCGGTTCATGTGTCAAAATAGGCAGTGTAAATGCAATTCCATTCCTAGCAACACGGAAATGTTGCTAGAACACATTTTTTCAGAAATGTGTTCTGAAGAAAAAAAAAGTATCCCAAACAGTTATTTTGTCTGGACTAAACAAACATGGATGATGGTTTTTCCAAGTCTATACCTCAGGTGAGACACCACAATCCTGTAAACACCCATGTGCAAATTGACTTTTTTTTTTGGTTTAGTAGTAGTACTTTCAGTTTCCCCATTTACAAAATCAAATGCAAGAAGTGAAGTGAAACTCACTAGCTGTCAGTCAAACATTAAATTAAGACACATTCATGAATGTAGAGTCAATCTGGAAAGATGTGCATTAGGGGACATTTGGTCTTAACGTGGTTATGATGACAAAGACACACAATGAGAGGAAAGAGACAGAGAGAGAGAAGCAGAGAGTCTGATTGTTCCCCAGCACTGAGTTGTCATTCATGGCAGTCGCCTCTGTGGCTTAATAGAGTGTAATCAATAATTGCCCGAGGCTTCATCTAACGCTGGGCTGCACCCGAGTACAGTGGTAACAGGCTGGACCTTTCAAACATGACTGAGTGCATTGTACACATATTAAGAGGCCGAGCCCCGTGCTGTAATCCTAAAACATTACTGCTCTGCTGTGACAAAGATGGCTGGGTAATACAGACAGCGGTGCTTTGTTGACAAAGATCTGCACTGAAGATCCACTTTCAGATTTCATTTCTTGTGTCTTGTTTAGAGAAAAAAAAACGTCTTAAAAGGTGCCTAAACATGTCGCACACACACAGGAGGGCACCGAGGGAAAAGGGTGGTGAGATGGAGAGAGGGGCTGCTGCCTGCTGCAGAGCACTGGCTGTCTACAGCCTACACACTATGACCAATTTGTGCCCAGATGAACTGGAGTGTGACAAAAATGCTGGGCCGGGTAGAGCAGCTGAGAAGGAGGTGAAGAGGACAGACAGTATCCGATTCCTCTTAAGCTTTTCTTTAAGGGCTAAGATTAATAACAGCACACACAACTAAAGAAACACACAATTACAATCAAACACATGAAAACCTAAGGAGAAGACCCTTCCCTAGGCTATGACCTCACTTCCTTTGACATCACTAGCTTGGCGGGGGGATGGGCAGAGAGAGCAGCTAGCTAGTAAAACCAGATTTTTATGTAGCTCCCGTGTCTCACAGCTATGCACACAAGCCTTCCAAACAACCGCTCCCCAGTTCATTTTCAAACACAACACAGCTGTTTTCCAACACACAGATCCAAAGATCCTATCGCAAACGTCTGAATGCTGACTAACCAGGCAGTAACCAGTGGAGGGGAACAGGAGCACAGCAACACACAGCTCTCTCTCTCTCTCCCCTTAATTCCCTTGGACAATACAGGAAGAATAATTTGTCTTTACGTACCTCTGAAGTGCATAAGAGCCACCGGCTGAAAAGGCCCATTGGAATTAGGTGCATCCACAACCATCCTGTCTCCAGATTTATTGCATGTCAACATCTAAACCTCAACCAGGAAGGCGATCCACTCAGGGCGAGAGGCCAGCCTCCATTTTAGCACAAAAGCAGATCAGAAAATGAAGCTCTCTGCTGCTGGAGGGAACTGGCTAGTTAGTGATGTAAGCAGTGAGGAAGCCGGCTGATTGGCCGAGCTCAGGGTGCTCTGGAGCAATGAGGGCAAAGGGTGCTGGTAGAGAGGTAGGGTGATTGGCTGAGAGGATGCAAAAGGGGCGGGACATACATTGAAATTTTTTGGTCTGGCTCCTCCTCCTCACTCACTGGTGTCTGGTGACGCTCTGCAAGGCAGACCCTGCTACAGATCTTAGATCAGATTGACTTAAGTCTTTTCCACAGTTTAGCCATTTGCAGGGTTTTCAGAATAATCTGACTTAGGATAAGCATTTGGAAATAACTTACTCAGAGTGCGCTTAGAGAGAGAGAGGCCCTGGCTGAATCTTCAAAGTCTTTCATTGTTTCCTCCTGTCATCTCTGCTTGGTTTTTTTTTATCAAAGGGATGAGGGAGAGGGTCAGAAGGGGCCTCGAATCCTTGGATTCAATGATGAACAGAAGGAGACCAGAAGAAACCACATGAGGGGGCTGAGGACAGGACTACTGGGGACTTGGTGCTCTCCAGCAAGAAAAGCCAAAGAAATTCAGTGAAGAATGTGGTGTGATTATTCTCTACACAAGATTAAAGACCATGTCAATTGATAGTGTAGTGTAATGCTGAATATAATAACTTGAAATCAAATAAATGATTAGTTCCAGTCCCGTAAGGCAGTTTAAAAAGACATATAATACATGCTTTGTTTCCCTCAATAAGAACAAAATGAAACTATGAT
Source organism: Toxotes lorentzi (assembly GCA_037833715.1). Lineage (NCBI taxonomy): Eukaryota > Metazoa > Chordata > Actinopteri > Toxotidae > Toxotes > Toxotes lorentzi. Next base: position 9,912,399 of record JBBMJY010000009.1, read on the forward strand.
CAGCCATCTTCAGAGGCTCCATGTAATGTATTTTGTGAGAGGATTTTATGAGTCACACACTATTCGGGGCAAAGGCAAAATTTACTGCATTATGTTACTCTGAGTGACGTACATGTGCTTAGCAAAATTAGCTGTAAACAGGAAATGAAGCGAGAGGATAGAATATTAAACGCACGGGCGCACAACGCAGGAAACTGCTGCAGCTCCACACACATTCACAGCCTGTCTCAAAATTTATCTAGTGACTCCACCTCTTTGTTTTTAAAATAAATTAAAACATTAGGTGTCATACAAGACAGTAGCATATTACACTTTAAATTAAATAGGTTATGTACATTTAAAGTTTTAGTGAGTATTCATTTTGGAAATCATGACCCTGACATGAGTCCAACACTCCAAGGTGACACATGAATAATATGCATTTCATCTTTACATAATGAAGTAGCTTTCCTTCGTTTCATGCGATTTATCACAGGACACACTGACTGAAACCACATTCATGCCACAAGGCTGACCAGAGTTTTCCTCACAATGGGACTCACTACACCATTTTCACAGCCCTTTCACAGTCTTTTAATAACAAAGGGACTGCGCTGTTTTCCAGCAATGGATACATTCAGACAATTAATTAAAACCTCTAAAGAGGCTGTGATGTACAGTATGTCTCAGTAGTCCTACATCTGAAATTACCACTCAGTAAACACCACACCCTGGTAAAATGTTGAGGTCTAAATGAATGCCTTGATTGAAATAAACAAATCTCCTGGTGCACAACATAGCTACATTTTTAGGATATATAAAAATATATGAGTCTGAATTATTCTGACAGGTAAAATTTCTTCTTGGTGGGTAATTTCTGCATCTGCAGGTCTAGTAGTAAGATTATTTTGGACTTTAGGTTACTTTTATACACTCTTTTTTCTCTTTCCTTTAGTGCAGAGAGGAGAAGAAGGCCAAGTGTATAACTAAGCAGTTCTCACTCTCTGCCATTACATTCCACAGTCGTGACAACAGGCACAGGTATTTGCAGAAACTGCCACTTACTTCCTACTAGCAGGACAGGCTGAGTGTTTCTGCCTGGCAATATATATATCCTGTTTACAGCTATATATATATATATAGTAAATACTTACTACTTCACAAATCATGTATTTCTCAGTGGTTGAAAACAGTCCCTAAAAAATTTAAATTTTTTTCCTAATTGGGAAAAGATTTCCTATATATTCAGTAGTCATGAATGGGCTTGGGGCTGAGAGTTATAGACAGGGCACTGAGAGACTAACACACGGTCGATTTCATCAGATTTGTTGAGACAAAAAACAAAACAAAAACCAGATAACAGCAGCCTCGTCCTTCAAATAAAGCCTCATGAAACATTTTTAAAGCTGACTGAGAAAGTCAAAGGTAATGCACCACTTCCATTTTCAACCAGAAGATGGCATCACAGCCAGTGACGTCTTCAAGAGACTTCTGTAACACAAGCTCATCACTAAATGTTTCACTAACATTTGGAACAACATGCTGTGTACTCTTCTTCTGCAGAGATGCAGTGTGGTCCCACTGTTGAAGTTTGGTCCACACCAGCAAGTGACCAATGAGATTCTGTGATCACTTTATTAAAAACAAAAAAGTTATTTTGTGAGCTAAATTTGTTCCCTGGTGAAAAATATTTAGGACTTTTTATCTGCTACTGTCACACAGGGCCATGTTTCCCCTTGCTCTCTCTCTCATACACACAAACACACATGGAGAGAACAGTAACATTACTTGAAAGCCTGTGGCACTGAATGGCCCTTTTGAGACACTGCACAAAAATGCATTCCCTTGCAGCTACAAACAAAATCCATTTACAAATATTGCCCTAACATGTCTTGTATTCTGTCTGTACATTCACTCTGGTCTTCTAGTATTAGTCACTAAGATATGATGTTATATCATATTTATTAGTAGCTTTCTCTGTAGTTGTATTTTGATGAACTGCAGATGTACTATAACCTGTTTAAAAAAAAATAATGAAAAGTGCCCATTACAGGAGAGGGTAGAATTATATAATATTTGGCATTTCTGCTTGACAGATTATTTTGAACAATTATTCACAATAATCAAAATGCTGGTTAAATCTCTGTGCATCTGCAACTGATTAATCACTAATCTTTCGGGGTTAGCTCAAATATGTCAGACGTATGGGGGATAAGTCTGGAGTATTAGTGTCTGCTTTTCCAAGTTAAAAAATAACTTAGAAAAACTCAGAGACTTAACTGCAACACGCTACATACACTACATATCATCCATTGTAAGTGGGTGACTGAGCAAGTAGTTATCTTGATTGCATCTGACCTCTGAAGCCTAAAATCACAGAGCAGTCCATGAAGTGTCAGGAGTGTAATTTGTGATCATATTCAAGACTGTGCCAGTTCATGCACATTTCTCCAGGTCACCACCATCGACTGAAGGGTCAGGGAGATGATTTTCTTATCCTTCTACGCTCTCTTCCCGCTCATCTTCCTCTCAAAACACACAAAAATAAAGAACATTTTTAAATGTAAAAGTAGAAAATAAAAATTGTGACACATTGTGGCCACACCCCATCAAACTTGCAAATCCTCTGGGCTGTCCACCGCTGCTGTTTGTCCGCAGTGTCACCCAGCACATCCAGGTATGAGAACAAAGCATAGCTGGGTATAGTTTACAGGAAACCACTTAGGCCAGATCCTGTCTGTAATGCTGTGTGTAAACAAAGAAGCCATGAAAGATTGATGCAAACCTCAACCTCACTGTCTTGCCTTTGAATCGGCATCAATGTGATATGTACTAACAGATTCAATTAATACAGTAAATTAAAACACTGACAGTGGGGCCAACTTGCCTCGCTATGATAGTAGTGATTGGTGATCGCTAAAGTAACTTTAAAACAAGTCCAAATCTCCCATCACAGCCTTTCATACTGCTTGGTCAGGATGTATTATTTAACATTAATGACATACTGTAAGTGGGCGGCATGGTGAGCAGTGGTTAGCACAGTCGCCTCACACCTGGCTCTTCTGTGCAGAGTTTGCATGTTCTCCCTGTGCTTGCGTGGCTTCTCTCCGGGTTCTCCGGCTTCCTCCCGCAATCACAAAAACATGCACGGGTTAGGTTAATTGGCTACTCTAAATTGCCCATAGGTGTGAGTGTGTGCATGTGTGGTTGTGTGTCAGCCCTGCAATTGACTGGCGACCAGTCCAGAGTGTACCCCGCCTCTCGCCCATAGTCAGCTGGGATAGGCTCCAGCTCCCCCGCGATCCTGACGGTTAAAGCGGTAGAAAATGGATGGATGGATGGACATACTGTAAGGTTATGCTAAAGTGCAGTACAGGCTGAAGTGTTTTATGGGACTCTGCGATGCCTCTTGCTCCAAATCAGGGTTTTACAGTTTGTTTGATTTGGGCTTATGTTTTGAGTTATTATTGGATGGCCCAGATTCTGCTGTCTTCTTGTTTCCTATCCATGCAGTGTGAGCAAGAGTTGTCTTACATGAGGGAGCCCTCTGGGGGTATTATCTGTTTCTCCCAGGTACGGCTGGAGATGCAGCTGATTGCACATCATTTGCATTACAGATAAAGCAGTTGGGCAGTCTGCTTAGCTATAAATTATGTAGTGAGCAAAGACCTCAAGGTTAAAAAGGCGGTTATGAGGATCCACCAAGGCTATGAATTGTTAATATGATTCCCTTCATCCATATAGGCCAAACATGCATTTGTAAAGGTTATCTTGCATTTTCCAAGAGGAGTATAAAAGCTTATCTATGTATATGTGTTATTACAGAGGAGGAAAATGTAGAGGAGCAGCATTTAAACAAAGCATAGAGCAAAGAGTGATAGCTCCTTATACAGATACTGGATACTGAAGGAAGCCTACCTGCTAGTGCAGGTAGTTTCTGTAGTTCTCTGTTAGTACTGAGAGGGAAAGAGGAAGTGCTGAGCCTCTTCTCTCTCTTCACGGCCGAGTGCGACCCCGGCTGTTTTACCCTCATCAGCTGAGTTGCGGGTGGCACTTTCTTATTGGAGCCCTGCAGAAAACAAGGGTTGCATAGGAAGGGTTGCTGTTACGGTAGCAGGGAACAGCAAGGTAGTTCCTACTGCAAAGGAAATGACACAGGAATCGTTTTACTCAAGTATCACTGTTTTGAGATGAGAGGTGAGGAGAAGGGAGAAGGGAGGAGAGGTGGTGAGGTGTTGTGGTTAAGGGTCAAGTTCCTTTCCGAATCAGATCAGGTGATTCTCAGTGAGGCAACCTGATCGAAGCCGGTGGTGTACTGTGCTGCATCTGTTGACAGAGTTTGTGATGGGCCACAGTGGACAGAATAATTGAGCACAGATGGAGCTGATAAAAGCGTTCAATGGGAACAGGTCCAGCAGTCAATCAATCAGGTCTCTTCCAATCTCAATGTGCTACACTCAGCATCAATGATGTACGTCAGAAATGATAAGGACAAAAATAGCTGCTACTGTCTAGTACTGTGCTCAGAGGCCAAACGAGGCATGAGGGCGTGAGCGGGGGATCGAATGCAAGTATTTTCAGAGAAAATAAAGTCATAAGATCATGCTGTGATGTCACATGAGAAACTTTGCCTGCATTTTAGAAGAACAAAAGGCCATTAAATCTAAAAACAAATGGATGATTTGTGAGTTACTGGGGAACTTGTTAACAATTGGTTATAGAGATCATGTGTAAAAGCAATTGTTAAAATTGAGAAGTAGTTCAAACCTATGTAATACCCTTGTATGTACAAGTTATATTATTTAATGTGCATGTGTGTTTGAGCTATAATCAGTCATTTTTTAACATCACAGTGAAGCATATGACCCCAAAGGCAAAAAACCCCAAAAACATTTCCAGTAAACTTCTAGTAGTCAGGCTATTAAGGCTGTTTGCTGGTCATGACACCAATTAACACCAAAAACAAACCAAACAAGACAAAATAAACTCATTTACTAAAATGCACAATGGTAAAAAAAAGAAGAAAAAGGAGAAAAAAAAAACAAACCCGTTCCCCCGTCACCCTCTCCCCCCCCTCCCCACTACACACGAACCCTCCCAAACTGGAAAA
>JBBMJY010000009.1:9917587-9937595 GCA_037833715.1 Toxotes lorentzi
TGTTTTTTTCTGGTCATGACCCCAATTAACACAAAAAAAAAACCAAACAAGACAAAATAAACCCCTTTACGAAAATAAAAAGTGGGAAAAAAAAAAAAAAAAAAAAAAAAAAAAAAAACGAGCCTGTGCCCCAGTAAACATCTCTATATCATCCCTATAATAAATAAATACTACTTAAAAAAAAGTTTTTAAAAAGTGTTGTGGTATCCCATGGTATATACAATAATCATACTAATAATCATACTAGCAACATTATTGCATTTCATTTTTATAAAACAGTCAATGCAAGTAGATAAAGTAGCAAGTAGATAAATAAGAGTTACTAAAGCCCACGATAACATTTATTAAAGAACACTTTAATGGGACACTAACAAAAGCCGCTTTACCTTCTCTTGTTTGCTCTTGTGAGGCATACTGAGACGGGAACCCCAGCGTCTGCAGGTCGCGGCGAGGCTGTGGTCACACACTGAGTTAACGCGTCTGACTGTACACACTGATGTGGCTTTCACGACTGACCATCCAAACACCATGTGACTGTGCCACAGCCAGGTGTCATCCTACTTCCGCGGTGGCCTCGCACCAAAACTCCGAAAAGAAACTGCTCATAATTAAAGAAAATACCGAGTATGTTCGCTGTCAGCGTCCAACTTACGCTGTATCCTGCAGCCCGAGCGAGAGATGTGTGTCCTATGCCGGTTTTAATATTTGGTTACTGCCGCAGGAGGGCAGTGTTGTATCTGAGGTAGAGTTGTAAAGGAGACTGGTTGACCCCATAGGTTGACCCTGGTTCAGGGTCTTACTGTGTCAACAGGGTCCTCAGAGGTCTCAGAGCTTCCACTGTCTGTTGGAAGTTGTAATTGAACAGTTCCTAAGTATACACCAGCTTAGATTTTACATGAGGTGTACTGACCTATATCCACCTGTTTACATTTGCATTTACACTTGTCTTTAAGTCTTTCTGACCAATCATATCAGTCGGTATATTTACAGGGCCGGATTAATCTCACCGGGCAACAGTTTATTGTTGACAGATAGCTTGGAAAGGGCAAAATGCAAGAATGACAATGAATGCAGAAACGTTCACAAATTCATGTTTCAAATTTACCTTCATTCAAATTTTCATAGTTAAATGCTAAAATACAAAAAAAAAAAAAAAAAAAACACCACCCAAGTTGTACAGTAACCCAATGGCACTGTAAAGATGAAATCCCATAGATAAAACCTACAAATCCACATTTAATTTAGTCAAATGTGATCCCGTTTATTTTTCCCCTTTAGCTGTGCTGTCTTCAGCTGCTGTCTGGAGAACACAGCAATGAGATGTGATTGTCTTTTTCTGGTGTTTCTTGGGTGCTTCTCTTCCTGTGAATAGTTGTTGTAATATGTAACTCTGTCCATATGGTGGCAGTGTTGTATTCTTTTGAGTTTTGTGTAACATTTATTCCTACAGTATTCATTTTCATTTTCCCTAAAGGAGCGAGTACACAAGCAAATCAATAAATCTTCCATTAGAGAAAAACTCTTCCTTTTGAGTGTTTGTGTTCAGGAGCTTGTAGAAAACTCTGTCAAATGAGATTACCACACAATGATAATGTAACTTAGACAAAAACAGGAAACACTCAAAGACCCTTTATGAGATTGTGCTTCTTTTCGAATTTCTTCAACTCCACCTCTAGGTTGAAAAATCAATGAAGTTCCTACTTTAAAGTAGTTTAGACTACTGCTTGCCTGTCCTTGTGGAACAGGTTACTTGTTTTCACGTTTTGTCCTGACTGATTGGAGAAGACTAACATGAGCAATGAATGCATGTGTGGGCTACAAACAGAGTAGGATTGTTTTCTATTCTAGCTGTCGATGCAGCACACCGGTGTGTATTGATTAGGTTGTGAGAGTGTTCTGTTCTCTGAATCACTGTGTTTCCATCTCTGCCTCTGTCCATGGTCGGAGCTTCATCATCAACACGGTGTTATTACTGCTGCGATACGGCTCCCTTCATTTCCTGTCTCTGCAGCAGCAGTGAATGCAACAGCACTGTGTGCGCACGTGTATGTACACGGTGGTGTGGACGGGTGATTGTGCGTGTGACAGCACAATGTGTCCTTTCTTTACAAAGAAATGCAATAAATGAACTACAGGCAGAATATCAGTGATGTGAGGGAAGATTTGTTTTTCTACCATCCTTCAATAAATGAATCAAATATGTTTCCACATAAATCTGCCCAGTAGCTTGACTTCAGGCTGAGAGCAATTCTCTCTCAAATATTTATTTTCTCTTTTCCTAACTCTTCATTACCTTGGGTTTTTAGCTTTCTGCGAGAATTAGCTGCTTTAAATGCGTAACCTTTGCACAACCATTGAACCTATTTTACACCAGTCCTGTGCAGCGCAGTCAGTGAAGTGTGAGTTGCCATAACACCAGCTTGTTTTATGAGAAAGCTGTCTGGCGAATGGGGCTAATGAGTGGGGCTGCTCAACAAGAGCTTGTTTACTTTTCCAGGAGAGAGAACAAGAAAGGGGTAAAGGGAGAGAGAAATTGACAGATTGTTATAATAGAAGAAAATTGCCAGAGAGACCAAAGGAGAACCAGGGGCGGGGCAGAAGGGTAAAGATGGCTTGGTTGACTGTAATCACCGTGCTATATTGCAGGTGCACGATCCTCAGTGATAACACATAAATGCATGTGGTCACACACGAGCTCGCACTTACACGGTGGTCTGTTTTCCTGTGTGACAGATTGATTTAGAGAACATGTCATGTTTTCTAGGACGAGGAATATGAACAACTTCGGTGATCCATGACTTTTAAATAAAACGCTACCAACAGGTCGACATTTCCTCTGGTCCAGCAGGTTATGACAGGAAATCTCAAACAAGTGAATGTGAGCAGTAACATCAGAGGCGTCCAGTTTCTTGATTAAATCTGAATACACAATATACAAGGAGTCGTGGCTGGAACTAAGTTTTACTATTCTTGGATCCTTGGATTCTGAACAATTTGGCTCTATTTTTCACAACAACTATTTACCCACAAGGCCAGTTTAGTAGCTGTTGTGGAGCTTTCAGTCATGCCACATGATATTCAGCAGCAGATGGAGCTTCCTCAGCTGTCGTTGAATAGATGTCCAAATTCCCTTTTTTTCTTAGCACTTGAAGGACTTTTTTATTCATTTTGGCTTAGAAGTTTAGTTCATTTTTGCCCTTGCAAACAGCAGTTGACAAAACAATCTGGTCTCATCACCTATTTAGTAGCTGTTGTGGAGATTTATATCATATCAAATAATCATCGGTAGATTATATTAAAATGATTATTTTAAATAACTAAAATAATACAGTTATTAAATAAAAAGGTATTTGCCACCCATACAACTACTGAAACAAAAATGTAGGCTGGGGCAAGAGGAAAGGTCATACTTGTTACCAACATGCTGCTGTAAGCATGTTAACATGCACATTAGCAACTATTGCATGCTGGCATATGTTTAGCATGATGGAGCGCTCTTGCTCTGGGTACAGAGATAGCATCCCCGTGCCTCACCTTGCCCCAGCAGATGGCTTGTTTGATGGGCTGGGAAGAACATCATGTACTGTCTTCCTCAGGAAGATCATGCTCTAGGATTCAACTTCCCAGTTTCTCCAAGGTCACATTATAGTCTTTTCATCTGTAGCTACTTTGTGCAGTCACCTTGATGTTTCATGCCAGCTCCACTGGATCTCACCTCGTGTTCTGCAGCCCACAGCTGCACCAGCTTCAACCTCTTTTACTTTCCCTGGGGTGCTGGAGTACTCCCCAGATAGCTCTTCCCTGGGCTCTCCCCCTCTGCATTTGTGCTGCAGACTGATTTCTTCCTTCTACAGAGATGTTGCACTTTCAGGCACCTTTTATCAGTCAACCTGAAAAAATGGAGGCTGACTGTGCATCTAAGCACATTTAGCTTAAAAAAAAAAAATCTTGGAGTTGTTTCTAAAGCTTAAATTTAAAATGTTGACACTAATACTAACAGCATAATCAAAAGACAGGATGTGTTTTCACACTCAAATTAATTAACAGATCTTTTAATGCAGTGTCAACACCAGTATTTTTTGTGTTACTTGAAGACAGGCCAATATTTTAAATTATGGTCATTTAAGAAATATACAAAATGCTAGTTGATACAACTCGAATTTATAAAGTTCTTTAAGCATTGGTGATACTGTGCTACACACACACACACACACACACATAAAAAGTCAACTCAGACATTTCATTTTCAGATGGGTTACATACAACGCTTCATTTTAGGTGCTAGAAGTAAAGGGAGAGGATATAAAGGTAAGATCCTGTGTTTGTTTTTTGGTTTTTCATCCATTATACCTCATTACGGTTGATGGCAGACCAGTCACTTTTAAACCAGAACTTCATCAAGAACAATTATGGCCGTACTGCTCTTAAATCAATGTCTATTGACTGGATGATTTGTTACACTGAGACTCATACCACCACGCTCACCTCTGATTGGCTGTAGCAATTGCAGGCCTTTTCAGATTCAGATCATACATTCTCTTTGGCGCCAGTCTCTAACCTCCCTCATTTATTGCAACACTAGGAAAAGTTAGCGAGACTCATTGACCAGCATTCACAACTTTGAGCTTCAAACCAAAGATAGAAAACTTCATCATAAAGTCTAATTATTCAACACATTCCTGCATTTGTTTGAATTCAAACCATGAAATGGCACTACACAGGTAGAATGAGGCCATTTAAGGTAAGTGACAGTTTAATTATAGTTCAGTTTCTACAATAACACAAATTCAGGTCTAGTTAGAGAATAAGAACCATATTCAGCTAATGAAAAAGTTTTGTGTGACAACCACTAATGCTCATATCCTAAGCTTTCAACTTAAATTCTCTCATCAGTGCACAAGCAGCATCTGTCACTGAGTGTAGTCAGGGTTGCGGTAGGTCAGAAGGGCTGGGCTTTTAGGAAAAGTCTTCAGGTTTTTTTCATCTGTTTCATCTCAAAAAGCACAAACATGCAATGCAAATACAGCTACAGCACATTTGATAACACCCACAATTTTATGTCAGGCTATGAAACAGGAGTGAAATAGTATACTTTGGTTGCATCACTGTTGCTCAGCTAAGTCTTTCTGAGGAAACCTGAAATTTCCGCTTCTTCTCTTGAGCCCTCAGCTGGGATTGAGGTGAAAATATGATTTTATCGAAGATATCTCTTGTCTTTTGTCTGTAAAGGCTCAAGACGAAGGTATGTCAGAGATTACAGGGATGAAGTGTGCCTGTAGGAGCTCTAGTATCTGTCAGGTGGATATGAAACATCAAGAGGAACTTGAAGAGTCATCATGCAAGTGTCTTCCCCACCTGTGAGATATACATATGCATGCACCAAAACATAAACAGGCTTTAAATATATATGTGACAAGAAGAAAAACACACACACAAACACATGCACTTGGATCATCTCCACATAAGGATGTTTTGTGGCAGTTTCCTAATCATTAAATAGGCTTTGAGTTGTTCTATTTGGTAATCACAATCAGTGTTTACAATTTAAGACTACAGGTAAAGAAAGTAGGTATCTCTGCTCTGCTTTTTGAAGTAACCGCTGGGCATTTTGGGAAATCAATGTATTTGCCTGTTTGGCCGAGAGTTAGATGAGAAAATCAATAACATCTAAAAACTGTCCGATCAATGTGAAGCTGCAGCCAGCAGTCAATTAGCTTAGCTTAGCATAACAGCGGGTCTGCACAGAATCCCCATTTTAAGAACAAAACAACCTTAATCTCATGAAATGTAGTTTGCAAGACAACTTGAGTCAAGTTGTTGGTATCTGAAATTATTTTTGAGTGGAATTTAAATGTTAAGCTCTCAATATCTAGTCATGATGATTATTTATATACAAGATAGAGAACATGTCTTGTGTTTTTATAAAAGCCTCTCCTCACCCAGACATGCCTGCACAGACAGACACATGATGAACACATGCACCCACAAACATTCTCTCAACCGTAACATCGTTCCTTCGACAGGGCCCAATTACCGTGCAGTGCATTTTGGACAGGGCCAGGGTAAACTCTCCTCTCTGCAAGTTACCTCATGCAGTACCTGTCGTCATCTGTTCATAACATGCTCACTCTGCTGGAAGGGACTGAGCCCAGACAGCATCTACAGCTGTCACATCACTGCGATGTTTGTCAGCCTTTGGTTGTAAGGAAATAGTCAGGCTGAGAGTACCTCATTCCTGGAGCAGATTTATTTCTTCTGCCACCGCTGTAAGAGAAGGGATCACTCTTATCAGCTGGCATGAAATCTGCAGGCTCTTCTAACACTGTGGGGGACATGCCAAACAATGCAACTGAATCCCCTGTGGGTCAGACCTTTCTTTTCCTTTTTTTTGTGGTCTTTTCCTCCTTTTATCTATCATAAAAAAGTAGGAAGAGGGAATGAAAAGACCTGTCACAACTGCAGCTGTCAGTACATGAATAGGAGAGGTAAAGGGAGGGAGGGATAGAGAAGGAAGGCTGAAGGAGGGAATGGCTCAGACATAAGAGAGGCATTACATTAATAATAAGATTTAGCTGCAAACAAGTCAAGCATTCTATTTGGGTTTGGGATTTTTTATTTAGATTTAAAATATAATGTTCTATAAAATCAGATTGCAAAAGAAAAAGAATATCACCAGTATCACATAAAAAATGCGTCATTGCTTTTCAACGACAGTGGCTGTGATTGATTAGTTGACACCCTAAAGACAATTCAGTTTCTAAGTCCCACACATATTTGTTGCTGCTTGTTTACTGACTGGAATTTTGTCTTACATGAAGGGGAGAAAACACTGGCTAATTTTTTTAGTGAGCTTTGACACACAACACAACAGACAGCAGCTGGCAGATGTGGAAGTAGAATTTGACAATCAAGCTGAATATAGGCCAAACTCAGGCCAAGGACCCAGACGTATATTATGCCAAAATGTGGTCCAAGCATAATAGGGATTTTTTATTTTTTTATTTCTTTACTCTGCGCAAAGGCAACACTCAAAGGTGGAGTGAAAAACTTGCTGTCATAGAGAGGGAAAAGATCATCTTGTCTTGAAGGCATTCATAGTGTTGCACTGATTTGTACACATGAGAAGTGACAGAAGCAGGTATGCAAAGAACAAGAAAAAAAAAGAGCTTGGGAGAGAAGCTGAAACCCTGACAACTTTCTCATCTCCGCACACCTGGCCAGTTGCTGTATGAAGCAACTTTACTTGTCAGATTGTTGGCTTTGGAAAGTTACAGTGGAGACGTGTCAGGGGACGGGGTTCTGATGCTATTCAACCATCTGACAAGCCCTTTGTTTGAAGCATACTGACATCTTAAGGGTTCTTAAGAGGGAAACTCAGACAAGTTTACACATCAAAGTCTGAAATTGTTGATGCTGAAGACTGAAGTTGGGAAATATAAAAATTAAAAAGAAAAACTTTTGTCAGCAAGAGTATTATATTTTACCCATAATAAATTTGTGGATTTTAATAATGTATTTTGGCGCAACTAAAAACGCGTTGGGATATTCATACTTGAGGCAATACTGGATTTTATGAAGGTTTTCCGGTGTTTCTACCTTTCTTTCATCACCATATTTCATTAGAGATAAAGTCCTACTGAAAGAAATGAAATGAAATGCTTCTGAAATGAAATGCGGCTCTGTCCTTCTGTCAGTCAGTGGTCGTTCTGGCTCCTCACTTCCGCACCTCTGACTATCTCAGAGTGTTTCTTCTCTCACTCTGTCCTATTCACATTTCTTCATCCTATCTCCTCTTCACTCTGTCCTCTACATTCGCTCTCGGCCTCCGCTCAGTTCCTCTCCGCTGGTGAGTTAGGTCAGAAAACGAGCCAACTGCCCAAGCTAATCTGGAGAATACAGGCAGCTGGAGACCGAGACAGAGGTTGACGGAAAGGCCAGCTTTTCCACATTGATAAAAGACTGCACTCGTGTCTCAAATCAGATACCATCCAATTTGACCTATAAATGTACTCGACCACCATAGAAAAAGAAATGCCGCTTCATGTCTGGAGAGGCTCCATCACCAGACAAAATCACCCTGAAGACGTAGAAATTTAAATTTCGACATTAGGCCCTCAGAGTGATGGAAAAGATGATTCAGTTTGTATTGGTTGCTTTGAGGATTAAGTACAATAAACCATCAATGGGGGAACATATGAAGCATTTTTTACATCAATCATCTGCGTGTAAATAAGCTGCTTTTTGAGTGGACAATTACATAATTGTATGTTACTGCGTGTGTGGGAGTGGTAGATTTCTAATGAGGGTTTTGTTAATTCATGCTTGAAACCTTTTTTTATTTCCTCATTGAAATTTTTTGGGCTCTGCGTCTCAGCTCAAGGCACAGATTCAGAAATGTAAAATGTGTAAAACCAGACTTTTCGTTTTGTCATTTCACACTAATTAGTCCCACTGTTACTTTGCAGGCACCATAACAAGTGTGGAAATGGCTTAACCTTTTTATCGCTGGTTGTATGGCAGCGCTTTGCAAAGATAGGAAGTTGGAATGAAATTATTTTTCTGGCAAAGTTAGGCAGTGAGAAATTGCAGCTTTTTGGTGCCCTTTAGGTAGAGCAATGTTGTGATGGCTGCCCGCGTGTGTGTGTTTTTCTGAGAGTCTGTGTGTGCACAGCTTGGCTGGAAGGGAAAACCAGATTTTCAGGATTGCTTAGAATATTTCTGTCCTAGTTTGTGGAGGCTATGTTGGTAGAAAAAGAACATTTGCTGGGATAATAACAGATGTGTTCTTATATTGAATACAATCATTTATATTGTCTGTGTAGCTTGTGTGTGCCAGTGAAAAAGTTCAGCTACAGTAGCGACACGGCTCTGGGGTTGGCAATGTCACTCTGTCCATTGGTCTACCACTTTGATCCAGACTGACATACCCCATACTGACAACTATTTGATGGCTTGCCATAACATTTTGTACAGACGTTCATGGTCCCCAGAGGCTTAACTGATCCCATGACATTTATACAGCGACACCAGCGGGTCAAAGTTTTCTCTTATCCTGTGAAATGTCTCAACATCTACTCGATGGATTGACACAAAATTTTGTACAGATGTTCAGAGGATGAATTCCTGACTTTTCCTCACAGCTTCACTAACATGGCTGTTTAACCTTTCATACAAAGATACATGTGTGATTAGTACAGTGCTCCTTACCATACAGTACCTTACTGAATGATGGCTACTCTGTCCACTGTTAAAATATGATGTATGTGTAATAAAAGAAACAAAATCTTCTGTAGGTGTTGTGAATTTCAAAATTCTGCAGTGTAGGTCTGAAAAACAAGACTTAAAATTTTTTTTTCTTTATCCCTGGAAGAGTTTGCTAAAGGAGCTGGAGCTATGAAGTATTTATTGGAGCTGTCACTGAACAGCGTAGGAGGATCGCTGTGGTTGGGTTGTCCACTCTGCAGTGCAGTTGCAGCCCACCACTGATGGCTTACGTCCTATTGTCATCGAATTTGAGCTGGAAATGACGCAGCCTTTACCACTGCCTATAAAAAGTACTCTCTACTACAGATTTACTGAGATGCCAAAAAACATAATGCTACCACAGTCTCCAAGGCTTCTTCAATGCTGTTGAAGTTTAATGTATTATTATTAATATGTTATTCCTATTAAATGGGCATTCTACAGAAATGTGTACTTGTTAAAAAGGTTACCAGGTTTTAATATGAGATTTCAGGTATCTTTTATATCATGATTGTGTTTTATCAGGATAGCTTGTCATTTTACAGACGTCTTTTGATTTGGTGAGAAAGGACCTGTCTTTGATTAAATTACCCCTGAATGAGTAATGAATTAAGTTCTCCTTATGTCAGAATCTATTCTTGTTGTTATGAGATGAGGATCATTAGGCTGATGTCTCCTTATTATAGCTCCTGTTTGTGAGTTACAAGAAAACATTAAGGCGACTATGTATTTGTTTAGTTGTGGTCTCGGATGTGTGTGTTTTACAGCTGGTCTGTGAGCAGTAAATTAAAGGCAATCCAATCCAATAGCATTTCAGTGTGGCTGTTAGTGTTATTATTATTACTGTATTCGGCACTGGCCCTCACTGTGTGCAAAATGTTTTTTAAATAATAGACAGGCCAATTTGTGATACATTATCTGCCCGGAGATCATAATTAAAAACCAAAAACACAGAAAATTATGTTAAAAAGAAATTATATATTTTGAATATTGTTTTGTTTGTGTCATGTCCAAATTCTGGATCCACACTCTTTCTTTTCTGCTTTAAATAAATTTCACCAAGGAATATTTCATTAAATAAAGATGAGTGCCATGGCTCATTCCATTAGGGTTCAACTTTGGTTCATCTGCTCTGAAGCAGATAGATCACTGACTGGAACAGACAACCTCTGGGCTGTGTGTGTGTCTGTTAGTCTGTGTTTATGTGTGTCTTTCCTTCACCCTCCCCCCACTTCAGCTTCTCTCTCTTCTCCTCTCACCTTAAAACCTTACATTTTCTCTGCCAGAAGCTCCTCGGTGTGATTAACATTGTTGTGAGCGGTATACACCGTCTCTGTGGAATTGTTATGGCAGGCATTTCTGCTTGTGTGTATCCAACAATCTGTCTTTGTGTGTCTGTATCTGTGACCTGTGCATGCGGCTTATGTTCTCGGTCTGTGCATGTAAGCGTGTGCACATATGTAGAAAAGTGTATTCAGTTTCAGTGTCTCTCTTTCTGTTGTTATGGTAGCTGACATTACTCTTGCAAACTAATCCTCCACTTGCTCTCACTGAGTAAACAGGCAGGTATATACAAAAGGCATTTATAAGGTTAATCTGCTCTTCCATAGTGACTCCCCATTTCCTTTATGAAAGACTTCACCTGCCATGTGTTCGCTAATTGCTGAAGCCTCTGTGACCAAAATGTTACGGGGACCTTTAGTCACCTTTAATATCCTGACCTTTTCCTGTCCAGCACCTCACTGTTGCCCAAAGACAAGAATATCAAAGGCTAATTGTGTCATGGCAGTGTAAAACTACAAGGCTGACATTATGCAGTGCAATTTGAATGCAGAAGTCCGTGAGATGATAAAGCAACTTCAGCTGCTGCTTCGGGGTCTTTACACAGGTCACTGTAGTGTATCATCTTCTGTTGCACAGACAACGTAACATCACCTGCTGTAGGCTGAAATACGTCCAATACATTATACAGCTGTTCTATTAACATTTTCTAATTGTTGTGGTTCTAATACAAGTATACACAAGCTGATAACTTTGTTTGCTGATTTCCAAAACCAGGACCTTAAGCTCCACACTGTGAAATTCTTCTTTTTTCTCTCTTAGGTGGGTTTCCATCCAAATGTAACAGAAATATTTAACAGAATTTCAAGAAATTCTGCAAAAGAAAATTAAAATCAATACAATTAATGAATGTGAATGTTAGGAGTGGCAGAGGGTGGTTGAGTATGCATTTTGTACACTGATTCACAGTTGCAAATTCTGCCCCGAGAGCTGTTTATCATGTTTTCAGTCATTCTGTCTTCCAACCACACTGCTCCTGCTGCACAACACTGCTGCCTCTGAGTCCACTTTCTTGCTTGGTTAACCTTCAGTCCAATCCGCAGCTTCTTGTGGAATCAGCAAATGTTTTCCCCATACTGCCTGGTTTTAACTCCTTCTCGCAATATCCTGCCCCATCATCCTCTCAAGTCTCAGTCAGGGTTGTAAATTGCATAGCTGGCATAAAGGTGAATTAGCAGTAGCGATCACCTTCTAGCTGTAGATATTGAGATAAACCATGACCCCTTAAAAAAAACAAAAAACGGAACTTGTACATGACAGAGGTCTACAGAAATGTATCTGAAGCTCATACATGTTTTAACCAATTGTTTTAATGGACTCCTGCTGCTCTGGTTCCATACATAAAACATGAATTCTTGGTTTGTGTGGAAAAAAAATGCTGGCTGCGTATGTACACACATGGGAGGGAGAAAAGAACAAAGCAATCTTTGAAACAATCTCAGCATTACTTATTCATTTGTATTTTGAATAGTACTACACAAAGCACATTGAGTATACACAGGTGACACTGATCTTGCTACTGGCTCGTTTTAGTAATGCTGAATCTCAGATCACAAGTATCACAGTTTGCATGTTAGTTTGGGAGATGCATTCAATTCACTGGTAATTGATTATTTCATATTCTGTTGCGCGGGCAGTTTTATTTATTCTTCAATGAGTCTCATCTCCCAAGAGTAAAATATCTCTGTGTCATCAGCCTATACTGTGCTTGCTAGCTATAAGTGTTATAACTGGATAGTGAAATCATGCTTTGTAATTGTATTTTTTTTTTTAAATACTCTAACTGTAGCCACTTCATTTTAGCTTTGTGCCTGAGCTGGAGGGTCAAATATAGTCCATATAAATAAAATATAGTTCATAGTCAAATTACAATAACAGTGTAACTAGTTACCTCATCTATCAACATGATGCCTGGTCAATGCCAACGATACATGTTTGCACCCACCTTGGAGTGTGAGCAACAGGATACAGTTCATTTAATGGACACCAGTGTCTTTAATAACGAGGGTTTTCTGAATGTTACGTACGAACCTTTAACATTAGTATGTATGATTTGAATCGACTGTCTTGCGTAAGATACAAAACATAAAATATTCATTGAGCCTTTTAAATGATTTATGTCCCATGTTTGCGATCATTGTATTTTGAGTTAGTGTGTGGATGTATATACATGGGAAGCATATAGACTATACAGCCTAAGTGAGAGTGCATGTGTGTAGGTGGAGGGAGGCATGCTAGACTGCCACTGCAAATCAAAATGTGAGCCAGCTGTGGACAGCACTCCATCTTATATTGATCAATGACTGCATAATTTATGTACTGTCTGTATGACTTTCTATCCTACTGCAAGTCTTTTCTCAGACAGAGAAAATAAAAGAAAGCACTTGACAGTGTCCAATAGGACATTCTTAGTAAGGAAATAGGTTAAACAACCAAGACATTTATGGTTCAGTGAAGTTGAAGCCTACTCAGCCTACTGTTCCAGCTTGATGTCGACATTTGTAGTTTTCAGTAAAATGTCTTGATAAATTTGTATGGATTCTATAAACTTTGGTGATCCCCTGCTTTTCATCCAGTTCCATCAGGTCAATATTTTTATTTGGCCCCGTCAGTAAAATCGTCCACGGTTCCCTTCGTTAAAGCAAACTGGAGAAAACTGAACCAGTGAAACACTGAACCATCTGAGAATTAATGTGAGGAGGCATTTTGGATTCGACACCATACAAACATAGAAAAATCGTGGATAAAGGTGAGGGTGTCTACTGACTTTTTAAATACCACCACAACAAATCTAGAGGCAGCTGTTATTTTGTCAGTCAAGCGAGGCTGCAGAGGTGCTATGAATAAACAAACTGTGCCAATTATACCCGGGAGTTTGAGATAAGGCTACTTTGGGTGCATTCAGCTACACAGAAAGAAATCCCATTGACATTTTTATAGAAAAGCAGCCAATATTGTGTTGATATATCTGTTGGACCTCATACTTTTAGCCGGCTAAGTAATGTGATGTGTGTGTTAAAGTGGCACCTTATTAGCCTTTGGCTTGACTTGGCTGACAGTGTCAGAGTGTTGGACTCTGTCTCAGGGGGCTAATTTTGTTTGTTTGCAGAGCTGTCACTCTCTTTCCGTTGACTTCTCCTCCTCCAGCTGTTTTCCTCTGCGCTCCCTTTCAACTTTACTCCTTACACGAGTTGAGAAGTCCCCATCCCATGAGGTTAAGTGCACCCTGACCTTTTGGTTTCACTGTTCAAGATAGCCTAACATTATCTGAAGCCATCTCTTATCCACACTGATCCAGACTGACATAACTACTTTTAGCCCCCTTTCCTTTTTTAAGCATATCGTTTTTTTGGCATTTTAGCCTTTATCTGATAGTTCACAGTGGAGAGAGACACGTGCAACCTGATTTAAACCCAAAATATAGCAATTGTGTGACATTTGCTGCACCAACTCAGCTGTCAGGATTCCTCTATTGTGTTATCTTGGGACATTGCACAGATACCTATTCCTTAATTGTAATTTGTTTCAATTTCTTTTCTTCATACTGATTAATAAGGACTGTACGCCTCGGTGATTCCCAAGGGCATAAATCAATAGCTGGTGGGCTAATTGTGGTATTTTTAATGCTGTATCCTGAATAATTAGGTTTTATTTGTCTAACACTGTTAAAAGAGATTACATTCATTTTGTCTCACCACCAGGGTAATGTGGCCTCTCTTCGTAGAGGTTGGTATATTCACTGTGTAATTAACTTGACACTATGACGGCTACATTAGCCATTAGCTTTAATGACAGTTGATTATTTATTTAAGGCTGTGGCTGGTATGTTAAAAGGAAAAGAATGAATGCATTTTGTCTTTGCTCTTTTTACTGTCCTACTTAGCAGTTGGTGTGCAGCTGAGTGACAACTCTGACCAAAGGCTGATTTCATTTTCTCAGACAAATGAATGTAGAAAATGATATTAAAAGCGCATACAGTCCTCATTACTATTAACCCGATATGGAGATAACTTTTCCTGAATGCAAGTGATACAAAATGAGACTCAAGCTAATAAACTCTACAGTACTATATACAAATTAAAATACGTCAACATACTTTACCATGTCAATTAAACTTCACAAATTCACAAACAAACAAAACACAAACAAAACATTTTCAAGTGTTTTTCCTTTCCAAGATCTTTTGAAATTTTTTATTTTTTTTCCAGCCACGAGCAGCTCCTCCATTTCTTTTCAGGCTGATGGGAATATCATGAATTTTGCAGGTATTTGGTCACAAATACCCAAAGCAATGGGCAAAGTGAAATGATCTGATGATGGCACTGGATGAAAAGTTAAGGGATCACCAAAGTTATTATGATTCATCCTGAGGGGGACATGTGAAGTGGCAATCCAGCCAACAGTTGATAAGACAAAATCACCAAAGGATCACCGCAGTTATTCGGATACGCGAATTACATTCAGTTTCATGGAAATTCATCCAGTAGTTGTTGAGATATTTAAGCCTGGATCAAAGACTTGGGCCAGCTGCCAGCACAGTTAAAACTCAACCAATTAACCACACATTTGACATCTATAATGGTAATGTCTTCTGAGAGTCAGACTCTCCTGCATAGTGGGCCAGTGGTTCAACTGCAGCTCTCCTTGGTAATGTAAACAAATAAGTTCCACATTAATAATACATTTAGTGTAAGTGGCTAAGCTGCTCTCTTTCCTGTGGACTGAAAGTAGTCTAGGTCCAGCATGAGTGCACTGACTCAAAGATTGTCCACTCCAGCCAGTCATTTTCAGACGAGTGGAGAGAGAGCTAGTGCACTGCAGGTTATGGTATCACGGAGATGTATATATACAGCAGCCTCTCTGAGAGATGGACATGAAGAATTAATGGCTGAGAGAGATGGAGGTCCATTAGGTCACCCTGTGTTGTTGATCTGGAGGTGGAGATGGTTGACTCTGATCCGATGTGCACCTGTGGAGTGAGTCACTTGAACTGATACCAAGCAAACATTTATTTCCAAAAACATATGTTATTTATCTTTCATAGTGACTTCATAATTTCCATATTCTGTTAGACTATACAAAGAATCAGAACCATCAAAAGAAATTTCAAGGTCGTTCAGTCATTGGGTTGCTCACCACCAGCCCCTGGAACTGATGCCTGCAGGCGGCACATGGTGATCTCTGACCAGAAAACAATCCATTGGACAAATGTGAAGGTTATCCATCTCCTTTCTTTTGTTAAAGTTGCAGGTTCAGAAATCTTTTCAGGATTTTTTTTTTTACCAAAAAAAAAGTAGTTTGTACATTAATGATGAGGATTAGCCTTGTAAATGTGATATTTCTTTGATTACACCGTAGCTGAATGACTAAATCCACCTGCAGCAACTTCAGGTCACATATTACCCACTCACTACCAGTGAGGTTATTTGATTTGAATGGGGCGGACAAAATAATTGGAACACCTGTCAACATAACGCAGTGCAGTTCAACAGCTCCACAGACTTCATCCTCCAGAAAGATCACACAGGTGAATCAACACCTCTTCAACACAGTTTCAACAAAAACATTATAACCTTCATGAAGTTTGGATTCGTGTTATATTAGAGACTGCATTAGTTTTAGCAAATTGTTCCTGATAGACTCACGAGTGAGTGTTTAATAATTCTATTAATTTGATTAAATATTTTGTTTTGAAAATGGAACAGCAGGCTTGTTTTCTTTTGGATCACAATTCTGACAGTTATATTGGTTTGCACTGGTATGCGAGTTAAACACTTGACGTGCTCTTTTCTCATATCGAGAACAGTAGAAAAGCTGTAAAATAGCAACAACTGACATTTAGTTTCAGGTTTTTGGAAGAACAGCCGTCATAGACAAGGCCAGTGACTGACCATGTTGACCAGTACGCAATAACTGCAGTGTGACAGCTAATGTATCTGTAGCTTGTCTATTGACAAATCTTTAATGTTTTTATCACATTTGCAGGGTAATATTTTTATATTAACAGCAGCTCTATCTATTAATTTGTACTTTGATCATCTGATTGATTTGAAATGTTTTGTGTTCCATCCCTCACAGATGTCAGTGCATTTTTAATCCTGTGCTGCCAAAAAAAATCAAACTTATCCAAGTCATTTTTGTGAGCATCACCATATTGACATTAGGGAATCAGTTTTAATGCAAGTATGCTGCATCTGCCAATCTTTCTCATAAGGGTAAAACAGACATTTACATTAATAAATAAATAAATACATTCCTCAAAATTAATAATTCTCAATTCGCTCTCAGTACTTTGGTCATTTGCCCTCACCGTGTCCTTTTTTGCTCGAGCGCATCATTTCATAAGATTTTTTGGAAGGGTTTATTTGTTGCTATGGCACAGGGTGTTGCTTAATATTCAGAGGCAGGGGTGGAAATGCTGTTTCCATTTCAGTCTCTCTAATGAAGAGACAAGCCTCAGTGGAGTGTAGCATGTATAAATGTCAAACACTTGACAATCCTCTCTTCCTCAAACACACATATATTACAGTACCTTCACACACACTCATACAGACACACACACACACACTCAGAACTTTCAAAAGTAATGGCATGGGGGACATTTTTACTCAATCTCTAGAGTTTTTCTTCTTTCTAAGTTCTTAACTGTACCACAGAAACATTATATGGGCACAGCAGCATACAGTATGACACAGAGATTAAGTGAACATATGTTTCATGGCTTTTCATTTCGGCTGGATTGAATCCAATCGCTCTGAGTTTACATTTTCCATACAGTTACACCAGTCCTTGTTTGTTTAAAATATTTGCTTTTGTTCAAGAAATATTAGGAATGTCCCTGTGACATGAAATAGTCTTCAAATCCCCTTTATTTATCTTTTTAAGATGAGTTCCACGATTCTCTGTGGTAAAGATTTTTATCTTTTTAAGCATGCATGCATAAGTCTATAGGATGGATATACTGTAGGTATCTAAAGAGCTATGGCACGGAGCTGTTTGATGTAAAAAAAAAAAAAAGAAAAGAAGAAATGAAGCAAAAACACCACACTTAGCATGTGTTTACAAGATGGAACATTTAAGTGTACAGTACTTTTGTTATCATTATTATCAATTATCCTGTTTTTTTCTTTGTCTCTTTCACTCCCTGTTTTCCTCGGAGATGCCAGTTTTAAATCCACTGTAAGGTTTTTCAGGAGCATCGTCTGAATTTGATGAGTTTTTGGAAAGCCTGTTTGAACTCATCGTTGAACACTGTGTAGATTACAGGATTGATGAGGGAGTTCAGGTATCCTAGCCAGGTAAATATATCAAAAAGCACTGGATCGAACCAGCACTCTTTACATATGGCCATGACAAGCGTACCAACAAAAAATGGGAGCCAGCAGATGATGAACGCGCCCAGAATGATGCCCAAAGTCTTGGTCGCTTTCCTCTCCCGAGCTGCACACAGACGTTTCCTCTCCAGCACGTTGTCTGCCAGCTTCACTTTCACACTATTCATGAACAGAGGCGATCCTCCCCCTCCTCCTCCACCACCACCTCCCGCGTTGCCAGAGTGTAGGTGTGCTTCCTGGTTGGAGGCAGAATTAAGAGAACAGAGAGAGGAGCCTGCAGAGGTCTGGATGAGCTGCGCTGTGGTGAAACGTTTCCCCGAGGACGATGGTGTCTTAAAGATGCGGGAGCGAGCAGCAACATAGATCCGTCCATAGAGGATAATGAGAAGCACTGTGGGAACGTAGAAGGCGCCAAAGGTGGAGTATAGGGTATAAGAGATCTGATCTGTATTCACCACACACTCTGTTAGCTCCTCATGGGCTTTGGCCTGCCGCCAGAAAAGTGGAGGCATCGAAATCGATATGGAGATCACCCACACCACCCCAACCATTATCCCCGCCCGGCGCATGGTGCGGCGTTTTGAGTACTCCAGAGCGTCTGTGATGGCCCAATAGCGGTCCAGTGCGATCACACACAGGTGCAAGATGGAGGCGGTGCAGAAGGTGATATCAGACGACAACCAGATGTCGCAAACAATCTGCCCCAGCGACCAGGTCTTGCTGACGGTGTAGACGATGCTAATTGGCATGACTAAAATAGACACCAGCAGGTCTGTGACAGCCAGGGAGCCGATCAGGAAGTTAGCAGGCGTGTGGAGCTTCCTAGTCAGAAAGATGGTGGCGACGACGAAAGCATTTGAAAGCACGGTAGCCAAAGTGATGACAGCTAACAGCGCAGACAGGGAGACCTGTAGGCCGAGTAGCGTGGCCTTGCTCCAGGGTGGAACAGTAGGGGTGTCAGTAATCTCTGTAAAGTTGCTGGTGAAGTAGTCCTGTGAGCTATTATACAGCTCCATCTCCCCTCTGCTTCTTTTAAAACCCTGCTTCTAGAAGGTTTAGCGCAGCCTCATTACTATAATCTAAATCTGTACACAGATCAGTTCAGACATGGCACTAAATAAGGCCGCACGCTGGCATGGCACTGTTGGTTTCGGCTGTAGAAAGGACAAAAGGTTGTCTTTTATCTTCCTTTCTCTAACTCCTTTCCTGTGTATTTTAATGTGGTATCATATCAACCTTTGGCGCACGGTTCACAGTTGACGACTAACGCTCCTGTAGCTGAAGCTGATTAATTTGTCCATTTCACTTCTCTAACATCGACTGGCCTCACTGGTGTAGCTGCAGGAGAGATGAATCCTAATTTGTATTCAGCTCCCGTCAGACAGCCACTTCTTTTCTCTCTTCCCAGAGCTCTTATCTCATCTCCAACCAGCAGCCAGCCGGCAACAACACCTTCAGACCAAACCTTCCTATCTATCAAATGCTTTAATGGGCTCCTCCTTTTCAATAAAGCTAAGCGGGGAGCTGCATGTAGGAAGATGATGATGACAGATACACAGGTTTGCTTGTTGTCTCTCTTATCTATTCTGAAGTCCACGTGAAGCCTTCTAAATTGAGGTTCATATTGAAACTGAAATTGTCTTTGATGATATTGGAAAGCCAGAACATTACAGTTACATGACCGACGTCTAAACCAGACGAGGGAATATTCGAGCTATCCAGTCTCCTTGTAGATAATTAGTTGGATATCCATGTGATTTTGGCAGCTGTATAGAAATTTGCACTAAAATGTCATGATCAGCAAAGATTTTTCCAGGCTCCCAGTGTTAAATGCTCATGTGTTAGCTTTTCCTCTTCACACCGTCATCTGTCGGATAAACCTTCAGCTGTACTGTCCACACAAAGATAAGAGGAATTTGTTTGACTTTCATGTGGCTTCTTTTGCAGCAGTTTCATCCTGGGAGGAACAAATGAGAGAGAAAAATAGGAAGGAAGATTAGTTATATTCAATTTAACACACACACACACACACACACACACACACACACACACACACACACACACACACACACACACACACACAAACAAAC
>JBBMJY010000009.1:9943943-9962928 GCA_037833715.1 Toxotes lorentzi
GAAAGCGGGGTTCGGTGGGGGGGGTGGTGGCTTGGGGGTTGGGGGGCGTGCCGGCGAAGTGCAAAAAAAGGGGGTTCCCATCTTTGGGTGGCCCCCCCCCCCCCCCCCCCCCCCCGCCCATGTTAAATAAGTAAATAAATTAATAATAACAATAACAATAATAAAGTTGTGGCAAATTTAGTGGTCTCAGGCCACAACGTCATACAAGAAATAAAACTCCAAGTGTTAGAAACATACCACTTCAAATAAACCACTTCATGTTGCTCAGCGTACATTTGTGATAATTTCGAACATTATGTTTTAGACATCATCACAGCTGCTGGTCTCCAGCCAGACTAAACATTTTTGTATGAGGACACAGAGTGAAGACTGATGAGAACAGGCCGTCCTGAGGGACGTCAGTGATGCTGATCGGAGACAGTCTTTAGTATAGCCCTGTGTGTCTGAGTCTTCACAATGTCAAGTCCATCTCCTACAGTAAACTCATAAGGATGATGCATTACATAAAGCCTGTGTTGACTGGTGTTATAACCGATATGTTCATGGTACACAAAAAACGAAAGTGTGCTCTATATGCACGAGATTTAATCAGTCCGCACTGAACGTTTGAATGTTGCCCAATCAATGACATGTTTATAAATCTCTGAGAACAGGAAATATTCTTAGAACTGATACGTTTTCAGAAGTACAACTTGCATTCTTCATAAATACAATTATGTTTCCTCCTCATAGTGCCTGGGACATGCTGTTTTACTCTTCTGGATTACATGCAGACCCAGTACCAGTGGTTTTGGCTCAGTGTGTTATTTTAACATCACTGTAGGGTTACTGGACCAAAGCAGTCCCTTGTCTTGGGTGGATTTCTACTCATGGGTACATTCATGAGTAACATTAACACATTATTGCACTGACAATGCAAACTACTGTATAGAGAGGTAACTGATGAGTGTAAATATATTTAATGGCTATAGCAGCATAAATGCTGCCATAAATACCATCAAAAGAATGAAAATTTTAAGGACTGTGACCTTAAAGATGTCAAATACAAGCTCTGTCTGTATACTGTATATTTAATACCCATCTTACAGTAAACCACAGGTTCAATTAAAAGCTCTACTTAACACACATTCAACTCCACAAATGATACTGCTGTCACTGTTTACAGACTTGTGTAAAATTGTTTTATGTGCGTTGCTGCTGAGTCATAGAATCACACGTTTACATATTTCTCTTAAAATAAGCCTCCCCTCTCATGCAGTCTCTGTCTGCCTCCTGTTCTCCCCCAGTCAGTTTCTCTTTGACCTACTGTGGTGGACTAAATATGGTGTACGTGTCAGTGACATTAAATAAAGTTAGCATCCCTCACAGAAATACCTGTTCCCTAAAGTCACACAGTCTGTAATACTGCGCAGGGATAAAAACAAAAAATGGTAACGTTTTTCTTTAGCCAGAGGCTAAAATAAAATCAAATAAAGGTACGTTTTAGTGGCGAGATTCCACCACAAAATTCAGTCAAATACAAGAGGAAAGAGCAGGCTGTGGATGCCATGATGGGGACAGTGAGGGGGATGTAGCTTGACCAGCAATATCCATAAATATAAATCCGATGCATTCATATCAGTGTTTGATGACAAACACGAGTGCTTTTATCTTCATCTTCTGTGTTTGAGTGTGTGTATGAGTCATAAAAGTGAAGGGGCAGTGATTCAGGTTGGGAAACAATGATCCATCCGGGAAGCAACAACGGATGTTTGATGAGAGCTCTAAAGAGGACAACATGAAAGCCTATTAGTTTTCCCATATTTACAGAAAGTGATGATACAAAGAACACAGACAGCAATAATTAACATAGTACATTACTAAAAATAACCAAATACAAGCATACAGTATAGAATACAGAATAAATATATCAGGGAACCTGAGGAAGTACTGATGAAAGCACAGCTGTATATTATTCTGTTAATACTTTGAATTTCAGTCTTCCTTAAATCCAAACTCAAGCTTAAAGAATACTTCTTTATATAATCAATAAAATAATAAATAACTGACCAAGGTAATCAAATGATAATCCTGTCTTGACAGAGTAATGACAAGGGTTAAAAGGGCACTCCAGTGATTCAGAGTCACATTGTGTCAGAGCTTGGGGATTGTATGGGTAAAGCTGCAATAATGATTAATCTTACATTTCCCATGGTGCCGCAAACAGAATGTTTTGGTTACACCCTCCCTGTCAGGTAAATGCCACTTCTGAACTTCACACCCTGGCTTTCTGTTATAAATTTCTCTCTTAGCCCAAAAAACACAAGAACATCTACAGGAGGTATTTTCTCAGATGAACCAAAATTCCCTTCAGAACCACAGAAAACACTATACAACTGTTTCCACAGGCCCATGGTAGAGTAGTACTCCCCATGGAGTTTCAAGTTCAAATTCAGTAATACATAGGCAGTGGGCTATAACAGGAGAAATAGTTGGATGCTGAGCCCTGAGACTCTGTGCATGTTCTGAGAAAGTTGAACTGCAGCTGTAAGGGACTGTCCCCCAGATACACCAGAGCAGAGTGATCTCACAGTGATCTTGTGCAGCTAGAGCACAATATCTAATCACACTGTTCTGTTTCTACCAAGGACACAAACGTCTGTGGTTATATGTACCGGAAATATACTGAGACACTAACATCCATTGCTGTTTTCAAGAAGGGCTTAAAGTGAAGAATACAAGTGGCCAACAAGATGTATGATGGACTAAGTTAACTGTCGGGACCCATCACACCTTTTTTTATTTCCTTGATCAAGTTTTCTGTTTTTTGTACATCGTTACTACCCTGAAAATTAATTACTTGTGCATTACTTCATTGTATTTTCATTCCTTATTCTTCTCCTTCCTCTAATGTGATTTTAAATAATTTCTCATGCATTTCTGTGCCATATATGAGAATTTTGAGACAGCCTTGCGTTTAAATAATGCTATACAAACAACCTTCCTTCCTACATGAAAATAAGTTTTGAAAAGATTACAGTATTTTTTCTGGGAAAAGATTTAATAGCATGGTTGATTTTATTAAAAATTGCAATCTGTGACGGTTCTCATCATAAGCTTCGATGTGCTACTAACAGCTCTGTACAAAGTACTGGCTTAAATTTACTGGAAACTCACAGTTACACGCTAATGTGTTAGAGAGAGAGAGACACACAAGTCCTAATAAATTCCAGAGATCTTTCAGTCGTATCAAACTCCACTCATGTCGGCTCAGCTCAGTCAAATGATATCAAATATCAAAAGGAGTCACTCAACCTTTCCAAAGTCTATAAACACACAAGTGTCCACATATAAACACCATACTTCAAGAGAAAGCCATCAATTTAGCAAACTTTAAACCTCCTCTGAATCTCACTGGGACAGGATGAAGGCGTAGAGTAGACCAGGTCTGTTTTAATTCAAGTTTTCAGCACCGTACTGTGACAGAAATAAAGAAGAAATGATTATCCAGCAGGACACCGGCAGCTACCACCCTACCACTAAGTTAGATGCTAAAAACATCTTTCTTCAATTTAAGTGCAAAGAAACTGGTGAATGCCACAAATTCTCTTAAATTACTCATATGTCCTACTTAAGAATGAATCTGCTTGTACAAGTGCTTCTTCCATGAGGTCCATTGTCTTATAGTTTGGTCTTGGCCTATGTGTGAGAGCACCATGTTCAACCATTTCAAAATCCAAGTCCACTCATGTCACAGTATTACTGTATTTTATAGTATATAAGTAAGGATTACCTACAACTGTACCATAAACTGTATCAGGACCGACAAAACTCATATAATTGCTGAACATTTGTAATAACAACAACAATTAATGTTAGAACTACAGTATAGTTATACAAATTGTATTTTCTTAACTTTTAAATGAGAGAATTTAAAAGTTGCTGCACTTACCCCATGAAAACAAGATCAAAAGCTCTAATAACATTTTAACTTTTCCACTTTTCCTCATCCTGTAAATACAGTAAATTGTGCACTACAAAGTCAAGTGAGCTCTACAGTGCAGATGCTTCCAAAAACCCTGTATTTGTCTTTATAGTGTTTTTCCACTTCTCCAACATTTCTCCCTCCAGACTCTCAGTCAGCAAATTACTGTGTCTAAGATAATGTGAAACAGCTATGTAAGACAGCTACCCTCCTCAATAGCTTCCAAGTAATGGAAACAGGCATCTTTCAACAAGTAGTCAATCTTGAAACATTGACCACTAATGGCATGAGTGGCAGAGCTGCTGCTGTGAGAGTGGGGAGGACAGGCTCATATGGATTCTCGTAACACCCCTGCTGCCATCTCCATAGTAAGTGACACATTGTCATGATCTATAATTACGACTTTCAACTGGAGGGCCCAGTCTTAGGATTCAGCTCTGCTTATATGGGTAGACTGACCGTAGATCAGTCAGAGACAGAGGAATACAGCAATGGGGAAAATGAGAGTAGAAGATAAGGAGAGCAAAGGGAATTAAAGGGGAGCGAGGAAAGAAAAAGGGAAGCGAAATTAAACAGTGCAACAAAAATCAGATAGAAAAAGAAAAAAAAACCACAAAGATCTTTGAGGTTAAATCATCATAAAAAAAAACAAAACAGGATTAACATTTCCCTGAGACAGTACAATATAGCGGATTTCGCCCTCTGCTGAAACAATGGTGTAGAGAGAGCGAAAGTGAGAGACTGGCAGAGCGATGTTATTTTGTGAGTGGAAAAACTGCTTTCTCACACTAAGACCAATCCCTTGTGAATAATCCTGGCTGTAAATCCAGCGGCATTACCACTGATACAGTCTCAATTTTCTGGATTGTTTTAATCCCAGTGTAAAGAGAAACCTCAGCAGCATCAAGAGTGAATGAACAGAATTTGATGACAGAAGTGAAGCACGCCATGAAACGGTGACTGGAGTGGCTGAAATAGTGTGTATAAAAAGCAGTGTGTGCATTTGTGTGCTCATTCACATACATCTGCAAATATCTCCTTCCAGTATGGAACCAGCTGTGCTATTTTGACTTCCATTTAACTCCCCTTTTGGGCATTTTCATTATTTGAAACTTGTGCCTATAAAACTCAAATGGAGAACTTTAACAATGCATCCCAAAGTCAAAGTCACTTTTCTTGCCAGAGATCTTCTATTCTGTTCAATTCTAGAGTTTCCAAAAGGATGTAGCTCACACATACTTGAAGAACTTTCAATTTAAAAGTCATGCAGACTCTGTAGGCCAAAATATTGTGTCACTTTCAAGCTAACTTCAGATGCAGTGGTGAGGTTTATTCTCACATGTTAGCATCCGATTGTGAATGACTAAGCTATTTTTTTTAACCTTGCCCAATACTGTAAAATCTCCGAGCACTCTGATTATTAATGTGAAATGAACATACAATGACATAGCGCTATCAATCACGGGCTATGCCGAATCCGACAGATCCTTACACTCCTAATCTTATTTTCCCCATGATGTAATTACCAGATGATGGTTTAGACAATTGTGTCAATCGTGACAGTTTCAGCTACATTTTTCTGCTGTCTGAAGGAGGTACGTTTTACATGTGCTTTACGCATTTATCTGTGACCCAAAGTTATGAGCGTAACAGCAGTGACTGTGTATTGGGCTCTGAGCATTGCCAGGGCCCTGAAGCTGCTGCTGCTGCTGCTCTTCCAACATGCTGCTCACACTGCGCATCCTGTGCAGACAAGTTGTAAATCTTTACAAATATAGTTCACAAAAATGTAATGATTTCCTCTGACATTAGCAGAGTCACTCTGCAGGAAACCCTGAATGTTGTCACTAGCGTTTCTGGGCTTGAGGGTTACAGTTGGATTTGGCTGAAACTGCCATTGTAATGGCAACCAGTATCTTGATATCAGCAGTTTCTTTTGGACAACTCACTATAGCATCCAATATCTGACATGCACATAATCACATAATTCCTGTCCTAAATATCCTCACTGGTTGTGCTACCATCCACATATCTCCATTCCCATTATTTTTGCCGTAAATCCTGATAGGATGGGTCATTGAACAGATTTCTTGGCCATTCTTGGCCCACTTTTTAAATCAAAGCTACTGGTAGTCCACTATCAGTCCACTTTTCCTGATGCCCTGATTGAAGTGTTGAGCCCTTTGCAGGACAGCAGTGGGGTCTTGACATCATCTTGATATATGTCCATAAGTCCACTGAGTTCTTGATGAATGCTTTTAGTATTTAGTTCTCAAATGCAGAACATTTGAGAACTACTTTATGTTAGGAAGTCAGGGCGGAAGCCTGATATCAGTAACTTTTTCATTTGTACAGCTGTTATGGGTTCATTAGATTCTTAGTTTCTTTGCAGATCACATCAGGCCTTTGGTGTGTTTCTGGCTTCTTGGTGGACATCTGATGTGATTATGCCTTGTTCCTGTTCTGGATGCGTTGATGAATTGGTGTTATTTTTTCCCTTTGGTCTTCCAGTACAGATCCATTTTGGCCTTTGATGCTCCAGCTTACGGACCTCTTTGCATGTTTACTTTATGTGGGCTTGTTTCCTTGATCTTGCTTTCATTGGAAGACACAGGTTACGGCTTGCCAGGTTTATCTGTTTGCCTTGTGTATTATAACAGCTCAGGCGTATTAACACATTGGTTTCAGTTATAGTAGTAGTGGGAATTGTTAGCAATGTTGCTGTCACACTGTCTGACTGCTTCTCACCAGGTTTAGGAAGTCTAGTTTGGCTGATAGAAGGTAGCTCTCTCTCATGTCAGCAGGCAGGCCAATTAATGAGTGTGATGGTGTCAGTGTATGGTGTCTCATCTTCCTCCTTGCAGCCCAAGTGTATCCTGGTTATTATTCTAAAATTGACATCTCCTTGGTAGCGAAACAGTCACCGCAGCTTTCCCCGATACTTCAAAGAGTTGCAGCAAAGATGTACTCAGGCAGAGTGTTTTACAGCTGAATGGTAAATTCTTCTTCACAGACGCTGCCTCACCATCTGTTCAGCTGTAATTCTGCTACTCGGCTAACTCACGTGCTACACAGTACTGTAAACAGTAGAGTCAGTCTGCAGGACAAACAATGTAATGATGACATTACAATAAATCACCTCAGGTGTTTTTTGCTGTTTGATGTATTATGTCTCGTGGTAGATTGTGAAAAAGCGGTCGCCTGTTTTGGAGCTGCATGGTTTACATTAAGGCGTGACAAAACGCTAAAATTGTGGAACAAAGCTGTAACTCAATTGCATGCATCTGCTTCTTGTTCAACAATTCGGTTACCTCCGAGCCTCGAGTTACATTAAACTCCCGTCATGCATCGCCAGACTGAAGCAAACATGCAATGCTTTACACAGCAAGTGCTATTCACATGCTGCCAGTGAATTCTAGTGAAAAAGCTGTCAGTAATGTAAACTACAGTACTGTATGTGTCTCACTGGCAGCCTCTATGCTGACTGTCATATCTATGGTGTAAATCAGCCCTTGTCAAGTTGAGCCTTGCCCCCCTCAGTTACTGCTTCTCCACCTGCCAAGGTTTCCAGTCTCGCACGGCACATGAAGCAATATACACTGATAAAGACAGCAGATTAAGTTCTTGAAATTCTGTGTAATTTCTTGATACATCTTGATTTCAGTGGTAGATAAACACAGGCTTCTCATTTCTAGCTAATTTTGCTGCCTGAAATAAAAATGTCGCTGACAGATTTGATTAACTTTAGCTAGCTGGCTAATTAAGCTAGCAATAATTACTGACTCCAGGTGTAATGTATGTATATTCACTGTCAGTATGTATCTGTAGTTGTATCTGTTCAGATGAGTTCAAAAGTGGTGAGACTGTTGTACGGTTTTATTCTCCTTCTGTTTCACTCATCTCATCATCCCTCACTCCCAGCATCACTTCACTTGTCCCTGAACGAGAGGAGTGATTGCTAGCAGGGAGGGCTGCATTTCAAAAAAATAATATCACTCCATACAAGTGAGGGACACATGGTTACTTTTTTTTTTCCAGATTCTTATATTCTTCACATGTAAAAAGATATTATATGTAGAGAGCTATTCTTGTATGCACATGTGGTGCCCTCTAGAAACCATCAGGCATTACTTGCCTGTTCCTACATTAATTATTAAACTGGAATTTTACACTTTGTCTAATGAGCTACAAATGAATCCTCTTAGTGATACGCTCACTCGCATTGCCCCAGATGAGGTGAGAAAACTCCTCCATCATTGTGTAAGAAAATTACATATTCAACTATATCATAATCCAAGATTAGTTTCCAGTGTTCATTATTAAGTAGGAAGCAGGGATGGTGTAGTATGAATAGGAGCTTCTGTAATTTTAATGGGTTGTCGTTTCAGTTCTCTGTCTTAAGTCACACTGTGATAGTTAATGTGCATGTGCGTGGGTGTGTGTGTGTGTGTGTGTGTATCAGGTCTCCGTAAGTGTGAGAGGATGGGGGGGAAAGGGTGTCAGTGTGAGAGCGAGAGAGAAAACTCCACGTGTGTGAGTCTCCCAGCGAAATAGAGGGACATTGTGTGCCTAGAAATACTTTTCATCAGAGCACCGTGATGGTGATTCTCTTTCATTTTGAGAGTATCTCTCACATCAGTCAGGTACTTACAGCAAAAATGCGCTCTGCGAAGAGAGCCTGAGGTGGGTTTCTGAAAAGCTTGAGAGCACAGAGGACAGGTCCATTTTTTAAAATTTATTCATTTTTCCCCAGCTTGAAATGGACTTAATGCTTGGGCTGCTCACCTCTCCTCACCAGAAGCTACTAATGGCAGCATCTTTTTTCATGATGTTCACATATTTTTATTTCTTCCTCAAAAGAAATAAAAACCCTCTCAATCTGATCCTCTCAGATCAGACTGAGTTTAAGATGAGGATGCTATTAAAATCATTTCCATAAGTCCTCATTCAGCATAAGATCAAACTACTACATCACACATGTTTTTTAATGCCATCCCTATGGGTTGACCTATAACCAATATCACCATGTAATTCCACTCTCCTGTCCCACATTTGTGTAAGGAATTCAGCAGCATACACCACAACTGTGCTGAGTTGGAGGTAAACGCCTTCAATATAATGTCAGTATCGTGGTCAAACAACCAGTGGCTTCTCTCTGAAGCACCATACAGCAGCAGATTAGGCTCTGTCACCAGTCATATATTTAAGACTTATTCTGAAACTAAAGAATCTTAATCACATTATAAACTGCTCACCTGCTAACAGACTAACCCTTAAGATGTGAACTCACAGGTTCAAAGAACTATAACAAGACAACGAGCCAGAAAAAAAGCCCCTGGAACAGCTAAAGTACAGGTCTGTAAAGTTTTACTGCAACAAATAGATGAACTGAAATGGGTGCTTTTTTATCACCTTTTAAAACATATAATGACCTTATTAATAAAACCTCCATCCTCCTTCCTCACCCTGCACATCAGTTTGGCACACCAGGGCTTCATGCAGGTTTTGTCCATGTAGGCTTATTTTTTTCCTCATTGTCTCTCATGTCTTAACACCCTTAAATCCCCGTAAAGCTCTTGTTATTTCCCCATATGGACTCCATTTTATCTCTCTGGTGCTTAACAGCTTATGGTGACTTTATCATAGCCTACTTTGTGACATCTTCATCGCTTATGGAGTCACCAAAATAGTAACCATGGTGCCAGTGGTAATCACAAGTGACCTTATCGTATTCTGTTGCATCCCGTGTGTGTGGGATTATTTCAGCTTCTCTGCGGAGCGGTTTGATCTTTCTTAGATGTGTTTACCCAAAATATTTGTCTTAGTCTTTGTCTTTTTGAAAGTAAAAAGATTTGTACTTCACTCTTGGCTTCGTATCGACTTCGAATGTCATCTGTGCTTGCAGATCTGTGCGTAATGGTAACGAACAAGCGCAGACCCATGCAGAGGTTATAAAAAAGGAAAGATTGTTAAACTTACCATGTGTTTATTCCTCTTATGGTGATTTTTTTTCCCCTTTCTCCTTTTCTTTGATAATAGTGCAGCACAAAACCAGTCAGGGAATCCCAGCAAGCAACGGTGTCCTTCGTTTACGCGCGTCCAGTACAAACAAACGAAATGCAGACTCGTTATTCACAGGGTACCAGCGGACAGCTTCTGGGGATGTTACTGCCCTACGTGCTGAGATTACTTCACATCTCACCTAAAAGGTGAAGCGAGTGTGTCTATAAACACAGTTAACTCGGTCCTGCTGGCAGCATTCAGAGCCGGTGTTCTCAGTTGTCCCGCAAACTTGAGCGACTCCTATTAATTTACTCTCATCTTGACAGCAGTCGCTGCAAAAAGCAGGCGCGTTCAATCACCAGAATGTGTGAAAAGTCTAAAAAGTGTTGTGCCCGCGAAGCTCCATCTGATGCACCAAGACCCAGCTCTTTGTTGGTTGTTTTCAGCAACAATTAAAACCCCGGGGGAGAGATGAGGGGGCTTCCCAGTGCTGATGCGACCCACTCTGCTCCGGGGAGATTATAGAGACGTCAAAAAGTTGCAGTCAAAAAGCTGCGTTTATGGGAGGGTGTTTGACGGGACCAGCCCCCACACCCTCCCTGCTCATACACACTGCGAGTGAATTAAACACAGAAGTTTGAAAATGTCCAAAGAAACTTCTCCAACCTCTCCTGCAGCATAATGTCCATCAGTATGCTCAGAATAATACACTGCGATTTACTGAATCCTCAGCCACAGCCTTGCTGAGTTTGAGAGAAGCTGGTTGGTTTCATAAAAATTTCATTATTTCTAAAGCCTTATCCACACACATTACTCTTTAATACAGCGCTGATATGCTGTGTGCTGTGATGCTGACGCAGAATACACTGAATTTTCACTAGTTGTACACGAAAAATGCACGTGTCAGTAACACATACTCTCTGCTGCAATGCAACATGACTACAAATTAGCAGCAGCCTCTGAGATTCATCATTATAAATCATCAATAATTTAAAAAAGTATAAGTGAATAGTTTTATGATTAAGTGTTTTACCATAACCCTTTAAAAACTAATTTGATAATAACAACAACAACAACAACAACAACAACAACAACAACAATAATAATAATAATAATAATAATAAAGATTTTATGTGAATTTGTGTCTTCAGAGGAGGCAAAACCACAAACTCATGTACAGGTAAAGATAGCAAGGTAATTCCTGAAAGAACAAAAGTGTCTTGATGAGATGGAAATACTAACTAACTCAGGTTGTTGGAGCAGTCTGAGGTTTACGCCAAAGTTATGACACTGATTCAAGCAGATTAATGTAGAAAAGTGTACATTTCAGCTGAGACAGCAGTGGCGTGCCCTCAGGACAAGCAAGGCAAGCAGTGCTTGACCAGTTAAAGCTAAAAATAGACATTAATTAGACTGATGCTAAAGTGGAAGTGATATCTCTCCTATAGGGATCCATGATGTTGTCTGACAATTATAGTAACAACCTGAGCCTGTCATTAGCAAAAACAAGGACTGTTGGTGGATGTACTTTGACATGGTCATAGTGTTCTCACATTTTTGTCCCTATTAATCATTTTGATTATAGAAAAGATGGCAAAATATCAGGTTTAAAAATGCCAGAATTATCCTTTAAATAATCCCACAGTATTCAGCTTATTTTGCCATAAACACTATTTCTCCTGTTCCCCCTAAATAAATTTTATAACAAATGTACAATTCAGC
This sequence comes from Toxotes lorentzi, assembly GCA_037833715.1. Classification (NCBI taxonomy): domain Eukaryota; kingdom Metazoa; phylum Chordata; class Actinopteri; family Toxotidae; genus Toxotes; species Toxotes lorentzi. The sequence goes on from JBBMJY010000009.1 coordinate 9,955,633, forward strand.
AATCCCAGCATCACCTCCCTCATGACTACATTATCACAGTGCTCAGTTTTCTTTGGATATCAGAGAATCAATCTCCAGCGGCATCTCTGAAAAGCTCTGCTTTTAAGTAAGAATAAAGAGCTTAAAATTATTTTACAAGAGTCGTACTAATTCACAGAAAGAGCGTCCTTGTTAGTTCATTAAGTACTTTGTGCTCCTGTTTCTCTCCCATCTCCTATATATTTTATCTTTAATTGAATCAATACCAGCTCCTTGAAAGCTAATTAGCAGGTTCTTCAAGTGTAGAAAATATATTAATGAAGAAATAGGACATGCACACACACGTGTATACACAGGATTTATGGGGCATTTTAAGTGGATATTAAAACCGCTGAGCTTTAAATGGACAGTTTTATCTTTGATCCTATCATCTCCGTCTTGGGGAAGTGGAGAAAACACATGGGAATGAAATACAGGGAAGAATCATTGTGTGGTTCCACCCTTTGAAATACTTCTTTCTAAATGGAGGGTCAAAAGTTTGTTTTTCTGACAGTGGTGAAATGTTCATGTACATTTCAGCTAATGGTTAATTAACGAGACAGTGAAAGATTTTATTTTTCTTATTTTTATCCCCAAGAGTGGAGCAAACAGCATGTGAAGTTTGAACAAAGATTTTCCTGTCCTGAATGGACAGGTCAGCCGGTGAGACTTATGGTGTGAGTGAGACATGTTACATTACCTCATTCAAATGTGATATTTTCCTGGAGGTGCTGCACCACATCTTTCTTTGATGACTAGGTTTTATTGGCATTTTATACTCCTAACATCAAGCTGACAGTAGAGAAATTACAGGCAGCGGGATGGGGGATGGGAGATTGTTTGAATTGGTGCACAAAAAGTGCAGAAAAGAAATCTGTAAATAAATAACTATTGTTCGTGAAAAAGAAATGTTTTCAGCACATGAAGAATGCAAATGAAAAATCACCAAAAATAGCAGCCAAATACCACACACAGCTAACCACCCACGGTCTGACTACTGTAAACATCTCACTATATTTTTGACCCAACTTTGCTCTGAAAACAACAGATCCTACTCAGCCTCTCAGTGACTTGTGCGCTGTTACAGTAGCACTATGTGATAACAGAGAGACTCTAATAAATCCTGTCATATCTTTATTTGACAGAGTGATATACGACATAGTGGGAGATGAAGCAGGATGAGTGTGCACATTATAGTCTCCGGGACATTTACCAAGAAGGAACCAGATATCTTTATTGCCTCTCCAATTTAAACACTTAAAAGATCAAACTTACAGCCCCTCCCTGTTTGTAAAGCACAGAATAAATGCATTACTGAATTATTATCATATCCACAGGGCAAAAGCAGATCCCTCAGGGCAACCTGCTAACATATAGGTGCATACTAATACTGGTTTTAAAAACACAGAGGCTTGCTTTACAAACATTTACAAAGACCAGTATAGCGTTCTGAATTTCTGTCTTACAGACATAATGAGAGGAAGATTTCTGAATTCATTATCCAGCTGTGTCCCTAGAGCATGGCTCCTGTTCATTTTGGACTCTGCACTTTGTTTCTATTTGTGTCACCCTAATGTCAAAAGGTCAGCTTCTCATGCAAGATATCATACTTTAACAGGTCGACTGCTGAGCCCAAGACATTTTATTGACCCCAGTAATAATGACAGCCATAAGGTTAGTTGCATGTTTTTTATTACTGTAACCACTGCGACAAAGTTCCTCTATGCCTGCTGCTGTATGGGCGCTACTTCAGCAGATGCTCTCATGGGTTGTATCAGAGAGCAGGGACAAACCTTGCTTGCTAAACAATGAGCTCCAACTCACTGTAAAGCTCTGTGAGGAGCTCCAAATTCAGACGTTCATGTGTTCATCACTGCATCACTGTGTTGTTGAATGAAGCCATTCTCATTATCATTGACTGTTTTTTTAAGGTTTACTCTTCAGTATGAAGTATTTGTGTCACAGACAGGGTAGGAAAGTCAGAGCGTATTAAGACATGGACTAACACATTGTTGGTTTGGTTTTTGTGGGATTTGCTGACAATGAAGAATAAAGAAGAATAAACACCAGCCTTATAAAGTAATACTGATGCCACCAAAGCACCAACTTCTTACTGACTTCATGAACACACTGCCTTTGTACAAAATATAGACAACAACACACCCTCTGGTACAACTACAACAACAGATATCAGACTGATGGCAGTGTGTCAGCCTCTGAGTTCACTTTGCTTCAGTCAGACCTAGAAGGAGCTCATTCGTCTGCAGAAAGAAGTTCCCACTGGATTCTTCTCAGAATATTAATGTCACCATGTTTTTGTCAAATGTGAAGTCTGTGTTTTCCCACAATGCAAGAACTTTTCAGAACCCATCAATTATGAATTTTAATTTTCTCCGGATACATAATGGGAGTGTCTCTGATACTTCCAGCATACAAGTTTCCTGCTCACTAGATCACAACATTACACAACAGCAAACAGAGTTTGCTTTTTATGTAAAAATAACCCAAAGGCAATTTGGCTGCAGATCTGTATTTTATTTTCTGATTGTTCACCGTGAAAAAAAATCTGCAACACTGGTGAAGCTGAAAGGCCAAAGCAATGAGAATAGAAAGGCAAAATCATGGCAAACAGGGGATACTGTCAGAAAGAAGAGATAGGAACACGCCGAAAATACACACACCAGTCAGGGAGGAATGACATGATTATAATATGAACTATTTGTTCATTTGTCTCAAAATGAGTTGAAAATGTTCAGTTTAGATCAGCAAAGATAGACACATTACAGTCATTTACCCATAATCATGATGCAAGGATTATAACTGCACAGTGACCGACTCTGACATCAGAGACCTGAGTTGACAGTTTAAATATAACCATAATAATCTTCTAATATAATAATCTTCTAATAATCTTATCCATTTTTATTTCACACGAGCGGATAAAATGCATTTTTGTAATAGAAAATATTTTTTTGTGAGCATAATTATTATGAACAAATGTGGCATCTCGGGAGCGTTCAACAATCAAACCCATTTTCCTCTTTATCATCTCAGTGTATCAGAACACCAGTAAACACACACTCAAACTTACTGTACATGTCACACGCTCAGACTTGTACTTCACTGCTGCTATCAAATGTACTTAATGAGTCGCATCCTGCCACTGATTCAGCTACAGGCTGAGTGAGAGCTTGTCACACATTGCTGCACCCACCTCTAAAAAGGGTTATGTCAGGCTTTCTGACATATATCTAAGCTGGTATAACTTATCAGTTACAGTTATTAGTAGTAACATTGTTTGATGTACCAGTAAGCTCTGAGAATGACAATACTGTTTTATTGACTGGAACCATTTTCTTCTTGTTTAAACATCTGTGTAGCCAATATCAATTATATGTCTGAAATCATGCCAGGAAGCACTGGTGTCTTACAGAGGTTATATTTCCTATCCAAACTGTCAGTGCATATCTAATTTTGTAGATTCAGACATGAAGGTGAAGCTTTCCAGGCCTTCGGTGAAATATGACGACGGCTCCCTTGTGTCTTTTCAGGGTGTCTTACCTCTTCAGGTGGTTCAGGTTTGCTTTTTCTTTTTTTCTTTTTTTTTACTTCAGCAGTTGTTTAAATCATTGCCTTTGATGTTATATTAATGTTAATGATACCTCTTGATACATGCCTGCCTGCATAGACATAAAATATTAATGCACAGCATGATGTCAAACAAAACGTTCTCTGTGTACATATGACCACAAGAAGCTCTAAACCGCTCCAGGGCTGGTTTACACTCATATAATACTAGTCAGCATTTATGTACACGGGTATATCTCTGCAAACTTTTCATTTGCATTTTTATTTTAGTCTTGTACTGTGCTGTGTTTCACTTGTTTGTAATACACATAAAGAGACATTTTTTAAATATAAGAGAATTAAGTTGCATATTCTGTTGTGATTCAAAATATTTCTATGCTCATTTCTACAAAATGCGAGAATTGTCAGACCCCTAGCAGAACGTAATTATCTTCAGAACATTCAGGTCGCCATTTGCTGCCAGAGGTGCAAAACCAGCACCATAAAAACAAAATGAGAAATGTTTGAGAATGCGGTCTGGCGTCAGAGCTGAGTGCATTCTCAAATGTAGTGCTACAGAGGCAGAACCAACCAATGTGGAAACCAGGATGCCTGGATAAGGAACACTTGAGAATGCAAACCAGGATGCAGACAGAGTCACTTACAGGACAATGTCCTGATTAGAAAAGCCAGCAGCGAATTAAGGACAAGGTAAGTGTCCATCTGTGTAGAAACATGGTTCTACACAGATCTGTGTCTCCTTCACAAATACCTACACTTGAACATGCATAAATGCAGACTTTTAGACTTTATCGTCTTGAACAGGCACAGCAGCAGCGTCTGTTCAGCGTCTCAGTGGTGGTCTTCCGATCAATGAAAATTAATTTTGAAAACAATAAAAAATAACCTGCACAATCCCAGATTCCCTAAACACTTCTACCCTGATGAATGCAATCAGAGCATTGAGAGGCAAACAGTGTGAAGTGTCCCGACATCAATACATCTACAGTAAATGGAGTTGGAGCTCTCTGTGACCTCAGGCATGCATAGTGGGATCTGTTTCTAATGGCAAGTCACTAATGAGTTTTCTTTCGCCAGATGGATTATAAATAACTGTAACAGCATCCTATTAACTTATCTCCTCTAAAGTAATGAGGAGTGAGAACCAGAGTTAGATTATTTGGCCTAATTCTCTCTGATTTGAAGAACACCTATGATACTAAAGGAAATGGGTGCAGGTCCCTCGTGGCCTGGAAGTTTTACACCAATTCAGAACCTACTGTGGAAATTAAAGTAGCAGAAAACTACATAGATATTATATTTTATTGTCACACAGCAGACATAGATAAACACTTGTGTGGGCTAGAAAGTTTCCTCTCTAAGTTATGCATGACTCTAAATCCCAGTAGGTTCCTTGCCACCTCAGTTTGCCCCAGGACAGCGTTGTTTCCACATGACTCACCTGTCTGATGCAGTTAGTGCTGGTGAGTCCACTCAGTCACATGCCCATACGTTTGCACACCTGCGTTCACACACACTACTCTTAAACATTAAGTCAAGTGTGGCTACTGCTCCTTACAGCAGATGTAAGGATTAATGCTTACATTATTCTTAATTAATCCTTACATTATTCTAAAAAAAATTACTAAGCATTATGATGGTAAATCTGCATTTGGTGTCATTTTAAAACATGGTATAATATTCCTCCAGTAATGGTAAACTGCATGAACTGGAAAAGACACAGTGCATTTGAGGATCTCTAAGCGGCTCCACAAGCAGGCTGAGACATTCTGCATTCAAGTGTAAATGTGTTGGTCACCTCCCAACACCTCAGACAGAAGAACATCAGCAGAAATGCAGCTTGGCCGCTCAACGTGCATCAACTGTGTTGCCACCACCACAAACTAGACAGGATATAAAGTAGAAACAGGTGACAGTTTGTATTTTGCGAAGAAAAGGGCGACTGGATTAATGTGATTTCTGAAGATGCATCTTTATGAATAAGTGTGAACACTTGGTTGCAGCTGAGTTGTTCACGTTCAGTGTCCTGGATGTGCTGTAATGGTGATTTTGGCCGTTCACCTTGCTGGCTGCTGGTGTGTGTGCATTTGTGTGTCAGCTGAAGCCTTTGTCAACAGCTGCTCATTATGTCAGTAAACAGCATTGGGCTGAGCTGTGGGTACTAGACATTTAGAGAAAAAACAAGCTCTCAGTAAACATTCTGCTGATGGTGTTTTGTGCCTCTTCAAACATACAAATGAGTCTGATTTAGCAGCTGTTTAGTCTGTGTGTCCATCTGTCCAGTCAGTGCATTCAGTCATTTGGGTTGGATGGATTTTTGAAAACTTGTGGGAGATGTGTTACTGTGGTTGATATCCAAATCCCTTCAAACAATCTTACAGGTCGTTCTGTCCATCTGTATTTTCAGCACTCCCAACATTACTCTGTTTACATACAAAGTGTTGAAGTCACAGGACGACCTGTTGCTGTTGCTTTGACAGTCCACCATCACCGCATCTGGGTGTGGGACAAACACAACACTACAGATATAGTACATGTACATCTCAACAAATGACAGCTGTTTCTGCAGCTGTAGACACTTTATAATATGTTTATTATGAGAATCAGTGTTGAGAAAGGCTACGCTAATCTCCCCTTAACAAAGCAGTGTTACGTTAAACCTGATTAATGCACTTTATGTAGCATTACAAAGACAATTATTTTACTTGGTCCCAACCATTTTATATATAATTGCTCCTGTTGTCTTTCAGCTGCTGCTGTTATGGGTCGCCACAGTGGATCACCATCCGTATATTTGATTTGTCATAGCTTTTTACGCTGGGGATTGAACCGCCTACCCAGGCAGTCATTTTATATATAGGAGTCAATAAATCAGTGTTTCCACTTGTCAGACTGAATATTATTTTACTGTTTGTCATTTTGGTATAAAGGAACATATATGAGGATTCACTACTGTACCAACATTGCCTTTGAACCTTATTGTCCTCTAACTCCCTCTTAAATGAATCATCCTCTGTTCAGAGTTCAGTGCACTCTAAGTGTTTCACCACTTACTGTAGCTGGAAAAGTCGATGATCTCCCCCGGGGGTGTCCCTGCTGCCAAAGCATCTGATTAACTCTGAAAAAGTACTTCTTATCGTTTACACATGAGATAAGATGATATTACAAGACAAAAGTCCACACTGAGTGGAGAAAATCTGTTGGTTACAATATAATATGAAAGACAGAGCTGAGTTTAATGCAGTGCATGGTCAGCATGTAGGCTTTTTTATACATTCTATTTTCATCCTTGTGTTTTTCACTGTTGCTTTAGTTCAGGTTGTATTAACAGCCTGTACAAATGTTCACGTCAGCAAAATGAGATTAGCCAAATTAAAAAGGTTTGCCCTCCTGTTTTCATTAGCAGACCCAACTCAGAACCTCTGACTGAGTGCGAGTTCAAATTAATACAGCTAATAGTGTTTCTAAATTTTCCCTGTGAGATAAAAATGCTTTAATGAGTTTGGGCATATTTGTGGAATCCATGCAAAACCACACCGCGCTTTTCCTGCTGCAGCGTTATTGTAATTGTTCAGCAGTTGCTATAATGTTCACTCCAGGTTATTAAAGAGCAACAGAGGTGTGTGTGTGTGTGTGTGTGTGTGTGTGTGTGTGTGTGTGTGTGTGTGTGTGTGTGTGTGTGTGTGTGTG
>JBBMJY010000009.1:9963028-10016409 GCA_037833715.1 Toxotes lorentzi
GTGTGTGTGTGTGTGTGTGTGTGTGTGTGTGTGTGTGTGTGTGTGTGTGTGTGTGTGTGTGTGTGTGAGTGTGTGTTCCCGGGATTACTAAGTGGACAAATCAGTGGTAATGCTCAGGCTGTTTCAAATGCCTGAGGATGCTCACTGACATGCTGAATTCCCTAACCATCACTTCACTCACTTCATTTCATTTCACGCCACTTACGTTAGTGAATTTGTTTTTGATACAGCTCGGGAACGAAGCTCAGTTCATTGTGTCAGCAGCATTGCACATAGACAGACATCAACAGCATATCACTCATTATTTTTAGGTGAGCATTTAAAGCTGTATTTTGAGGAACATGTTGCATAGATGCAGGATTACTTCTAGGATTGAAGGTTAAATCTGGAAATATTATTTATTTTTGTTATTGTCACCAAATTAAAGTAAAAGTAAAATCCAAAGTGCAAATGGGATAATTTGGTTCACTCAAGTATTGACTCTTTAATAGCCTTTGGTAACATGTCCTCTTTGTATCCTAAAAATATCCTCCCTCTTAATAATCTCAGACTGAGGGAGATCGGAAGATTAAATAACAAGGGTCAATTTTCCATTAAATCTCATCAAGGTGAAATTTCCGGGCCCCATCTTGGCCTGGAATACTTTTCTTTCTCTGTTTTTTCCACTCATCAGATTCTTAGGAGTGTCAGTGCTATTACACAGTCAGCATGAGAGATTAGGCTGCAATAAGATCTAAACTGGACACAGTGGGAAAATAAAACAAGTCACAGTGTTAGATAATCTGTATGTGTGTGCGTAGGCTGCATGATTAAAATTTCATTAGAGGGCTACTTTAATAAGAGTACAATTATTTTTACTTGGGGAGCAACAAAGGGGACGTTATGAAGCCAGAGAAGCTTCATAGCAGTATGAAGTTGATTGTCTTCAGATCATCCTCGTAATAGTCCATTACTTAACCAACCACTGAACTTCTTAGTTTTCTTAAACTTTTGTTTGGACTCAGAGACAAATGTTTGAACTGATTTATAGTAAAACATTTTTGAATCTCTATTCTCTACCATTATGAGAATAAAACCCAGACAGAAAAAAATACAGATCTAAGAGAGAAACCAAATATACAAACACTCCAGGCATCATAAACAAAAACCTTTTTACTGATGATTCCAAGTGATGCAGATTTAGAAGAAGAAAAAAAGTGGAAGCTTCAGGGAAAGCTTCAGGGATTAATGGTTGCACATGTTGTGCAGCTTGTGTGCAAATACATGGCGGTGTGAAACTTGTCTGTGTGTGACTGGACTCTAAGTTCAAGGGGATATGCTGCAGTTCCAGAGATGAATGAAGTGTAATATGCACATTTAAAGATGTCAGCTGAGGTTTGATGACAGATTGTCACAGCGGAGCACTGACCCTCACCCAGACACTGTTTCTCTGTCCCTGTTCAATGCACAGGAGGCTGAAGTTTCTCCTGCTTTGTTTTGGTTCAGGGTTAGGTTGAAAAGTAACTTAGCTGTTAAATGGTCTGCGGAGACTGTCCAACCCTAGACTGATAAGTTTGTGGCCTTAAGTAGGCGATGTCAGTTTTAGAAAACCTATCACATTTATTTTTCAAAACAGTCCCCTCCTACTTTTACACTCTTAGTCCAGCGGTCATGAAGCATATGGATCCCTTCTTTTCTCCAGATCCTCCAGAAAGTGGTTCACAGCATCATCACTGTCAAAATGGCACCCACCGAACTCCTTCTTCATTTTGGGGAAGAGGGTGTAGTCTGAGGGTGCAGAATCAGGTTAAGTTAGGGCTGATTTGACATGATTTGACCTGACCCAAAGACATCGTAGGCCATTGGTGAAAACAACTTTTTATGACCCATAGTTAGGAACTGCCTGTATATTATTGAAACCATGACGACAAAGGCGAATGAAGTGCTTATTTATCCCATGCCATAATCTTTCTCTTTCTCTAAACCTAACCTAAACTGTGACCATCCCATAAGCTTAATTGCGTGTTTATATTGTAACCATGACAATGGTTACTGGTATTGGGTATGTTCAGATATATATCGGACATTCTTAAACCTAGCTAGGGCTTTATCATCTGGGCAGCAGTTGTTTGTTGTTGAGTTGTTTTAAAAGTTCAGCATTTAAATTATATGTTTTCACACACTCCAAACAAAAGAGATGTAAACTCAGAGAGAGAGAGATTTTGAATTTTATGAATGCGAATCAGTAATTACCATATTCTGTCATTCTCTGGTAATGTGCTGTGGGCTCAGCATGCAGCTAACAGCAGGAGTGGGCGAATAAATCAGCATATGCTTCTTTGGTTTATTCTATCTGATCTCACAATCACCAACAAGACAGAGAGAGGGTGAAAGCCTTAGAAAGATCAAATGCGTCAGAAAGTAATAGATTGATGGATGGCATTAAGAAATAGCAAACAGCATTTTTCATCAGGGAGCACTATGCTTCAGAGCCTCAGAGTAAAAGCAGTTAAAAGCAATAGATTGAAAATTAAAAGATAACAAGAACATTTGAACATTTAAAAATATAGTGCTGCGCATTTTACCTGTGTGTTATTGCAATGATGATCTTCACACACCTACGGTTTGCACCTGTAAATTTACTCCAGCACTTTGCATCACCTGACATTTTTGGAATTCACACATTCACATTGTGGCTCAGAGTTAGAAAATCAATACCCACCTCTTGTCTGCATGGCAAACATGAAGCTGTCGGCAGCAGTTGATTAGCTTAGCTAAGTGCAAAGACTGGAAACATGAGAAACAGCTAGCCTGGTTTTGTACAAAGACAGAAGGCTGGCCTACTAGCATCTCTAAATAATAAACACTCTGATTAACACTCTGGTGTTAGAGTAATAAGCCCCTCAAAATTGTACAGTGGCCTCTTGCCTGTCACAATGTGAACATTTTTGAACACAAAAGCTTCGCCACCTTTTTGGTGAGTAGGGGAAGCAGAAGAACAAAGTTTTAAATGTCAGTTCAGGACTTGCGATAATCTATTCATGCACATGTGAAATGGAAAGATACATTAAGGGCAAATCCCTGTTTATACGGTTCCACTTGACCACTGACTTCATGCAAATTGAGGTATTTAGCCTCAGTTTACGAGCTTTTGTTTCACCAAACAGTCTGTTCTTAGCACCTCCAGATATTGTTTGTAACTGGAGAGTTATACATTTACATAAATTTACACTTATATTTACATTTACATTTCAGATGTTCCATACTGCAGAAAAAATAGGACTAGTGATTATTTTAGATTTAAGCTTCCATTTCACAGCTGTTCATAACCACAGTCAGTAAAATAAAACTCTTAGCTGGCGGTTACCACACAGGCTAGCCACAAAATTAATTTATTAATTTGGAAAATAGAAAGCAGAATTATATTTTTAGAAAAGGAATTCACAGATCTTGTTAGTGACAGAGGAAGTGTCAGATTCCACAAAATTTTGATGCTGGTGCAAGACTGCAAGGTGAAGAAGTGATTTTACTCTGCTTGAGAAGGGGTAGCTAGTGTAGGCAGTTTCTCTATCGGGTTTGAGTGGACCAAGGCTGGCCCAATAATAATAGATTTGCAAGTAAAAAGAAAGCACCAAAGAAATGCAAACCAGAAACAGACAGGTTGTTTTATCCTCCCCTACTGAGGAGAATATGTCTTCGCCTGTACCCGAACGCCATCTTAAGATGTTCAAGCAGGATCAGATCGGGCTCAAAATTAGTGTTTCTGAGAGTGTCATTACTGTGAATTGTCAGTCCCTCATGCCACATGCCACATCTAAGTCAAATGCCACACATTTGACTCAGATGGAGGAAAAGAGAAAAGGTCAGTGCTCAGTTTCATCAGGAGGTTTATCTCTTTCATCTGTCACCCTCTTTAATTTTTTACTGTTTGTGTTATCTGTCTTCTTTCTCTTTCACTACATGCTTACGTGTACAGAGTCAACCCATTCTTACTGTTTCTTCTTATCTTTGGTAGTTGAAGTGGCTCGTCACATCGGTGAGTCAGTTCAGTCATGGTCCGCACGTCAGGGATAAGTATGTTTCTGACACTCGGCCATCGGTAGTGTCAAAGGTTAGACTTGGTTAGAATCACAGGACAATGGCAGCTAAATTAGATTTAGCATTGCATGCTGAGATGGAATTTTTTGAAATCTCGGAGAGTAGAGTAAGTGTTGCTTAGTATTTGCTTTTATTATTGTAATGCACTAATTCCAACTTATATTCAGTGTATTTCACTCTCTACGCCTCTCCTCCCTTCCTCTCCCTTCATCCCCCCCAACACATTTATCACCTTCTGTTCTCACCCTCTTCCTCCGTTCCTCGATGCATCCAGTTATCAGTGAAAGTGGTTGTGGGAGGCAGAGTCCTCCGCCACAGGCAGGTATGCGCTCACTCTGCGAGCCTGATCACTAATTCAGTGAGATCAAAGGTTACCCACTCAGGGCCCATTTATAACGACACCCTCTGCTTGTCAGCGGCGGCATGTCAGGCCAGCAGGCAGAGCTGGAGAGGCTTTGATTCCTGTCATTGTTGATCAGTTTCAACCTTTCACCCATCCCTGCAACTATGGCTAATTATTCTTTTCAGGTAAATAAGTTTGTTTGCAGCCATAGTTCAACCACAATTTAAACCACCTCACCACCCACATTTACTCATGCTACAGGTATTGACATTTACAGGCTTCAGGATATTTCACATTTTGAAATCACAAAATCCAAGTTAACTACAGCTTTATAGGCAAATACCAATAAATATTCACTGTGACTGCAGGTGTGTTTGCAGTCGTCCGTGCCAGATGGAGCAGCTTGTGAATCATAGTGGTAGCAAAAGTTCAACTGAACAGAAAGTAAACAGAGTTATTCTTAAACTAGTCTCTAACTCTATCAAAACAAAGCAAAACAAGGGAGTGTGCAAACCTAAGCAGCAATTGCCAGTTTATCATGTACACCTTGCTCAAACAAATTCAATCTAACACAACAGACCTCCAATCCGTGTTCATGAGGGCTATGAGATCCGGTTTTATCTTGTAAATTGGGTGGACAAATATCTTTCAGTGTAATGCAATACAAATGGAAAGTGCCACAAACTACAGCCCCCGTAATGACGTCTTCTGTCCTCAAGGTCGAAGAGGTCTGTGAAAACAGAATTGGATAATAAATTCACTGAGTCCAATTACAAACATAGATGAAAACCACCAAAAGGTTTCATCAAAGTCCTGGCAAAAATGAATTTGAACAGTAATGGAGTACTGGAGTCACAAGAGCTGTAAAGTAGAAGGAGCAGCTTGTAACAGCAGTGTTTTTCCCCTCACTGTAGTCCCCGATTGTGCAACGACTCCACAGGTTTATGTTATAAACCAGTTTTAATTATTTTAAGTTCACTTCTGAGAAATATTTTTTTGTAATTCATTTTGGCATGGTTCATGCCTCATTATGGACTTGCAGCTTGCAGCCAACATAAGGTTTGCTATACTTCAAACATGTAGAAGATGCATGTGCAAAATCTTGCAAGAAATTGACATAAAGATGTGTGATTTGAAAAATTACTAAAAAAGCAAGAGAAAATTAAAGTAATCGATGCAGACCTGAGGGGAAGCCAAATAACTTTGTCAGAAAACTTCAGAAACTCTAATGAGATATCTACTGAATTGATATTTTCATTTTCAGCAATCATTAGCATGCAATAATAAGTCTGCTTTCCAAACCAAATATTCAGGTTTTGAATTCATATTTATTTCAACATATTATTTCCCAAAATCTCAAAGGAGGTTAGGTTGGGATGGATGTTGGGTTGCTTCCCTTTTTTCTACCAACAGACAACAACCTTCAGACAATGTTTGTGTCTTTTAACCATGACAGCAATGTTCCTCTGATGTTAGAGCAGGTCAGAAAACTGTTATTTGAATCTTTTCTTTTATCGTATAGGAAGAAAATAACAACCTTTCTTTACCATGATGTTGTCAGGTATGAGACATATTCCTCTGAGGAAATGTCACGACTTCCAGCTCTTTGTTGATCAAACAATCCTGTAAGTTTCTTTTACTGAGGCCTTCTTGCTATGAGAAAAAAAGGAAGCCTGGAGGTCTCCTTTCTCCTCTCCTCTTCCCTCCTCTTTTGTCTTCTTGAGCACCTCTGTCCCCCCAGGACAGAGCTGGAGCAGGAGTGTGACAGAGCTCCTGAGTTGTGGCTGAGGGCGGGGAAAACGGCTTGCCTCCTTCGGTGACAGGACGACGTGACGGAGCTTCAGATCGCTGCTGGAGCAACACAGGAGGCATAACGGACCTTGATTCATGTCCTCGGTATCATCACAAGAGTGTGACTGAGCTCCAGAGGTGAAGCTGACAACAACAAAGCAGATTATTATAATGAAATTAGAAAAAAGACTTTAAAGGGGCAATAGATGTGATAGAACCTTTAAATCAGTTTATTACACTGACTGATATTCAGGCTCCTGTAATTTGTTTTAAACCCTACAAAGTTACAAATTTATGATTGTGTGAAATGCAAGTTGCTGTTTTTTTTTGCATAGTCAATCTGAAACAAATAGGACTGAGCCTCAATTCACAAAGCAATCCAGAATAGCTGACTCCGCAGCTGATACCCACCTTCCAGTATACTCACTCCTACTACAGCTGCTGAGGTTATCGACAAATTGCATACTGTAATAGACCGAGCAGAGTCTAACTTGGGTGAAATCGCTCCTGAAATTTCTCAACCTTTAAGGTGAGAATCTTCACCAGTTCTCCAAACAAACTGTCAACTTTTATAGAAGACAAGAGGATACTACTGACTCTACCCATCGCCTCAAGAATCACTTCAAGTCCTCCCATAGCAAACAGAGGAAAAGCAAGCAAAAGATCCGCTCATGTTTCACAATATCAGCTTTTGCTCATCAAAGTCTGAGATATTAGTCGCTCCAGATTCAATGTCTTCTTACTGTCACTGTCCACGCTGCAACTTATAACACTTGAGCCGAATTTTGATTGGCTGTGTCTCACTCCATCCCAGCAGCACATACTGTCACCGAACGCTGGCTTTCAGCACACTTTCGAACATATTGTTAACATTGCAGCAATGATAAAATATTAAACCGGAGTGAATTTATTCGCAGTCTGAGCTGCAAGAGTAGCTCAGACTGACTACTGAACACTGGGAAACTGAAGCTGCAGCCAGTCCGTTTAAATACTGTTAATATGCAGGTTGTGATGAGTAAACATTTCTCTCCCTAACAAACAACTAGCGTCTTTCTGTCCTGCACCAGTGGTACAACAGAAAACACACTGTTCTGACAGCTGCTTGTTTTGACACGCTGCCTTGACGACAGCTCATGTGTGAACAGTGCAAGATCTGAAGGTGTGTTGCTGCAGTTTCTGATGTGAAGTAGTAGAGCAATGTGCTTCACATGATAAACATCATGCTGCACAACATGCAGTTTAACATACGTCCTCAGTGCTGATCAATATGTCCACTTGAATTTCTTTGAAAATCTGATAAATACTCAGTTTTTGTTTGGATTCAGTCCACTTCAAACAAGCTAGGTCATAGAACCTGTCTTCAGAACATGTCTAAAGAACAAGAAAGAACAAGAAAGAACAAGAAAGAACAAGCAAATTCATCAGAAAGTGTTCAGAAAGTGAAAGTGTGGGAGACAAACTCAAACCTTGTCTAACTCTTGAACACACCTGGCCATTTGCTTAAGAAAGTGATTGTCAGTCACTTGTTTTTACAAACAACTGTTGTATGGATCTGTGTTTAAGAGTGGAAAGGTACTTTGTTAAGATTTTTAGTCACGATTAATATCAAAGTCATCAAAGTTTTGTAAACAACCCAGATGATTTTCAGATTAACAAAAGAAAAAAAAATGAATCAGAGTCAGACTAATAGTCCAGTATTGGGAAGGTTTTTAAGAAGCCACATTATCACTCTGCCTGACCATCGATATTGTCACTCACAGCAGGAGTGACAATATCTTTAAAAGTCCAAGCCTCATATTTATTCTTAACCAGACTCATAGCCAGGATACACAGTAGATACACGGCAGACATTTCAGCTGTGCTTGTCAAAACCAAGACTCTTGTTCCTTTTAAGTAATCTTTCTGAAAATCTTCCACCTTTCAGGAGAATTCACACAATTGTAGAGTAACCCTGTGACCTTGTTCCTGTCTTTGTCAGCCTTATGAAGAGGTCGATGGTTTCTGCTGTCTAAGTCCCTGCTGGGAGCCACTGAGGAATGTCGATAGGAAGCTGTATCGGAGAGCCACTTCAAGATCAAAAGACTGACCCTGAACTCATATAAGAGCCCGTCCACTCATCGGCTCTCAAGAAACTGTCAAATTTTATCTGATTTTAGATGTGGTCAGTGCTTCTGGTCTTCCAAAACTGCAGTATTTGTTCCCCATGTGCATTAAACTATGATCAATTGAGCCACCTCTTTTGAAATCATGGTCTAGTTGCTATGACCTCTACTACTTCTAATATTACCCTAGAAACCACCATCACTTTTACACTACTATGATTCTACTCATACTAAGGTATAACTAGCTATTCTTGCCCTTCAAAAATATGGAGCACTCCATATTTTTGTGGATTTGATTTTACACAAACACAAAAAATAATACATGTTTATGTAGACTGAAATATTTGTGGATCATGGTACACAATCTGTTGAGTGATTTCATTTTAAGCTATATTCCTTACTGGACTGCAGTATACATTCATTTGTTGTGGTTAGCAGAGACCAATGGCCTTTTCTGCATTTTCTTAGTTTGACAAATAACCAACCAACCAACCAACCAACCAACCGAGCTCTTTCAGCGATGATGCGAGAGAAAAAGCTAAAATCATTATCAGTAATTGAATGTTAACAGTTGACTGAGCAGCAATTACAGTAAGCCTCTAATAATGATCAAAGAGAGGTCTGGAAAAAGATTGGAAGCTGTGTACAGTAGGTCTGTCAGAAGCTATTAGATAACCTCTAATTAGATTTCACATTTATCACAGGCTATTTATTTAGGGACCATCGTCTAAATTATGTTGTTGGTTAAATTGCTCTGTGTGCTGTTTTAACCCACCCAACATCACCTTTAACAACATTTTATTTCATTTTATTAACCACTTGTGTTGTCAGCCACTCAGCCTGTGTAAATTTGCACAGGCTTGTTGTTCAGGTTTTCAAACTAAAAGTGCTGTTATCTTATTCACCATGAAATTAATGCAAATCACAGCTATGATGCAGGCTAATCCTAGAAAATACCTTTGTATTAGCAAATAGCCTCTTTCATCGCCGCATTCAAGTGTAAATTAGTGTAGGTGCTTCATCTGTGATCCACCAAGGCTGCAAACCTCTTTCCCTGAAGAGTCCTTATTAATTCAAGTGTCCTCAGACCTGATTCCAGGATCGAAAACCATCTCCTCAGCTTGTGTGCCTGACTTGCAGGTAACTATACCTCGATTAGAGCAATGACAGCATCTTAAGTGTCAGTGTGTGTGGTGGAATTACCTCAAGGTGTTTTCGATTTAGGTGCAGTGCTGATGTGCTTGTCTCTACCTTCGAATAAATATATACTGAAGAAAAACCAGAAGACTTAAGTGGGCTTTACAGGTGTCTAGAGGGTTTTATTTATAGATGGACACTTTGGTTGTGCTGGTAGCATAAAGTGGTGCACTCTCCTTTCAGTGGGAAAACTTGAAAAAATGACCCAGTTACGCCTGAAACTTCTTTGAATGCTGCTCTGAAATATCTACAGTAGAAGAAGTAAATCACAGCCTTGACCTCGTAAACAGCAGTTGCCAAAGTCTCAGTCAAGGTCAGCTTACTGGCTTGCTTTACATGAGACAACGTCATACATGAGCAGGAGATCTGTTCTTTGTGTGTTATGTACAGGCACTTCCCAAAGATACACACAAGGAGAGCCACTTGTAGTAGAACTTCTAGCTCAGCTACCACAGATACAGACTCCAAAGGTGCCCGTTGTATTGCTGAGCTTTTTCCTTCTGGAGTTGAACAGAACACTAATGAGAGCAGAGAGAGCGACTGGGCTTAAAACCAAAACAAAGAGCTGAAAGATGCCACAACTCTCCGTAGAGCTGAGAGAAACTGCAGAGTCGGATGATAATTCTGTCACTACGAGCGACTCCTTTCACATTACACATTTATCATATCGCTAAAGTTAAAATGTTGATTACAGCAGCTTTAAAGTCACCTTGGCACTTCAAAGAACCAAAGGCGGCTGCACAAATCAAAAGGAAATAAAACTACAGTATGTGTCTCTTTTTCTCTTCCAACAGAAAATCTCAGCTGTCATCATGTTTGTGGACTCATATCTCACTGGATTAGCGGATTCACAGGATGGGCAACCCAGAGGTGTTCACATGCGTCTTTAGGGTTGTTTTGAGGTTTTCATTCCTCAGGCTGGAGATATAGCACAGTGGTCATAAATCAGTCAGTGCAGGAGTGTGAGGATTAAGTCCTGAGAGTTCAGTTACCCAAACCTCTTAGTGCGCCTAGAGTAATAAACTGATATCAGTCACAGAGTCGCCTAGTCGTTATTACAACATATATATTCTTAAGATAACAAAACACATTTTTCAGATTCACACTCCTTCAAAGTTAAAGATTGAGGAGAGCTGCAAATGGATTTCTACAAATGTTGCACTCAGACCCAAACCAGGGGGCTGGTGGAAATGTAAAAACAAGTTGTCCATAGATTTATCTCAGATTGGTCTCATATTTAATTTTTGTGTTCTGTTATTAAATTATATATATGAGACTTTGCAGCTCTTTTTGACTTATTGGTATCTCACTATTTTTTTTCTTCTATATAGCTTGTTATATAGCTTGTTGTCCTCTGGAAATAATTAACTATATCAACACCGATTTATGATAAATCAACATAATCTGCAGCCCACAGAGGGAATTATGCAGTATGCAGACATCTTCAAAATAAATTAATTAAAAAAAAAAAAAAAAAACATCATAGAGAACAAACAAAAAAAGCCACAAATTCAGGTCTTCAGGTCTAAGCATGAAAGAAATGTTTGTCTTATGCTTAGGCGTGACCTGGTGGGGCAACCTTGCACATGGTGGCAATATGTGTGGGAGGCCAAGGTCATTCTTCACTTTTTATATTGCATAATCTATCCTTTCTCACGCAGATAACATCAACATCCAATAATTTCAGTCGGGTCCAAAGTCGCTGACTGACCGACTGACTTTCGTTGCTATTTCTAAAGCAACAATTTCAGTGTGGCAAATAAAAAGTCAAATTAATAAAGATAATCTTTTTGGTCAAGAGAGCTCACCATGCTGTAGATATTCTGTAGCCTTTCTCAGGTTGTTTCTTGTTATTTCGATTGAAATCGGTTCATGTGTTTCACAGATGATGTGACCACAGTAAGTCACAGGAAGCTTAACATCTTAACATATATTTACATAGCTTTTACTTGACAGCTCTGAGGTGCTGGTACTGTGAGTTTATTTTATTTTATTTTTTTCATGGTGAAACCGGGGTGGGAAAAATGTATGTATTATTAAGCTGTACAGGGTGAAGGGCACAGACACTAGATGAATTATAAAACATGTTGTTTGAGCTGCAGTCTTCCCCAGTCTTGACTGGTGCTGCCTTAAGGCTCAACATGATGATGGCTCCTGCTGACGTCCTTCTGGTTTGACAACCCGAAGTTCACTACAACTGACCGATGTCATTCTCATTTATATTAAATATACCATTCATGGTCGGTCACGGCTGTGATTGCTGTCACTTTTCGCCTCCTCACCAAGAGGATTTTTCCCATATTCCCATTTCCCATTTTTCATTTTCCCATATTCCTTGAATGAAGAGTGTGCTTTGGAAACATGTCCACTCAAACACGTCTTCATGCAGACACTGTCAAGCTTGATAGCATGAAATGCAAGCAGTAAACATCATTCTGACAACCTGCTGCTGGTGTCTCTTTCAGTGGTCTGAGTCAGTCACAATAACTGCACTTAGATGGTCATAAAATGGAAACTACTTGATTGAAACATTTCTTAGGGAGAAGCGGAGAGTGGTTCTTTTGAAGCCCAGTCTCGGTAACAGTTACTTGAGACACATATGATCACATATATGTGAACAGTGATGGTAGCATTTTCATGGTGGAACTGTCCTGCAAGAACATCCCCAATTTCATGCTGTTTCACCTTGACTTGGGTCTTGTTCTAGCATTTCCAAGTGTAGATAAGTCATTAAATAGTGCATAAAAATTCACATTCAGACTGTAGTCAAACAGATACATGAAAGAACTTTGTAGCTAACAAATGTACCTGTAATTAGTTGGAGCATGTAACGTTTTTATAAGGCAGAGTGTTAGTTACAGAGCAGTAATCAGGACATCACATCTGTGCCAATCATGGAACACGATAACATTATGCTAGAAAACCATCAGCATGTGTTCAGTGTAACACTTGAAACTGTCATGTAACATCTGTGTTTTATTGATATCAGTGAATGTGTAGTAATGGTAGCTGCTGTGAGAGAGGTGTAGTGGTGAACTTGGTGGCTGTCCCCGTCTCACAGTTCTGACAGCCCTGGGGCCTGGGGATGTCGGGTGAAGAGAGAGAGCTGCCTCATTTCCACTTTCACTGTACAGCAGCACAGATGTCTGGAGAGTTGGGAAAGAAGAGAACAAATGGTCCTACACAGCTGCACAGATTTCCATACCTTCACATAATGTAGCTTCATTCCAGTTTATATTCCTGCATTTGACAGCAAGTGGGATGAGGAGACGAGTAGGGAGCAGAGGGCAAACCCCTCCACATATTTCTAATGTTCTCATCCTGTATAATGAATCGGAAACTGCAGATATGCTTTGGTACATATTTCTATACATGTGTCCACTCCTTCACATGAAGCACATACAGGACAGTGTATTAAAGATTAGACCTTTAACGGATTCTTATATATTTGCAGAAGAGAACATCTCCAGTGGTGGTCCTGCTTGTAATCTTTCCTCTTAAGAAAATCCTCCCTGAGGTGAACCAGCCGAGGATTTATCAGGCCTCAGCTTGTGTCCAGGTGGCTAACTGCTCTTCAGGCTGTGCTTCTCTTAACGCCTCAGTTGGCTTTTCTTTTCCTCTTCCCCACCATACTGAAGACCGCTCAAGGCTGCAGAGAAGTGGACAGCAAAGCCCCCGCATCTAACCTCAAATGGCATGAATCCACATCTCCAGCTGCAGGCCCAGTAGTCACTGACCAGAAGCTCCCACTGTGTGAATGTCCTCTCAAAGGCCTCCCTCAGATGCTCTGCCTCGGGGACATTCTGTTCCAGCAGGACAACTTGCTTCAACCCATCAGCCTCTCATGGTGACTGATCAGTGGGAAAACTGGAGCTGACTTAGAGATTTGTGAAAATGCCAAGATTTGGTTTGTGTGCCTAAAGAGGCTTTTATGGTGTTTAAGGTGCTATCAATGCAATATAAGCATGCACCCACCGACCCCTCTGTGATTGTATACTAGTATGATCTCAGAGCCTCTTGTCTTTGTGAACACAGCCTTAATGTCATGAGGACACATTCTGTCTCTCTGTACCTCCCTGCCCAGCAGATGCCCCAGTTTATCCCTCATTTCCGCTAATTAGCCACCCAACATTTATACCTGCCTACTTACACCAGTCCTCTGCCAGATTGGTAGTTCAGTCAGAGATACTTACATTAAGGAACTTACCTTTTATAGTAAATGGTAATATGGTTGGATTTGGCACAATCTCAATCCTCTGCCTGAACTAAAGCTATACGTCGCTGCTGTTGTTTGCCATTGCATTAAATCCACATCTTCCCTCACCTGTACCTGTACCTGTCTGCCTGTATCCTGTCCCAGCCCCTGTTCTGTAAATCTGTCCATGATCTGATGCCTGTGTTTTGACCATCTGTCCGTGCCTGACCTGTTTTGCCAATTGGACTTGTTTGCCCATTATGACTGCTCTCCTGCTGCCTGTTCTTCGGCCTGCCATTCCCCCATACGCCACCATTACACTTAGGTTGCATTTTCCGTGTTGGTTTGAGAAGGAGTTTTATTTTTTATTTTTTTAATCATTTTCTATCAGACTGTGACTTTGACACCATTTGGACAAAGTATGAAACTACTTCAGTTTGGAGTGAGGTAAAACCTCAAACCACCACCTTGTTCAAGGTCACATAAGCTCCTACTCTGTCACCTCCCTTCATTATTTGTTTCTGCCAGTAATCTGCACCAGTCAGCACCTCACAAACACTGCTGTGTATGTTCCCATATCACTTTTTTTTTCTTTTGGCAAACAGTCAGACGTAGAGCTCCTTTCTGACTGATCACTGAGTGTTTGGGATTTTATATATGAAAGGGATCAGTGGGTTTTGTCTTTTCTCTCATCTTTTCCACCACTGTTGATTGTGTTTCCCCTGTCCTTCTTTAATCTCCCAGCGATGAGATGGAAGATGTGGAAAGAGTGTTTTCTTGCTCACTGTCTAAGGCTCTGGAGGCAATCTGTCAACTCAATCCTCTCCAACCTGTGTTTTGTGTGTATCTGTTTGTGCGTGCGTGCACATTTGTTTGTGTGCACGTTCCTAGTCACTATGCCTGTCACCATTCAAGAGTGTGAGGCCACCCATGGTGGTCTCCATCTCTTTTCATGGCTCTGTAGGTTTCTGTGCCTGTGAGGCTGTTTTGCACCCTGCAACATCAGTGGGGTATCGGTGATGATCGGTTACTACATGAGGTTACAGCAACTATTAACTGTGGTTGACAGATCAGGGTTGGCACTGGGGAAGACCATAACACAACCCTACAGAGACAGGGATGACATGGAGGCATGGCATTAATGAAATCCCAGCAAAGACTTAAAGTTAAAAATCTTGGAGGTTTAATATCAAAACACTGACACCCACTTCACACCCTGACTGGTGAGCTGGTGAAGTGAGAAAGGAGCTAGGGTTTGAACTTCTCTCTTTAGCTGTCTTTTTTCATTCTTGATACAACTGTTTCTGTCACTCTGTCACTATTTCTGTCAGCGAGCAACCGAGTGCATCCAGTTCTGATCGAGCACAACCACGCCCTAAGTATTATGGTTTCAGGAAAGGGGGATGCTACACCGTACTGTCAAGTATGGTTTCAAAAGTGTGTACAAAAGGAATTTAGTATGTGATTAATGCATGAGCCGACTGATGAAAAATAATCTGACAAAACAATCTTAGACCATGGTCTGCTCACCAACCCCCTCAAAATCTCAGAAGGCTGCAAAACATGGCCCCCAAAAGTAGGCTGTCATCTTCCTGCACAGATAACTAGCTACCTGGCTACATCCATGAAAAACAGAGTCAGGAAAATAGCTATAGGCTGTTTATGGGGATGAGATCAATGCAGCTGCACAGGTGGCTGCAGGTGGGTTTACAGAAATCACAAAGTTTTAAATCAGCATAATTAACCGCGGCCTAGCATCCGCTACTGCAGCTTCAGTGTTGATGGATCCCTCAACAGGATGTCACTCACTGCTGATTGGTTAGAGCAAAACAAAACAAATGAAACGAGAAATCAGATAACATTGACGCAATGTCAGCCAAATGAATGGAGTGAAACATAATGGCACTCCAGGCTAATAATCAGGCTAAAGAACTGTGAAGTGAGAGCAGCTCTGATCATCATTTAGATGTTTAAGACAATAATCAAGCAGATGGATTTTCTGCTTTGCACTGCTCCATATCATTGCAAATTGAATACATTTGACTTTTGGACCATTTTTCATACAGAGCAAATAATGTGAAGGCATATCACCCTGGGCTTTGGGAAACTGATGGACATTTTCCCCTAAAGATTTTTCGGTTAGAAAAAAAAAATCTACACATATCGTTAGTTGCAGCCCCTGTCTCAGAGGTTGGGTTACCAGGAGACAGCTTTGCCTCAAACGTCAGGGAAGTTCTTTAGGAAATCATTTATGCTACGGTAAACACTGAAGAGACAGTTAATTAAACATCTACAAATGCTTCACGTGCTCTATACACTCTGTGTGTGGCAAAACAGTGATTAACATAAATTTTCCCAAGGTATTTGTTTTGTGGTAAATCAGAGTTCAACTAACAAAGTCAATCAGGTGGGAAATGCAAATGCCTGTAATCCCCACTGTAATAACAGTCATGTTATTGGTATATTTTTACATCTACACTGAACGCTTCACTGTTGACATTTGACGACAGCGTGTTCATCAAGCAGCTCTCTAAATCACGGCTATTATCTCCTATGAATGTGCTGCCAGTCATCCTGCCAACGTGGTTCGGTTCTATTTATGCAGTAATACCTTATTACTGAACTACGTATGTGTGTGTGTTTGTGTTTATTAGATATTTTTACCCCTTTGAGGATCTAAAATGCATACATGTCATAAATTGGCTCCTGTTTTTTCACCACGAGGCCTGTCAATCTATATGAATGATATTTCAAGCAGCACACAGTCTTACTCTATAATCCCCCTCCATGGTAAATAAACCCCAGTTTGAATCAGCACTCATAAATGCAATTGAATTGTTCTGCATCCATTCACATCAATCAGTCAAATGAAGGTTGTTCCTGCCCCCATCCTGTTCACCCGTCTCTCTCTCTTTCTCTATTAAACGCTGGTTAAATGATGCAGAGATTAATATCTGTTGTGTATCTCTGTGTGTTGTGTAGCAGCTTTGAGATGCAAACCTCTGACTACCTTCTGGCTTGAATCATTGAAAAAAAAAAAACAACGTAAAACATTTTTTATAACAGTTGATTTAACAAAATCAGTCATTTATCTCCCTCTCTTAACAGACTTATATGTGACAGAGTTAAAGAAATCTGTCAGCTCCTCTTCAGGAATTCCTACCCTTTGTGTAAATCTCTGCGTGTTGGAGGACACGGCTATATTAAGCTGTCACATGCAGGATTTATAGTCGTGAGCCTTGTAAAGGACTCGTCTCCAGTGAAAGCTGTAGTTCTCGGCTTGTGAGAATGAACAGCGGCTCTAACACTGTGCACTGCGTCTGTATAATGACAAGCCAAATTACAACAAAATCTGTGCGAATAATCCTGCACTCAAAAATCTGTCTTCATATTTGAACTCCAGACACAAATATATTTTGTGTTTTATTTCCCAGACTGACACCTCTGTACTTCTCCATGCCTCCAGAAGGAATCAGCATACCTGTGTTTTCATTATCATAGAATTGTGGGTTGATCCCATTTTACTGTCTACACATTTTCAGAAAAGCGGAGGTGTGCTCATGTTATTGCCATCATGCTTGGTGGGGAACTTTATTTAAAGGGCCATTCCACCGATTTTACACATAAAGATCAGTTTGCTTATCATGCTTAAATTATTTGACATGTGAAAACAGTTGTGTGATGTCTTCTGTGGCTCAGAAGGAGCTTAGTCAATTTTACTTAAAGAGTTGTGTTTGTTTTCTTTATGAGTTGTGTTTGCTGGTGGATTAGGGAGGCAGGACAGGGTAACTGTAATCATCACATGATCAAGAACCCAAACATAATATATTTATATAGATTCAGCGTAACTCAGGTAAACTGAATAAAATGTCTTAACCACATGAGCACATGAAGCTGACTAAAATACAGCTGCTCTTTGTATGGCAAGTGTGTAATGTATGTGTGTAATGTTTGGGTGGGGAATCATGTGTGTGTGTATGTGTGTTGTGTGGGTGTGTGTGAGCGTACTTGTGAGTGCATATGTCAAGAGACAAAGTGGAGCATCTGCCAAAGGCTGTGACCTTTCACTATGACCCCAAAACGTCTTTCCGCCCAACTCATTTTCACATTTCTCCACATTAAACTTACTCTGTCAACTGTGCCTGAAAATATGTTTTACTGCTGTTTTTTTCTGGATAAATGATGAATACTAATAATCCAGCACTGTAATCATTACTGAAGTCTGTAAACAAAAGTGTTATGAACATTACTGCTCATTGTTTATCCCCTCCAAAAAAAAACCAGGACTCTTAATGAAAAAGTAATTGCAATCTGTTATCCACTGTTCATTCAGCAGATAATGAAAATTCTTTATGTGCCTATTTATTTATTTATTTGCCAGCTTGCCAAGATGCCAGAATAGTGGTGAAACAGTCGGTCTGACCTCTTGGCTGATAGGTCAACGCAAAGCCAGCTGAGGAGATGGGAAGACAAGCAGCCTGTGGTATGTGATTTAGGGCTCATATCTAGAGTACCTCAGCAAAATATGTTACATGCAAGTAGGGCGCGTAGCTCCAAATGTCACATCCTGGAGCTGATATTTAACTTATTTGGCTTTAGACCATAACATATGTGCTGACCTCTGTTTTCTTTAATATTCTGAGTCCACTGCCCTGTTATTTAGTTTTGGATGCTCTATAGCACTCTTTTTATGTGTTTGAGGGCAGACAACCACCAATGTCAAGAAACAGGACAAAAAAAGAAAAGGTTAATTGCCCTTGAGTTCTCATTTCACACCGTCTGTACATAAAGTAGTGCTGCACGCCTGATATTCCTCTGGGTTTAGAGCTCCCACAGGCAACATCTTGTCTACCTTGACCTATTAACAATGCCACAAGTAAAAGAGCTGCCGGCTTCAGAGCACGGCCTGAGCGTTTCTCTGTCCACTGCTGCAACGCTACTTTTATTCAGCTGGATTTATCTCACAGGAGACCGTATGGCTGCACTTTGTGGAACCTAAAGCTTAATATTTTGGGAGGATAATCCCTGCACTCTTGGGTGTAGAGGTGCAGCACACCCAGATCTCAAAATGCTCAAATCACAATACACATACAGGTCAGCACCTGGTGTATACTGAGGGGAGCCAACACTTAAACCTCTAATGCATTTCTTCACCTTCAGTAAAGCACTTTGAACAGCTTCTGTGTTAGGTGCTATACAAACAAACTTTCGTTGCATAGCTTAAAGACAGTGAAGTGGAGGAAGCCGTGAGCCCGGTCTGGTAGACACTGAGAATCACATATCTTCAGAGCTAATTAAACTTTTATTCAATGTTTTCCGTAATACTACTTCATTTAAACTTTGTAAACTAAATGTTTCAGTTGTTGGAATTTTTAAGTGGATCATGACCGACATGATACTTTTCTATTACTCTTCTTATCTTTTGCTGATTTAAATATAAATCTATCTCCTGCCTCTGTTTGGTTTTGGATTAAAGTTTGAAGTTTGTTCTCGAAGGCTGAATAAACGCAGCATCAGCTTTTATGTTATAAATCAAAATATCTTTTTAAAAGTTAACCTTTCTCCTGAAAAATTGAGTGGCTGCTGCAGTTGAATTTAAAAAAAGAAAAAAAGAAAAAAACTCACTGCTTCTTTTTGGGGGAAAAGTATTTAAACTGTATTTGTGCTGTACCCTTGCTGTTCTCACCTTGGCTTATACAGAGGACAACGGCATTGTAAACGGAAAACTGTCCTCGTAGATGAATGCACACCCAAGCAATAATGAATCTTGGCTATTATCAGATGGAATATTTTCCTATTACTTCTATGTATTTTATAATCAGGGTAATTTCATGCATAACTAAACAGATATATCACACTTGACTAGCGCTGTGATATTGAATACAGATTAAGTGGTATTATCACCGGGCATGAGCCATTCATTTGGTGACAGTGTGTTGGCTCTCCCACCCTCCAAATGTTTCTGTCTGATTGATTAAATTAGCGCAGCTAAATGAAAGCAAATGAATGAGCCAATGGGAAACCACTTTACTGTGATACTGTGAGGCTTACAAACTTAACGGTCCTGAAAGCATTTTGCTTCGCTCAACAACATGTAAATTACACTCATGTTTTCCCTCCTGTTAGAACCAAAAACACCTGGTAACAGTGATAAGTGTAACACTAATAGTTTGTGCATTACAATGCATTATTCCTCAGTGCAGATCAGAACAATTAGAACAGACACAACAGTTTATAATGAAGCTATTATTCAGGGCTGAACAGAGAGAAACAGGATAAAATCTTTCAATTAAGTTTAACCCTTAAACCTGCAGATGCATCATCCATGCTGTATGCTTAATATGTATTTTTCATCATTTTCATGAATCTCAGTTCAGCCGTCAGCAAATCAGCACAGACACTTACACACTTTTGTACCCCCCCCCCCAAAATGGCAAATAACAAAACAACTGGGTAGCCTGGATTTGCTATTATTAACTGACATGTAAACAGTTTTCAGTGCATTGTTGTGTTAACAGTTGATTTGTTGTTCAAGCCACAAACATTTCCATGCTGCTGTGAGAATCTAAATAATAAGACACTCATGACAACATGTGGATCACTAGATGGTTAGTTATGTTAATAGCTGTGTTATCCAGTTTATGTGGATATGCAACAACAGTCTAATGGTTTGGTCCACTTTAGCTGCGCTGTGGTTTGTAAACAGATTTAACTTGACTTGCTGCCGGTGAAAAGTCAGGGGCTCACCAAAGTCAACATCGTCTGGGAACCACGAATATCTGTGTAATATCGCAAATATTGTAAAATATAATTTCACGTCTACAATGTTGTTGTCTCTGGATTATTGAAAACTTTGCCCTGCTGCTGGCTCTACGCATATGAAAAGTGGATCATCAGTCATCAGTCAATCAACTCCTTAGCATCCATCCTCTGGGGATCTTGAATAATTGTATCAGATTTCAAGGCAATCGATCCAATAGTTGCTGAGATTAAACTACAAATATCAGCCTTGTAATAGTACAAGAGGAAAAGTCAGAGGATCATCAAAGTCATTAGGATTCTTCCTCTGGGGACCATGAATGTCTGTACAAAATTTCATGGTACACATGCAGCCATTTGTGGATGCATGTGTAGATATGGTCCCCTTGGGAAAAAAAAAAAAGATCAACATTAGCTGGACAGCAAGGCCAAAGTCTTTGGATGCTAGGTCATTACAGTGTTTTTGTCCAAACACAATTATGACAGTAGAGAGTTATCAGTAAGAAACTCATGTATACCTTTCCACAGTCCAGACTCCACAGAGGTAAAACTAATTCACATACTCATCACATTTTAATGCAGTGGGAAATTGAGGTTGTACATATTGACCACAGACTCAGCGTGTCTTCACTCTCACAGCGATCTGAGAAATGAACAAATTAGGCAGCGAGAAGAAAAATGTTCTAATTCCCATCTCGAATTGCTCTTCTTGATTGCTTTCACAAAGCAGAACAAATACTGACCTGTGGTTACGCACGTAATCATCGCGTAATACAGCCAGAGCCCTGCACCACTTTTCTATCCATTTAAATGGAATTCATATCTATGTGCTGTTGTCAGGCCTGGCTCAATAGGGGTCCTGATTCTGTGGAGGTAATATTTCAACTCTCTGCCTCCTCTGTTGTTGAGGTTGTTGGATGCAAAGTTCATTCACGGGTTATAGTTTTACAGCTGAAGAGAAATTAACCCGCAGGTTGATGGAGGCAGATAAAGTGATGTGGGCCTAATAGGATAAACATGACCACTTTACACTGCTCTAATGCCAGAGAGCAGGCAGCAATCAGAGGTCTTACGGGCATGGTGTTATGGTATTTTTTTTAAGAGAAGAGTTCAGATACCAAATGATTGGAGTAATTCGAGATTTGTGTGAGCCACAGGGGAAACTAGCAATCTGCAGCCCTCAGCAGGGTGGCACGAGGAAAAATATGGAACAACTGATCAGGAGGAGGAGACACTCCTGTGGGAAACCTCACTCAACTCCTTGGCTGTCCTGATATACATGAATGTAGAGAGCTGTAAATCTGCTGACTAGAGTCCAGGAAAAGGAGGGAGTGAGGGAAGAAGAGAGAATAGGAAAAATCAGAGAGATGCTGCAAGAGTGTAAGAAGAAAAAACACTAGAGAGAGAAAGAGTTAAACACTTTTTTCTTTGGTTATTGTTACTTCTTTACGTTGTGGTAAGAAGCCTATATTCTAACTTTAACATCATTAATGTCATTAGTAAAACCTGTGTTTTTCCCGCTATGCCTAGTCAAAATGTCTGCTGTGAAAAAGAACGATCTTTGGGGTTAAAGTCCTGTAGAAGTACATAAATGTGCTGTATTTTGTAGGAGACAGGTTTGCCCACTGTAGTATTAGTATTAGAGTTTGTATCTGAGTGCAGAGGCTGACGGCATGTAAGCATGTTGTCTAGAAACATTCATCAAGAGGAGATTATTCTTGAGTGAGTGACTCCTGAGGACCATATTACCGGGAGCCACTGAGGCCGAGGCCCAAATAATCACCGTGTCAGCATCATCACGCTGGGTAAATAACAGAGTAATGGCAGTGAAGGCACAGGGCGCTTTCTCTGCGGCAGAGGACACACTTCACCAAGGACATCATAATATCAGAGTGCTCCTTTAGGATCATTACAATGGCAAGAATATGTTTGACCTTCTTCTCCTGCTGTCCTGAATGGAAGAATCTAAAGTGCTTTATCCATAGATTTCACTGGAAGGCTCTTTCTAAAACAGCTGATTTGACACTGTTCTTTGACGCTGACTCCTCTCAGGAGAGTGATTAATGATTTATTATTTGAAAGGTGAGAGATTCCTCCTTTACAGGTAACGGCAGCTGTGGCCAGCTTCAATTCACATCAGATACAATGTGCACCACAATGACAAGTTCTCACTGTGGAAATGAGTCTAAAACGTCCATAGAACGTCCATAGAAGCCTCTTAAGCCACTCCCGCTTCACAATCCACTTTTTCACTGTTGATATATTTGCTCTTTATGATCCATACACTCACATTTTCAACTAATACGGCTAAGTACTTTATTTACTTTATTTATTATGCTATAACCTGGTTTATTGATTTGTAGTGAGATCTGCATCAATTTGCAAGAAATGAACCAAATTTATAACGGTAGCATAAACCAAATCACTCCTGGTGTATGAAAGTGAAGAATGTTGAAAATTACTTTTGCTATTCAGTCTATTAACTTATTACATCAAACTAAATGTAAGTGACCGGATCATGTTTACATCTTACAATAATGCAGGTATCTGTAAAATGTTCACCGTTCAATATTTTCAGTTCAGGTTTTCTTACAGTATCTACAAACATTAAATAAAATACGCTGGTCAGTTAGGATTTGTTTCAATCTTGACAAATAAAACCACTTCAGGATAGAGAAATATGACTTTTCTGGCAGCTGGACATTTTCAATGGACATGTTACGGCGGGGTTTGAGACCTGGGACAACTGATTAGAGACAACTGGAAATAACGTTTGATAAACATGAAAAACAATGGCTCATCATGCGTGTTGAAATAGTCCCATTGGCCTGATGGGGAGGTCTGCGTAACAGCTGTATCAAAGTCATCACAGCTCCCCAATACAGAAAGCATTGAAGGGAAAAAAATGCCTGCAGGATAATATGATGTTATTACTAAGCTGTCCTTTTGCTCGTGTCGGCCTGTCCCTCACAGGAGGAAGAGAAACGTAGAGCTGATGTTCCTCTGGCTGAATGTAATGACAACTAAGTCTGGCTGGTAGATGAATTTCAGGTTCTTCATTATTTTTATGACAAGAAATAAAACCAGGCGTCTACTGTGCAGAGCATGAGCGCATGACTAGATTAATGAACTGGCCTGTCAGGAACAGCCCAGGGCCCGAGGGGTCGGGGTGCCCCTGGTCCAGAGCCTGTACCGGAAGAGACTTTTAACATTTCTTGTTAGGAAATCAATTAAATGACTTCAAAGAGATCTGAAATGATCACAACAAGATCTGAAGCGATCGGAGTGACAGAAAACAATTGCAAAGAGATGCTAAACAACAAAGAGACAAAAAAATAACTGTAAAGACTCAAACCACAATGACACAGAATGACCACAGACACACTGAAAACAACCACAAAGAGACTCAATAACTGCAGAGAAGAAGAGACACAAAGCATCCACAAAGAGGGAGAAAACAGCCACAAAGAGAAGCAAAATGACCACAAAGAGACTCAAGAAGACAAATTTCAGTCTGTGGCTCATGCTCCTATATAAGAGGGGTGGGGGCACTCTATGTCTCTGTGCCTAGAGGCCCATTGTTTCAAAATCCATCCATGCAGTAACCGAATATCAAAGAAGCGACTGTAGGGAGCATTTAAACCCTGACAAATTGCTTGTTTGGAGACTTTTTAAACTGTTGCTCAAACTTTTTATCCAAACATTTGTCTGTGTCAAGAATTCAAGTGGCGAATTTGGGTTTGACAGGTGCTGAGCTGGAGCTGGCTGATTTCTGTGTTCCTTGGCAAGTTTTCAATGCTCTCACTTTTCGCGCAGTCAGAATTTTAATGTCCCCGCAGGGCTGACCCATCTTTTGTTGGTGGGCTTGTCCCACTGATGGAGTGCTGCTTCTGGGCCTGCCCAGGGATCCTGCTCTTGTTCCAAATCAGGGTCCTTCCCATCTCTCTCCCCCCAAAAAAAACGCACCTGCACATCACACAGAGGAGAGAGAAAGGGATGGAGAGAAGGTGGCGATGATTGTGGTGGGTGGGGAGGGTGGTGGTGGTGGGGGGAGTGTTGTGTTTCGGAACGACTTGTTGTTAAAATGGAAAACGCTTCTGCTGGCAGGTGCATTGGGTAAAAAACAAAGCAGCTTTTATTGACAGAGTGTCAGGCTGCCTTTAATTCAGAGAGAGGAGGGGAGCCGGGAATGGAGAAAATCACTGGGAACAAAGCAGCATCCCCCAAATAATGAAAAGGAATAGATTCAGAGGTAGATTGAGTCAGGATGATGAATGCAGTGAAAAGAGGCTGCTCGATCTCTCTCTCTCCTCTCTTTCTTTCACACACAAACGCACGCGCACACATACTCCTCATCGTTCGATTTTGTACTCCAGTGAGACTTTAGGCAGATGACAAGTACAGTAAACATATGGCTTAGCGTCTTTCTTTGACAGCAGCTCGTCATATTGGATGTGAATTTTAATCTTGCAGCAACGTGTTTTCTTGTTTATATATAGATACAATAATTCGTATTCGATTCAGACAGTTTGCCTGTGCAGCACGTCTGTCTGTCCATATGTCTGTGTCAACATCCTCACCTTTGTCTTTCTGTCTGTGCTGCTTCTGAGCCCGTGTACGTGTGTCATCTTATTCCAGCTAAACGCTAACAGGCACTTGCAGATTAAGAAAACTATATTGGAACAATACTCCATAATAGACTTTAGCTGTATGCTGGCAGTGGGGTGACACCCCTATTATACAGACAAGTGGAGCAAGTCGCAGGGCTGTGTCAGCATGGTAAAACCGCTTAGAAGTATAGACTCGCCACCCAAAACAGAACTAGAGGTGCCATGTGGATGTGGGGAGATATGCTATGCAAATGTGACTTCTCGGGAGCGGTGGAGACCAGAAGGCGTGAAGGAGGGAAGAAAAAATTCAGAGGAAGGTGAAACATTTAAATGGAAATGCTTTTTCTCTCTTTTTTGGGGGGGATCTAATGGCATCCATCAATCTTTCAATTTCAGTATGTCAGTGTAATTAGAAACATCATAATTTTTGTTGCTTTAAATGCTAGTATTCATCAGTATAATAACTTAAAGTGATACCTGAGGGGTTGGAGCATGTATCTTGCTATTTCTGATATTATTACTCAGTTACAGCTTTAATTATTTTGTAGCAGATATAATTACACCAGTAACTAATATAATTATATTCCTGTCTTGAAAGGACAGGCTCCGGTCCCTCGTGACCTTGAACAGGATAAGCAATTTAGAAAATTGATGAATGGTGAGATATTCTCGCCTTGTATTAAAAATCTTGCTCTTCAATCTTCAGTCTTCTGACCTCATATTGCAAATCACCACATTCATCCAAATCCATCTTCCTTACCGAACGTGAATATGAAAACAGCTGGGATGCTTTTCGTGGGAGATAACTTCAAATTATTACTGTTAAGTATCATTGATGGGAGCAATAATTCCGCAATAATGGGACAGCATCCCACCCACGGGCGTGATTAATTTGCTATGATGCTTCGAAATTGAGGGTGATCGAGACATTCCACATGCTACGTTGGTTAGCCTTCCACTATGACATGTAATGAAACAAGCACGCCAACAACCAAGTCTGTCGGTCAGGTCATTATCAGGCCGATATCATGCTGTTTGATCTTGGATCAGAAGCTAGACATAGTTTTGTGTGGACAGGGTTAAGAGTCTGGTTGTGACAGGTGGGCATGAAGCAAGAGATTTGTTTCATTTTGTGTGAGGTGTGGCATCAGAGCAGAACACTGAATTCCTCAAATTTGCATTTCAGGTAGCAGTGATACAAAAGTTTGGTGTTAATTCAAAGCAGTGCCAGTAATGATGCTGATGCCGGATGTTCCTCTCAGACGAAGGAGAACTTATACAACACCAGACCTCCTCATGAAAGCTGTAGGAAGAGAAGAAGCCTGACTGTGAAGGCGAATGCTCACCACTTTCAATGCGCTGGAGCCAAGTTGGAAACGTGGAGGAGATTTAAGCCGATCCCTATAAGAAAAAGCTTTTATATCCCTCAGTTTCAGTAGGTATGTGTGAAATGTATTCAAAAAGCATTGGAGTCCAAATTAAATTGTAGGAGTGAAAATATTTGCATCAATAGCAGGCCCAAAAATAGATTACAGCACAGCACGATCCCTGCCAGGACAAAGGATGAGAGGAGAAACAATGGCTATGAGCTTTAGATTTATCACATACAAAAAACATGTTACATGTTTTTTTTTTCATTCATGCCGTTCCTCACAGGCTTCTCGGCACCTCTTCACCTCAAATGCTATTAACTGCCTCTGAGCACAGCTATTCATCATTTGTAAGATTTCCACAGGGTGTTTTCTTTTTACTTTTTAATCAAGGGTTGGATCCCATGCTGAGAGGCTTATTTAGCTGTGAAACAAGGCCCTGTCATCCCCGGCTAACGATACACATCCTTAATGGAGTGAGCTGCTCGCTGACAAATGAGCTCTCCTCGCACACTAACAGATAGGCTACTGAGAAATGAACACAGGGACAGAGTGGCAGGGCTTCAGAATCACTGTTTTTGAGTCTCTGCTCTGCCCTGATGGAAGACTGTAAATCATTTTCACTATTAATTAATTTGTCTCTTATTTTCTTAGTTCTTCATTTCAGTCAAAAACGAAGTGAATTTATAAATAACAGAGAAAACTGGAATTTGTAGCTACACTAGACCCAACATTCTCAGCCTCCTGTCTATTTGTGACTGTTAAGAAAGTGTCAGCAGTGTCTCTTGTAGCACCTCCGGTAAATGGAAGGTTTAATTCTGCCTTTAGCCAGTTCAATCCCTTTTGAAATTTTTCCTGTTTTTTTCATGCGATTGTTCTGGTACTCCTTAATCCAGTTTCTCCCTGGTGACATTTGAAGACATACAACGTTTGATCGACCACTGTAAGATACTATGAATCCTGCAATCTTTCAGCTTCAAAAAATATTACACCAGCGTCAAGCAATTATGAGAAAATCCAAGAGAGTCAGAGGAGCCGTCTGATGTTGAGTCTGAAGGATGAAGAAGAAGTCGAGGCCTCCAGTGAGCAGGGGGCATTAGTTATTTTCTGTGGCAGGTTTGTCATGCATGACCGGAGATCTTAACTCCCACTAAGACAGTGTGACTGATTCACTGGATGAGTATGTCTCAATATGTCAACAAAGTTTTGCGGACCACGAGCGGAGCGATCAGCAGTGGCTTGAAATTTTCAACACTTGACAGAAGAAGAAGGAATGACGGTCTAAAACATTCCTCACTGACTAACAGGCTGCACAAATATACATTTTCTCTAACCCCTAGCCTTTGTAACCTATTGTTTTGAATTGGCTGCACAATAAAGAATTCAAAAGGGGACATGCTACCAGAAGACAATTAAGATGTAAATTAGCTAGACAGCTTGACATGCTGGCTGAAGACACAAACAGATGAAGTATCAATCTTAGTTATATTTAGATATAGATAACATTTAATTTTATACAGACTTTGATATATGATGTTAACTTTACATCTTTACTCAAAAGAGAGCTTATCTTTCCTAAAACAAAAAAAAAAAAAATTCTGCCCTATGTAGTGTCTGCAAATATTCCTCCAAGATCCAACCAAGTAGAGGTGGTAGTGGAGTTCCACTAAATATATAGCCTGACAGGCAAAATCCAGGCAGACAAAAACCTAAGAGAAATTGCTTCTTCTTGTAAAAGATTGAGTTACGGTCAAAAACAAACTAGTTTGTTTAACGTGCTGTCTGACCACATCTGAAGGTAAGAGAGTTCGTAGTTGTTCCCACACTTCCACTCAGGGGGAAAAGCCAACGCAATAAACGTTCAAATATGGGGATAAGAGTGGATAGGCTTGCCTTGGAGGCATTCAAAGTATTGCTCTCGGTTGTTCATGCAGTAAATGACAAAAGTAATTGTATGAAGAATGAAAAATTTGATCTTGAGAGAGAAGTTTAAACAACTCACTTTCTATTTACTTTCCGATATCTGCACAGCTGGCCAGTACCTGCTTAAAGACACAGCTCCCTCAGTTCTCATGTGGGAAAGGTGCTGGGGGGGGGTGATATCTGAAACGGTCTGACCATCTGACAAGCGTGTTTGATGAACTATAGTTGCCCAGTCATGCCCCCTGGAACAGAGCCTGGCTGTGAGGTGATTTTGGTGTTGTAGCAAAAGCAGTGAATACATTTTTCTGAGCATCCCGAAGCCTGAGAAATGACTCGTGGAGCCAGATGTCCATTTTTTATTTTTATTTTTTTCAAAAACATATCTTCTCTGTATTACAGCTGCTGGCCAGCCATAGACTGTTTAGACAGATCTCAGTGAGTAAGATCAAACTAAAACTTTAAAAGTCAGGGGGACAAAAACAGAATTCTAAATTCTGTTTTAAAAACACCTTTGTAGACTGGAAAAGTAAAACAAAACATGCTGTAATGGATGGGTTCAGCTGCTGCAGAGGCTGTGCTCCAAAGGTGTTCTCTGTCTTTTTCATATTTTCTGTACCTCAGGCTTTTTTTTTTCTCTTACTTCACTTCATGAAATATGTATTACCTTTGAAACAACAAGCAAATTTCATCCTTGACATAAACACATTCCAAATAGCAAAGTTAAGCAATAAGAGCTGGTGTGTACTGTATAGACGGTACTACTGCACTGGATGTCTGCTTGCAACATTTAGAGGCTTTTGAAAAAGCTGATAAAAGTCACTAAAGTTGCTGAAGTCATAGTTGGAACAATGTCACATACCCAAAGCCACAAATTCCACTGTTTGACCAAAATTCATTATAGCTGTATTCATGTAAAAACTCATATCTACAGATGTAAGACATAGTCCAGTCAGATAACTGCTAGCTGCATCAGCGTAGGCTAGTCAATAACTTCTTTATTATTTTAAGCCAAAAATAAAATCTCCAGTCTATTTCCTGCCTGTCAATGTTTTATTTAACAACCAAAAGCATAAAGTAAAGCCTCCTACTGTGTAGATAAACACATGCATGTCCTCAGGCAACAGAAAACTACATCTTGAATCAAGGTCAACTTGAAAGCAACATTTTATTAGTTTTATAAGTCCAACCGCTTCTGTTTTCCCGAGGAGGTTTTCAGATCTACAGTATGTACGTATGTTTTTCCATGTGGGCAAAATTGTAGCAGTGTAGCAAATCTGGTCATGTTCCATATTTGTTATATAAAACAAAGCGTTCCTGGCTGATGAATTTAGATATTTAGGCTTGGTTGTTTATTTTTAACAGGGTTTGTCATGTACTGGCCCTTGCAGCAGCAGCAGCAGAAGCATTTCGAACATTTGTCTATTTCTTCAAGCATCTTGTTTTTCCAACTTCTCTTCTCACTTGCTAACTAGTTTTCACACACTCTCTGTCTCAGCATGTGTTTTTAGGGTGTTACAACAGACTCAGACTCATGGGACGCACGGCCTGTGTTGTTCTGGTTATTGTAGCAATATCTGATGTACAGTCAAGATGAGCCTTACACCAAATTTGTAATCCCATTAGTGTGTTTATATTCTTCTTTTAAACCCAATCATACTTTTTTAATTTGTTGACTCCGCAGTCTTTCCATGTACTTCCAGGCAACTGTAGTAGTACCCCCTGGGCAACCCTGTCTTCTAGACATTACTTTTATATACAAACACTACTAATTTGGTTTCCCACACGCAGTATGTTTTGAGGGAAACGTAACTGCTGCTTGGATTATGTTTGCTAGTGGCATTTTTACAAGTGTAGGAAGTGCTACATTTTTGTAATGCATGCAGATCGTCGGTAGATACATATGTTCGGTAAACCATTTCCTCGTTATGTTGATTTAAAAAAAAATTTTTTTGTGGTAAATAAACAGTTTATAGGGGACAGGGTTGCTCTGGGGTAGGAGTGCCACTGTTTTGAAGTCACTGGTATGAGGTACAGTATGTATACATGCCACTTAAATGTTGAAATATGTCAATTACTTTGAAAGACTTACATTTCCCAACTTCTTGCAAAGAACTTGAATTCAACAACAGTGCTTTACAGATAATGCAATACCTCCTAATTGCGGTGCCTTTCAGTACATCCAGCTTCCTAGAGCGGCCTTATCAGGACACTGTTCGAAAACTCATTAAGGTTCTCCATTTGGACCTTATCGTTGTGTTGACACCTCTGGCTCAAGATGACAAACTGTGTCCCGTACCATCAACAGCCACGTGCTCTGAACACTGAAGTCCCATCCACACAATGACTGTTTGTTGCTATGGATGAGAGATTCAGCCAGGCGCCTAAGTATTTATGAGTTATTTGGCTGAGTATCAGCAATAGTTCAGTTTGTAGGTTTTCTTACACTTTTTCTCATTGATGTGCAAATAGTGGTATAGGCGACTCTCACCTATGGTCTCCTGTGAGATTTGAATCCTCCTCAATTTGTGTGTTTGAAAACAACAACTACAGTGATGCTGCAGCTACTGTGCAAGCAAGGATACAAATACTTTTTGGGCATATCATGGGAAATAGCGCCCAAGCTTCAAGCTTCTCAGTGAGTGTCACGGACTGACTGAAGACCAGTAATGCTGGGAGATGTGCTACAAACTAGAGAAATCATAGCTCTGTATAGCCTATGCATGGTGATACAAGTTGTTTCACTCCTTCTCCAACAAAGCTGCTTTAGCATTAGCTACCAGCTGTTAGCAATGTGACACAGAGTAACATGAAACCAAAAATGTACTTTACCAGACAACCATAATGTAGGGAGTGTTATCTCTCCAGAAAAAAAAAAAACTTTAAATGTATTTTTAATTTTAGTTACAAGTTTTAGTAGAAGAGTACACAATTAATAACAGACACCGAATATATATAGTATATCCTGATTTCTTTGCAATAATTTATTTTAACTTTAGTTTGATATCTATTTTCGAAAATGCATAAAATTCTTATACACAGCAACCCATACTTCAGCACACAGTCTGAAGTGCATTTGTGGAGCTGTAAGTGAAGTCAGGTGTGTAAACCTGAGCTTGTCCGGGACTCGAAATATGCAGAGAAAAAAATGATGCAGACATACATACTGTACGAGCAGGCATTTTCCATAATCCTTGACTCTCAAAGGTAAATACACTGCCTGGTGTTTTGTCTTTATTCAACCTTCTCTGTGCATTAATGTAGACATGCAATATAAATCAATGCTGCACATGAAAATGAAATTACTTCTTCCAAAAATCATCCGAACTTCTTAATCACAGTGGTTTGATCTCGCCTCTGAAAGCCTTTCATTTCCAGTGTGTTTAAATGTTCCTGTGTGTGTGCGTGTAAAGGTGTGTGCATGGATGTGTATGCAGTGCTGTGTGTGCGGGTGCTGTTTGCCCTACACCTGACAGGAAATTAACTGACTGCAGTGGACACTCAGGAAAGGAAAAGCTGACTGTCTTATTAAAAATTTGTCAGAAGCTGCATGTTGTGGATTAAGAAACATGTCAGACTGAAACAAACCGGCAACACAGTTGCCATCATAACTTTTTGGTTTCAACAGTTGGAATATTAGACACATTTTCTCCTTTGTGTCTGTGTCTATAAAACTGATGTGATTGCCTGTGATCTGATTACCTACCAGAACAGGGACGATGTCAAATACCCAGGGAGAAATGAGCCCTGCAGATTCAACTCACTGCTCTTCTCTGTCTAAAATGACAACTGGCTTCTGCTGT
The DNA here is from genome assembly GCA_037833715.1 of Toxotes lorentzi. NCBI lineage: Eukaryota > Metazoa > Chordata > Actinopteri > Toxotidae > Toxotes > Toxotes lorentzi. The sequence goes on from JBBMJY010000009.1 coordinate 9,995,196, forward strand.
CAAATGGAAAAATTGCTTCCTATTTAATTCTTAATAAGTTGCTGCTCAATTTCTTTATGCATTTGTTGTTGTTTTTTACCCACAGCAGCAAAAGCAACCTCCATTACTGTTTATGGTCAGTGACAGCATGTTGTGTACCGTTCATATTGGTTATCAGCCCTATGGGAGGTAATCTTTACAGTTTCCTTTAAAGTATTTTCTCCTATAAGAGTAAAACATGTTTTTTTTCATGAACTGAACCGAAAACCCCCACTTGCACTTGACAGCTGGGGAGATCTGCCCTTGTAGTGGGTGGTCTTTCCCCAACAGTGAGCACATTCCACACTCAAAAACACACTTCAACAAGCAGCACAAAGATGAGATTTAAGGTTTATGTGTTTCAGATTTACAAATGAAAAGATTTCGAGGAGGAGGACTAACTGGTTGTTTTGCCTGGTTAACTGCCCCACTGTTAAAGATTGCATGAGTCTGTTGGAAAATTTATTTCAGTCTGTAAATAATTACACATACAATTTGGGGTAAAATATAGAAAAAAAAATCAAACAGATGACAAAAAATAAGGAATATTCCCAATAGAACATTACAGCAAACAATGCAACATAGCAGAAAGACTTTTTTTTTATCTACAGACTGAAAAGCTGTAGGTCAAAGCCATGTGAAGAAGTGTCTTAAGGTCTTGCTCAAGAGTCATGATTGAACCTGATTGACAAGAATTAAATTGTGGATTCAACAAGCAGAGTTTCCCTCTCATGGAGTCTTACTGGCTAACCCTTAGAGACAAGATGACAAGCCCAGATATCTGGAAGAAGCTCAGAGAACAAACACAGATCTTTCATGTTAAAAGAAGCCAGTTGCTGTGGTTTCAGCACCCGATGCCTCCCTGTTGAGGTATTCCATTCCAACTAGGAGGAGACCCTGAGGCAGACCCAGCACACACTGGAGGGATTACATATCCCACTTGGTCTGCAAATACCTCAGGATCCCCTCAGGAGGTGTTGGAGGACATAACTGAGGATGAAGGACATTAGGTCCACCGTGCTTAGCATTCTGCTGCTGCAACCTGGATTAGTGGCAGAAAGAGGATAGATCTAGATCTAGTAGAGATTGAAACCATGTGAAGGGGGTGAACAATAGATGTAACTCACACTGTCTGACTCGTTATACCTGAAAAATAAAATGCTACCGTTTATTTCTTAGATCAGAACATGTGAGGTATGGCTCTGAACAATGTTACACCAAATGTTTTTCTTCTATCACTTTCTCCTGACCTTTCACAGCAGATGAGTCTCCTTGGCGTATTATTCATTTTGTTGTGTGAGAATGTGATGCCTCAAACAAGAAAAACAATGATAACCCCATTCACCACTTTCTGCAGTCCTCTAATGAATTACTCAATAAGCAAGTCGGAGGAGTAGCTTCTGAATAAATAAATGCCCAAAAGAGATTTGGTGCAATGACTCAAACTGTGTGTTGACACCAATTGCACTTCCTACACTTCACTTCAAACATAAACAAGCTTTTTTAATAAAAATTTAATGGACAACTGCCCACTTCATCAACCTGGTTACTGGCAGCCTCAAAGCCCTGTCAATCATTCCCTCCTCTGGAAACTGCAAGACGTTTCAGTGGGTGAAAAAGATGGTTATGTAACAGCTGGTTATGGTCACCACAAAGGTGAATGTAGGCTGCTTCTGCTTCCCACTCTTCTTATTCACCTGATTATTGGACCATCACGATGAGTCAATGCTCGTTGTATGGCGACTTGGCGCACTGTCACGCCCACACCACTGTCAGATGAAAGCTTTGTCTTCTATTATCAAACTGTAAACTTCTGACGAATTTAGAAAAACTCAAAATCAACCTCATTTCAGTCAGATTGCCTACAATGGCGTTTAGCAGTTTAGAGCCAGACCTCGACACTTTGAAGGCTGACATGAGAATGATGCAATCTGTGAAACGCTGCTCTGCTCCCTTCACACGTACAATCAAGACGTCTTAAATTCAGCTTAATAAGAATGTTTGAAAAAGCAGCTTCCACAATGAATTACTGTGTTTGTTTGTTTTTTATTTTGTTTTTTTTAAAAACATCAGTGGTGGCCTTATCCCTTAAGTCTGAGGGCTTTAGGAAAAGAAATTGCACTTTATACCTTTTATATTGATCAATGTGATTGATCAGGCAAAGGATCACCAGGAGATCAAACCTTGAAATGGCGTTTTCCTGTCTTTGTCATTGAATATCAGGAGGCGTTGCACCTTCTCCATTACTTTGCAGAAGCAGAAGAGACAGGTACTTGCTTGAAACTGCTGGCACAAGCAGAGCTGCAGGTGCCAATTTGTGAGGCAGCTGTAGTATAAAACTGTTTTTAACTGCAGAGTCTGTAATATAGGTTGTTTACAGTAATTATGTTTTTGGTAAACATGACATGATGCAGTTCTATTTCCTGACTTTAGCATCCCATTTACAACCCTCTGTAAAATATCATCTCCCTGCACGATGGCTTAGATCAAGGTGCTTCAAGAAATTCTCCACACTTTCCTAATCGAAATTATAAGTGAGGAATGAATTTCCCTTCATCTTATTTTATTTCAAAGCCCAGTAAATGTAATTTGTCTGCAAGTGAAGAATGAAAACTATTTCTAGAAACAATATTGAGATCATGACTTCACTGTAGTCAGTGGTTGCTACAATCGTCTCAGCTGAAGGATATTTCCGCTCTCTTATTTGTTTTGTGTCTCCCTGCTCTTGTTGTAGTCTCTGTAGCTTCACCCCTCCACCACCAGTGTCAAAGCTCCATGCATGGGTCATTAGTGGGCATCTCCCAGCTCTTTGCTGGCCAGAACACCCGAGATGGTAAATATATCCTCCCAGCACAGGTAAGTGCATTATGAGCTGCTGTCAGTCAGACTTTGTTTTGATTGTGCCCAGTGGGTTCGTGTAGCGCAGAATGACAGGTCACCAAAACTCTCCAATTAAAGTTATCTCTCAGTCTGTGTGGTGTTGTGTTTACAGCTCTGGGTTTGTTTGTATGTAGTCTCAACCCTGAACAGACTGAACCTAAAAGAAAACAATGAATCCTTTCTGCTTTCGTCTAAACCAAGACAACAGAAGCACAGTCTTGAACACAGCCATAGACGCGTGAATGCATGCATCTGCTTGCGTATCCTTGTGTGTGTGAAGTTCCCGTTTCTCTTAAATCTTAATTTACAAAACAAACAGCTACTTTGCATCATCCCGAAAACTGTAAGGGCTGACAAAATGCACCTGGTAATGCGCATGAAAACACAAAATTAGCAATGCAGTGATAAATGTCTGCATCAAAATTTATTTTAGACCAAAATAAAGACATTTTGTGTTTTAAAGGACTGACAAAAACATAGTCTATACAAGGTTGTATCTGCTCACATAAAACAAAAGAACGCAACACAAAGATGGGAATGACAAACAAAAAAGACACCATGGCAAACTGATGAATCCACTGCCATAATTATCACAATGATCCAAAAAAAAAAATCTTCCAAAAATGGTTCAACAGGGGTATAAAGAAAGAATATAATAAAAACGCTGCTGGAGCCTTCATGTGCTGGCATTTGTCCCCTTATTATTTGTACTACCAGATATTGGAAAATGTCCTTAGGCTTTTGGAAAGTAAAATTAAACATTCTCAGGTATATCAGACATTTTGCATATTTTCTTTGTTCTTTCCTTTTTTTTTTTTAGCAGCTTGTTGCATTGGCACATTAACTACTGGTGGGAGAAAAATGCATATACTGATAATAAGGAACAATTTAAAGCATCCTCCTCCTCCTCCTCACTCACAAAAACTGCAATTATGCTATAATTGGTTGATTAATTGATTTGATTTTAATTAACTGATCAGTAACAGGGACCCTGGGTTCTGAATAGCATCCACAGCTTAGGTTCAGTGCTACCATTCCATGTTAACCTTGCTTTTATCAAACATTCAGTTTTTAGGATGGTTCAAAATATCATGTGTGACTGCAGAAACTGGATCATTTGTAGCTTAAACCTCTAATTTTTATGTTCCACTGAAATTCAAAGGTGAAAATAGTTCATAAAGGACATCAAATCTCACTCTCACTGAGTAAGTCAAAAATCATCATGACACCAAATCCAAGTAAGAGCATGGAAAAGTGAACCAATTATCTATTCCAGGGGACTGAAAGGATGTTATATACTGAATTAAAAGTCAATTTATTTCTCTCTCTCTCTCTTCTCTGCTTCTCTTTCTTTTCCTTTTCTCCTTTACTCAAAAGCGCAAATCTCTTGAGTGTAAGTGGCAATATGCTAAGTATGCTCATTAAAATTAATTCCACTTTTCATTTTTTATTCTTTTGATTTGTAAGAAAAGTGTAAAAACAAGAAAAATATTCAACACAGTGCTATCAGTCAAAAGAATGCACAATGCAATTTAAACGTGCTATGAAGTGGTCATTTAAATAACGCACCACTTAGATTATCACCAAGATAAACATTTTCTGTCTGATTAAAGCAGTCAATTACCATTCGGTTATCTGCCATAAAATTGTCCCATAGACAGCAGATGCTGATATTTTGCCCCAGTCAGTTACAGTGCAGTGTCTCCAGAACTGTGTAGTACTGGAAAAGAAAAATATATTTTCATATGAGATATAAATGCAGAAAGAAGTCATGGTTCTGCAATGTTAAGCACCACAGTTTGCAGCTTTTAATATGGAATTCAACACATCAAGTGCAAAATAAGGTTGTTGTCTCCCTACAGTAAGAATATTTATGTAACGGTCAGACACTGTATACTAACAAGTCATTATCCCATATCAGTCTATGGATTATCCCATCTTCTGATGCTTTATGTAAATTATGTTTGTGTCGGATTGTCTTCTTCTCTTCGTGTGTTTTTGCTATATGAGTTTCACTGAACCATATCCTCAGTGAAATGAGGTTATAAAACATGCTCAGCCACTTTCACACTGCAGGTCTGATTAGAGCCCTCGCTCTTTAATTGCTCTCACAATTACACAGCTCCAGCAAGATCAGCAGTGCCAGTGTGAAAATACCTGAAGGTTCAGAGTATTTAAATGACTGATATCCTGCTGATTGAGCCCATCACAAATGTCACACATGTAACCGGGGTTATTAAGGTTTTCATTCATCCATTTTCCATCCGTGCAAAATGAAGTCATGCCAACAGCGGAAAGCTTGGGAAATACTCTGGCAAATGTAGAGACACATCTTCAACCCACCCACTGTATATCAATGTCAGTCTGCTGCCTGTAGTCATGCCTCTGCTTTCATGCTGCGGAAACACATCTCACACACATCTTTTCCTATCTCAAATGCAGAGAACGTGATTTGCATACATGCTCATGTCATGATATTTCATGGCTGTCAGGGAGCTCAGCAAAGAGGAAAAATCTTAATCACACAAGCTAACTGGGCAGAGAGGCATTCATTTTTGAAAATTCACCTCAAGCTCATGTATTTTCTTTCCCATAAAGTTTAAGAAAGTTGCAACTGTACTACTGTACATTACTTACTGCACTAAGTAACATACCAGATAGATTGTGAGCTAATTTTTCAGCACAATCTTGTACTTTTCACTATGTTGCATATTTATCTTATTTATCTTTATTACATTTCAGGAAGACAGAGTATGTATTAGGCTGGGATGTATAGATGTGGGCACAATTCAACATCCTGGAAATGATTTTCTTCTGGCACAATGGTCGACTAAAAAGCAAAATTCCTTTTTTTCTTCTTTTTCTATTCTTTTCAGTCGTTCCTCTGTCGCTTCCTCCATAATTTGAATTGTCAGATAGGATATGAGAACTCATTTCCCGGAGATGCGTTCCATATAAGACAGGCTGCCACACAGGAGCATAAATGTAAAAGTAAAATGATTCACAGTGGGTGTCCATCTATCTCCGACAGGCTCCAATATACAGTACAAGCCATCCTGTATACCATTTGTCCAACCCGAGTACAAAGTAATATGTAAAAGAAAAATATGACGGTATGGTCACAGCTTGCTTTCTTGGTGCAGGCACATTTAAGTTTAGCAGTTCTTAACTTTTGGCTTCTCTGCTTTAGAAGCAGCTGAAAACACATTTCCTCATCAATATCTTCTAAATAACATCCTCACACACACAGGAACTAACAGTTCCTTAAATATAAATTTAACTCAATATATAACTTAACAAAATTTGCCATTTCTGATAAAAAAGGAGGGATTGAAAATGAAAAAATGTATACTTTATGCAAATATGAAAAACTGAACTGTCATCAGTTTTAGGATTTACCAACTGTGGATTTTTGGTATCCTTCCTTTTGTGTCTCTTGCAGTGCCACCCAATTGGTCTGCTTCCAGTGGGTCTTCACCTTCAGTCTTGGAAAGTATCTGTAAAGACGGTAAAAGACGCACTCGTCCGGCCTTCACAAACTCAAATCTTTGGAACAACCATGAATGCATCACCCCCTAAAACAGCCTATAAACAGTGAGATGACTATGTCTGAAGCAACCAGACTTCACTTTTATCTCTCTTCTTTCTCTCTAGGCCAGGGGTGAAAGTAAATTCAACAAAGCCAAACATGGAAACGCTACATCAGTTTTCCCCTTCTCTTCCCTCACTACAATTTCCAGTTGTCTCTTTGTCAAAGAGAAGAAAACACCATTGTTATTTTTCTCACCAAAAGGGATTTTTACTCTCCGAACCTGAAAATGGATTACAGCTTTAAATGGAGCTTGTCTCTGTCTCTCTGTTACTGTCAAGTAACTGAGCCGAGAGTGAGGAAGCACACTCAAGCGCCAAACAAGGTTTTACAATATAGTTTAGGATTTATTCATAAGCTAATGATAGAGACGTCAGGGGAAATTGATTTAATAAGTCGTCTGAAGGTTGACCTTTTCACAGCTCTGAAGGAACAAACAAAATATGTAATTTGTTCTGCACCAATGGTTCTCTTAGTGAGCAATGTGTCTCATTTGAAGCCATCACTCATCAGTGCCCCTGTGCATGTGCAGTCAGTGATTTTCAGAGGGCTGAAAGAGGGAGAGAGGTAAACAGAGAGTGAAATGAAACCATAAAAGTCAGTGTGATTACCTGCACCTCACGTTATCTTCTTGTTTGTCTATGCCCAGGCCCACCAGAGACAAACAATAGATCTATTCAAGGCCCTCCATGGATTCCTGACCTCATGGCTGATGATTAAAGTCCTCTGATGCCCAGCACCCCGTTTTCTCCCTTCATTTCATCCTCCTTCACAAGCACAACTTCACACCTACACACATACAATGTCACCTATGATTTATCTCTCACTCCTACTTCTGCTTCTTTCACCTGAGCATTTGATGTCTTGGGGGTCTTTTGACACAGAAATGAAGTAAAAGGAAAGATAAACATCAATAGTTCCTGTAGATGAAGAGAGAAGGGGAACGACCTGAAGTCCATTTTGAAGTTACAGTAAAAGCAAAGGAGGTGATTCAGTGCCATGCCTCGAATATTCACCCAGACTTGCAGAGTTTCAGGATGATTTTCATCCATGCCAAGGCTTCTGCTGCGGCTGCTGCTCATGGATTATTCGTGGAACTTTTTTTTTTTCAAGTTGAGCTGTTGACTTGTAAGTAACTGCTATCACTGAACTCCCAAGGGTTGCGTCTACTTCTCAGTGTGTGCTGGCTGTAGTTGGTGCAAGTCAGCATTTTCCAACTTGCAGAGCAATGACTGCTTGAGAAATGCTTGCAAATAGCAAAAATAAAAATCCTAGTACCTGTACAGCCCAAACAGGTGATGTTCCTCCAGACACATTCACTCCCTCTCCTCTCGTTCCTGAGGAAACCGCTCCTTACAGTTGCTACCTGTCAAATTTTCTTTTCTCATACTGTGCATGCAGTTCACATTAATAACATTTACCAGTAGAAAAACTTTTGAAACAGTGGGTCCTTGAAATCAGATGGTGGTACACAACAATAGGTTCCTCGTTTTTGGCAGCCATTTATTTTGCTGACTGAAATGTCACTGGCAGATTTTATCACCTACAGCTAGCTAGCTAATTAATGCTAACTCGGTGAGTTGGTTAAAGTGCTCTCTCTGGCTGACTGGTTTTAATACGATAACTATGTTATCATAAGGGATATTATGATGAAAGACTGAAGCTAAATGTCAGGGAAAAGGTTAGCATCCCCACCCCTTGAAGTCCTAAGTAAAAGACTTGGAACCAAGGAAATAGGAGCAGAATTGCAGGGTTCACCATTTCAACATTTGGTGAAATCCAAAGCTTGACACTGTTGTGCCTGGTTATTCACTAATTAGTTAAAATGATGTGCCAAAGTGCTTTAAAGTGTGTTTGCACGGTTGGCACACATGATCATCCCATCGCAGCTACAGTATTATTCAATGGCTCAGTCAGCTGATGTGCCTGTATTGAACTCCTGCTCTGGTTCTTTTCAAGGCCAAGTTTTCTTTGTTTCTGACCACAGGCTCCATTGGACTACAGGGAGCTTCAGGCTGACATACTGTTCCTGCCTTTGTGCTTGTTAGAGTCAAGTATCAGAGTCTCTGAGGAAACACATGTAGAAAAGACCAGCAGCATCGAAGGAGAAAGCCACCGATCTAATGACGAGAAAAGAGGGATAGCATAGGCAAAGCTCGTAAATCTGAATCACGAGCAAAGAAAAAATAGAATTGTGCTTTTTAATTATGTATTCCCACCATGTGTAATAAATATGTATGCTTCACTTTACCATGGGTGTTTCCCAGATTTTATCTACTTTCTATGTCATTCAACTTTCACATTCAACTCAGATTCTACTCACACAGTGACCGACATTTAAAAGGGAGTATAGACAAAGAATTTGAGACAGGGGGGAATGGGAAAGACACTGGGAATTTTAAGTATCATACAGGTAGCGAGTCACACATTGACACACATCTGATTGTCTGCTGCTCTCAGCTCCTTGAAAACTTGCACTGTCTCTTTTTCTTGTCTGTCTGTCATCCACAATCTGTGTTTAAATAACCGCCCAACTCCCCATCCCCTTGTGGTAATTGGATCCAAAGCAGGCCAGGACAGAAGAGGCGGTCACACAGATGGCTTCTCACAGACTTGCATTTCTGATTCATCCTAATTGGCTATTGGAGATATATACCAAAGGACACCAAGGGGTCAAAGCGAAAGGGCTTAGCCAGAGTCAACCAGACATCCTCTGAACCCTGGACTCCCAAGATGGAGCCACTATAAGGTTTACTGTGACATAAAGCTTTAAATGGTTCCCACATTCCCTTTGGCTTTAGATAACCCAATGAAAAAGATTTAACAGGAGTGGGACACACTGATCAGGAATCAGTGTGGGAATGTAATGGGGTAATTTTACCCCAGTTCAAATCTTAAGCACTTTAATTTAATAGTGTATTCCCAAAACTCAAAGGAAAATATTGTCCTTCTCTAACTTTAGTTATCAGCTATAGTCAGTGGTGGAATGTAACAAAGTATTTGTACTTCATTACTGTACTTAAGTATTTTTTTTTACATATCTGTACTGTACTTAAGTAAAAAATAATAATGCATACTTTTGATTTTACTCCATTACATTTTGCAGCAATTATCAGCTTTCTTACTGAGAATTAGATGAGATCAGTCCCACACTCATGTTGGTTCAGTAAATATATAGCTGGAACCCACAGCTTCATTTTATTTTGGCATAAAGACCCCAAGAAGCAATTGGCTTTAATCTGTGAGCTTGAGAGTTGCAGCTACATAGACAGGAATGACTGTCCTCTTTCGAGTGATACTACAAAAAACAGCCTTCATGTCTCATTTGCAAAGCTATAACTTGTTTCTTTTTCTCTAATCAGAAAGTATTACATCTAGGTTAACATGTGTCCAAGTCAAAGGAAAATTACCCAGCATCGACATGCTAATGCACCACCGAGCAAATGTACCATACTCCAAGTCTGATAACTAATTCCTCCATACCTCCCAGGGCAATGAGTTCTCTCATTTCCTCTCTTCCTCTCTAATTCTGTGAGCTGCTCCGAGTTAAAACTCCAGAGAAACGAAGGGGAACAGGGGTGAGAAGAGAAAGGTTTCTGGGAAAGAAGCGATTTATTCCGAGGCCTTTCCAGGGGAACATCATGAATAAATTCAGAGTTAGGTAACTATTCATACATGGCTCTCTGATTGTTTCATCTTGTGCCTATGGAGAAAAGAGGAGGGGCGTTGCTCTCCACAGTGTGTGCAAGTTCTATTCTTAGAGCTTCTCAGCGAGACAATTCAGCTTGTATTTTAGTGTATATCTGCCACAAAATCTATACTTATTTTCAGTTCATCACCAGACAATTTCTCAAAATGATCTAGTTTAGCCAAAATGGAAGGAACTGAAGACATGGTGATTGACAAACAAGAGAGTCATCTGCAAACAGCACATTGTACAATGAAGTCCCTCAACTTATCCCACAAATGCTCAACTCTGTCACAAGGAAATAGATTTCAGAGAAGTAGTAGAAAAATTGGCAGCAATGTACATTGTTAGTGCAAATGTAGCTCTGTACAACAGGTTTACCCAAAAAGTAAAACCCAGGTCAAAGCCAATATTCTCAGGGGTTTTAAAATGGAAGGATCGAAAGTATAGAATTTTGAACTGTCTTCCTTGATAAGGAGATATATCGTCAATTTTTGCATTTTATATATATATATATATATATATATATATATATATATACACACACACACACACACACACACACACACACAAACATACACACAAATTATCATGCTACTTGAAACACTATTCAGAATGTTCACACCTTTAAAGCCAGTTCATTCAGGAAATGTGAAAATGAGGATGTGCTTAAGGTGTGAAAACCAACAGCATGCATTCATTCACTAAAAGATTCAGCTCATTAAAAGACAGATGGTCACACATTTAGTATTGTGATAGTGGAACAGGAGCATTTTAAAATACACAAAATCTCAAGAGATCCAGAGAGAAGAAATCACACTGACAAATAAGTAGATGTCAGTTTTAACAGTATTTTATAATAAAGACATTTAAAGCAAAAACACTGACAAAGGGCAACAATGGCTATCACCATTCTAACCTGCAAACCAGATAGAGAAAAGATTCACACTGTTTTTAAACAGATTGAGCTGAACTCAACCAAAGTCCACTGTTGTCAAATTGTTGAAGAAGTTTTTGTTATTGACTGGGTTTTGTCAAATTGCATGTTTTTAGTTTCTCTGTGTAGCAAAGCGGAGGCTTAACAAAAGATGTTGTGACGACGCCACCTGGGATCGCTTGCTGTTTCAGGCCCTCAGCACCTGTTTAAGAAGAAAGAAAATTAAAAACAGGCCAAGTGCTACACATCCCTGCTGACAGAAAGATCCAAAGAAACCAATTTCAAATAAATCCAAGTAACAAAAAAACATTGACAATAAATACAAACAAATAACTACAATCGGAATATCTCGAGAGAAATAATGTAAGAAAAAGAAAACAAAGGATTAACGCTTTAAAGGTGTCTAGAGTAGACCTGCTCAGGACTTTTCAATAACCAGCACAGAGCAGTGCACGGTGTGCAAAAGAGCAACAGTCTACACAAAACAGCAAGCTCCAAGGACCAGCAGAACAAAAGAAAACAGAAAAACAGCAGTGCCTCCATGGCATGGAGTGGTAGCCATTGGCAGGTCTAGCAATCGCCAGGACTCTATAAGAGAGGGCACATAATACATTTATTATTAATAATAATAATTATAATAATAATAGCTGGATTATTCCTTTAAGGAATAATCGAAGCCATACATACCACTCTCGCCTGGGCATATGGCGCAGCTACTCGGAGGATTTAGAGGGTTTGGGCCCCAAAGGCCACGGCTCGACCACACTGCCACACAAAATATGTATTACTAGCTGACCTGAAGCCAAGCCACAGACATGCAAAGAGCAGGCGGACGACAGCGACCTAACAAACGGATACGCGAATGCACCCGGAAGAAATCCAGCAGCGCAATCCATCTCCCACAGCGCCAGCAGCCAGGTGCGCTCTGCACATAAAAAACATATTAAACATGCGCTCATTAAGCACACGAATCAGAAGAGGGATAGCGATGCATCCTACCTGGATAGGTAGAGACAAGTGCCTCGACGGGACGGCTGCCACAACTACTATTGCGTCCGATCAAAAGAAGTCAGCCACAGGCACCACGGGTAATGAGCGGAACAGGAGGCGGAACCGAGGTATGGGCACACCTGTATATATATATAGAGGCGCGCAATGTGCCTCCCACAGCTCCGTGTGCCAAAAACTGGCACAGTGCCATGTAGTGGCAAGGAGGGAGAAGGTCCCTCGGCTACATCCGGTTAATTAGAGACGATTGAAAATGAAAAATAAATAAATAGAAATACAATACACAGTATGCCATAAGACTATTAAAAAAAAAAAAAAAGCAGAACCGATTTGTTTGGCAACATTTTGAAGTGTACACAAGCTGTAATATGTTGTTTGTGGCTCAGCACAGACATCAGACATCCCTTTTCTCAGAAAATCCATTGAATATTTCCTTTTGATGATTTAATCTAGATTTCTATTACTGTTAAACAGTTTGATGTAGTGAGGTAATTGGCTTCCTCGACAATTCACTTTTTCTCACTCAAGGAGTCCCGCTTACTTACATAAACACTCATCCTCTGTATGTCTGTCCTCATGAGAAGATGGAGGGAAAGTTACAATAGTGATACTGCTCTGTAAATATAGACTAGTGGGGTTTAACCAGGCTTGAAATAACTCGCAGAGTCAATCTGGGCAACGTCATCAAAGAATAAAGAGCAAAGGAAATGAAAGAAAGAAACCAAGTCAGGTTGCTTGTTTGTTTTGTGTAAAACAAACATTTTGAATCAGCTTCTCTTTTCACTGTGCATATGCTGTCGGAGTTCATGAGTGGTCAAAGCAGCCTCTTCTGCTCCACCAAAACAGAGCACAGCATAATATGAAAGCTGTCAGAAAGTTTCAACATAACAAAGTTTATGTTTTAAAATTAATGTTTTTTCTTTCTTTTTTTTCCCAGATATTCCTCATAGCTGAACTTACTGCCCTCCACTCAAACAATGCAGATTGGTTTAGAGAGCTCTGGCCCACAGTGCAGCATCCCTTAGGCAGTTTAGGGTTCAGTGTCTTGCTTCAGATCATTTTCGTTATGATGTTGTTCACTGCAGATGCAATACCACCCACATCATAGGCCTTCCTGTCAGTGACAGAATTCAGCAGTTGTTGGTGCTTTTGCAAAATTATGTCAAATGAAAACAGCAAAGTGATCATTAAAAACCATAAGTTTGAAAAAGCCCACCACTGTTTTAAACAACAAGACTCCACAGAGTCCACAGACATACCAGCAGCTCTGTGAGGCTGTACTCTGTGAGCACTGCAGTGCTTTGAGCTAAGTGCTAAACATTAGTAGGCAAACATGCACAAAATGACATTCTGATGTTTAACAGGTATAATGTTTATCAAGTTCACCATCTGAGTTTTGTGTGTTAAAATGCAACATTTGCTAATTAGAACAGGGTGTTCGAAGTCCTGCAACCACAAATCTATTACTTACAGCAGAAAAGTGCCTTATGCGGAAGTGGTACCAGATTTATTTCTATTTTAAACCATGCATTCCAAATTATGTCTTCAGAAAATAGACATCAGTTGGACATCAGTAATATGATGTGTATTCATGAATGTTAGGTACGAGCCAGAGGATCATTCATTAAAGGGCAGCCTGCGGTGCTCTTGCTTTTAACCCACCAGTACTATGAAGACAAGGACAACATTTCAGTCCATTGTGGATTATCCTCAGGTCAGTGCAAAGGCCCATGTTGTCCTTGCTTTAACAGTATATGATCAAAAGAGCAGTTCTGCAATGTGGGTTCTGTATGTGGTTTTTACAAAGTTGCACAGCGCACACAGAAATTACACCCCAGTGTTAAACTGAATCATTAGAAAGAAGTAAAAGTGAGGAAAAAATTAAAAATAAAAATAAGGGAGGTGGAGGGTGAATAAGGGGGAAAAATGTACAAAGAGAACTGTACTGAGAAGAAATGTATTAGACCTTGAAGGCTGTCGCAAGACCCATGCTTATTGGAGAATTGATTAATGGAGCTATAGTGAGAACATGGAAAAAGCAGAGGGTCCCCTGTGACTCCGCCGCACTACACACTGGCAAAAGAGACACTTCTTATTGGCTGGTACAACCATCAGTAATTGTCAAGGAGAGGCTTAAATATGACTGGAGATGACTCTGTACACCATGTTACAGGAGAGAAAATCAATACCGCAGGTACAACTCAGTGATTTTCATTACTGCTTATCATGATCGATTTACGATTTCAGGAGCACTCTTTCAATCCCCCTCATCTGTTCCTGGATTTTATGTTCCTACTTGTTATAAATGAGGAAAAACATACTGGAAAACATACTTTCATACAATTTTTCTCCAGCTTGCAGGTGGGTATATGTGGGAGTACAGCGTCTTACTCCGAGTACAAGGAGACACCGCTGTACTCGAACACACAAGGTTGAAAGCCTCATTAGAGATGTTCATCACTGTCTGGGGTTTTTATGGATGCAAACATCTATCTTTCTCACTCTATGCCTCTGTATGTGACTCCCTGACAAGCTTTATCCGGTGAGCAGAAACAAAACCCAGTTCGTTTGCAGCCTGAAGTCGGTTAAACTCTTCTCATTAAACTGCAAAAGCCCAGCAAAAGCTCCGGCTGCTTTATTTGGCGTCTCCTCTCCTCTGGGACGTCAGTATCTAATCTAATTAAAACCTTGTTGAGGTTTTGAATACAGATACATTTCACTGACTGGATTCTTTTAAAATACCTTAAATAGTTAGAAAGATCAGTCTGCTTGTTTTCATCAGCAACGTTTAGCCTTCTGAGCCCCAATATATGCCAGTCAATATGTATAATATATAAGCCACATACACTATATTCAACATCAACTCCTGCAAACAGTGCTGCAAATAATTTATTACCAATCTGCTGCCAGGATCCATCACACACTCGGGATGTCGTGCAAATTAAATACTTCAAATGGTGATGAGCTTTTTAGGGATTGAGCTTCTTTCTGTTCCAGCTTTCAAAATAAGTCTCACTCTTAATACTCATAAAGACGGTATGGACTGATGTCAACACAGAACCATTTGAAGCCCCTATCTGAGCCAGCGGACAGAAATGAGCTCAGCTTGAGTAGAAAAGAGATGGCTGGAAGTTACGAAGAAAACCTTAATATTTAAGTATTTTCTGTGGCTTATCATGACCCCAGTGAGCAGGGATTTTATAGAAAGAGCTGGAACGGGGATTGTCTGCGCTCCAGCGTGCTCTCGCAGCAGTGATTAACCAGCACACTCAGGAGGATTCCTGCATTGACAGATTTCTTTAGAGCGGTTCCATATCTTGCTCATTTTATTCCCAAGTGTGTGCATGTATGTTGAATAGTTGGGGAGTAGGAGGAGATGAATGTATATTTGTGCTTGTTTATCCCAGAAATTTCAAGAATATTTACACAAGGCCCAGGAACAGAATGTACCACCTTTTTAATCCTGCGTTTTTGTCTGCAGAAACTTTCACTTTTACTGTGGTTCTTTCTCAATAAGTCAGAACATATTTGTTTGAAATTTGTCGTCTGAAATCAACTTCCTCACAGGCATCACAGGTAATTCCACACAAGCAAAACAGTCACCTCAAAACTGCAACAACAGAAAAACAATTTATAATTTGACAGTTCACATTGCGGGGCTGAGATTGTAGACCATTAGAGAGGGAATTTGTTCTGGATGAGCTCCATCAGCCGGGGTGGTTCGTGCGCGTGTGTGTCTGCGCTCAGAGGTGGATGGCTGCATCTGAAGCCTTAATGGTTTACGTGCTGTGCTGCTGAGTGGTCTGCTGTGCAGTAAGACAGACACATACCTAAGTACTTGTTCAAATGCCAGTTTTAAAGCCCCGTTCATGCTGATAGAGGCTGAAAAAGGCAGCAGAAATGCCTCTGGCAAAAGCATTAACTCCACATGAAATGCATTTGTTTCACATAGCTGTGGGGTAAATGCCTTCTCATTTGAAGATCAACCATTTAAGGTGGTGTTTTACAGCATATACCAGGATATTTAGTCGAACGTCTCAGTTCTTTTTGATGTAACACATGTACTGCCTTTGTGTTTGCAGTTATATACAATGCCCTGTAAATGCACCATCAAGAATCAATATGTAGCAATTGTTTAATATTCCTTAGAAGCCAATACTGAAAATAGCTTCTGTCCATCAGCTTTCATAATCCTGCACAGTTACTGCTCTTTACCATCCTGCATAATCAGGCTGCATAATCAGTTAAGCTGCAGAGCATCTCGTGAGTGCAGAAAAATCCATCCATCCATCCATTTTCTACCGCTTAATCCGTCAGGGTCGCGGTGGAGCTGGAGCTATGGGCGAGAGGCGGGGTACACCCTGGTCGCCAGTCAACATAAGACAGTGCTGACACACAAAGACAGACAACCACACACGCACACACTCACACCTATGGGCAATTTAGAGTAGCCAATTAACCTAACCCATGCATGTTTCTGTGATTGTGGGAGGAACAGCATGCAGGAACAGTTTAGGCCGCTTTTTCCTTTTTTTTCTTGTAACGATATTGCTGATTGTATTCTCATTTATTCTCTTCTCATTAATGATCTTGTCTTGTATCTTCTCTTTGTCAGTGCAGGCCTCACTTTCAATCCAATTGAGTTGTACGTCATAGACTTTTTTCTATGGTCTTGCCTCTGTTGTCACACTCGATTTTGTGTGTGGCAGTGAAACGGAGGTTGACCTTTTTGGAGTGATTTGATATGACTAAAACTGGGTCACTACAAAGTGACCTAAAAAAAAAAACATTTTTGTGTTTTTCCCTTTAAAGGAGCTGATTTATTTCCCACTGCTTTGCCACATGCTGTATATTTATGTAACATCACTTTGTATTTTTTTTTTCTGTTGCAGCTCTTTTAATTATTGACAGAGAAGGTTAAAGCTGCCCTTGTGACTTCTTGTGATCTATATTCTTTCCTGGAGTATGACACCCCCCCACCCCAGCCCCCACTAATCATGCTCCTCAAAGGTCAAATCTTTGGTTCACACTGCAAGAAAAAGAAAAAAAAAAGCTGATTGAAAAGAGGTCTCTTTGTCATGGAAACGCCTCTGAGTTACATGAATTTCATTTTTAACTTTTGTTATACTAAATGTGATCAAGATGAGTGTCACCATACACAGCTAAAGAAATTTCAGGGCTAATCACCAGTTTTAAACATCACTGAACTTTTAAAAGAAGATGTGGATCAACACAGAATAAGGGGAAAGTATTTTCTGTAAAGTGTTTTCCTTGTGGTGAGACTGTTTTGTCAACTGTTGCGTCCAAGGTCAAGAATAAACATTTAGTCTTTTTAACTTTTAAGCCTACATGCACAAGAAGCTTTTAGAACCCCTTAGCAACTACTTCCCTTCTTTTATTTCCACTTAATTACTTCTGCAATTGTAAAAATTCAACTTATCCCACTCTGTATGACAGTGTTAAATGTACAGTACATTGCGTGTTATCTTGTTGCAACTCTTTACTGAAGCTATGTGATGCATATAGTTAAAAAAATCAAGTTTGTATGCATAAACAATTTCATCAAATGAAGATATTCTATATCTCTTTGTGCATTTTATACACGTATTCATTTCCGCAAAATTCAAACAGATATATCTGGGGACTTCCACTAGACTTTAAAATTAAATTCTGCAGATTTCATCAATATTTGTTTGCACATCAATGACTTTGTGGCCCTCACTTTGAGATTACTTTGCCAGTCACCAGAGATGCTCCATATCTCATCCATTACTACATCCACATGTGCTTTACATGACACATTCATAAAATATATGTTTTAAAAATAAATAAGCACATTGCATGCAATATTTGGAGCCACATGGCCCCAGCAGTCACATTTGCTTCATAGACAGCACAGCGTAGTTCACCCACATATGGCAGTCCACACACTCAATTTAGCATGTTATTGATTAGTATGGTATAACACAGCCACAAGAGTGTGGAATTGGTTGTTTGCTGCACTGTCTTGTTCAGTGTGTAATTAGGGATTCGTTTTCTTCGTGCTTTCCCATGAGACACTTGTGCACTGTTTTACCAGAAAGAAGAAGTGCTGGGTCAACCACCTGAAAATGTAACCCCTCGCCCCTTTGACTTTGTTCATGAGCTCATGCGAATGTGTGTGTTCTTACATCAGAGGCGCTTCATTACAAAGGAGTCAATAAAGGTTTCTGTATCTCAATTTCTGCATCCAATTTGTGACTCCACAAGCCCAATAGCAATCTCTTGCCGCCGCCGCCGCCTCTCCAGTCTGAGTTTTACAGCTGCTCTTGTCTGTAAATGGATATAATGACTTCAGTGTGACTGAGTGAATTGAGTTGCGCCACTGTCATTCTAAATCATTTCAATTACACTCAGAGGTCACAGAATATAAACAAGGAATGGATAGACCCTACTGCGGTTTATACAAATGTATCACAGGGCTGTGCACTGAGTGCATACATAATGTAAAAAGGTTTTTTGAAGGGTACTTAGGACGTATGATCAACGGCTTTGTGTGGGCTGAAAAATGTGTTTGTGTATATTGCTGTGATAAGCAAGCTCCATCTTCATGTGCACTTTCCTTCTGTTTACATATAAAGTGGAAGAGTAATTCTCAGACTGGAGTACTTGCACCCCAGGTACCTCTGCAGCTGCCAACAGGCATGTGAGCAGAAAAGTCTAAACAGCTGCAAAACATAAGCAGTTAAAATAGTTATGTAATGGATGTAATGGAAACATAATAGACTCTTTAGACATCTGTCTTTTTTTGCCTACACGTCACATCTTCAAGGCTAAAGATGACTCAGTGACCCTTATGGATAATTCTAGGTCTCTTTCTTTGTGGGAAGGCAGAGCAGGGCATTCAGTGTACATCAATAGCGTGAATTAGTTGTATGGATTTTGAGAACGCAATTCTGAGCAGAAGAATGAAAACTGTTAATCTGTGTGTAGAGGCCAATCTATCTGTGGAAAAATAATATAACTTGCATTCGACTCATGTGGCAGTTTTGTTGTATAAAAGTTATTGATTTTGGATTCCTGAGCTTTATTTCTCAGTCAGGTCCATGTGTTTCTGATTTTCCTTTTAGGTACGATATGGTTGTCCAGCTCAAACTCTTTCTTTTTCTCTTGCCCCTTATCTATTTCTTACTCTCTCAAAGCCCGTCTGTGAGACAGAATAAATTTGTTCCCATTCAAGGGTGACATCGGCGGAGACTGGAAAAACTTCACACTAACTGTTCAAAGAGGGAGGGAGGTCATCTGTGGCACTTCTGTATAGACCCACGTACCAAAATTTAGCAAGTTTTCATCAGGAATAAATTAGAAATGTTACTCAAACTGTGCACCCTGACGTGCCCCTCTTTGCTAATCTGATTTTAAAGCTATCTTTGGTTCAATAATGACTCAACAGCATAAGCTTGAGACAGACTCAGTAGAAATGAGACATTACTGAAACATCAAATGAAGGCTTAAGAAACTAATCAGCTCATGCTGGCGTGTAGGAAAGCCTTCTTATCGTTCTCATTACTCACACGCTGTGCATCCTGAATGTACACCGTGGTAAAACACGAGATATAAGATGACTGTGGTAAAATCTTTCAGGTGTTTCACTACAACAAGACCAGCCAGACCAGCCAAGACTTTTAAAGCAAAAGTGACATTTTTGCTCAAACATAAGTAAGTTATTTGAGCACTCTGTGTTATGGTGACACTGTACATTAGCAACTAGTTTTGCATACATAGCAGCTAAAGGACTGGTCATTTGCCATCACCACAACTGGACCCATGAAAGTTAGACAGCAAATGCTAGCTAGAGGAGCTGCTGATGACTTAAAGGGATTTGAAATAACATGAAAGAAAAGGGGCATATGTATAGTGCTTATATTAGCAAGCTAGGCTAACTAGCTTCCACTTTCCCATTGAGTTACAAAGTGCACAAGCCTCCCAAGTACTGAATGTTGTAACGGGACAGACGTCTCACATCACTAACAGCTCACACTGTAAAAAAAACGCCTTATATCAACATTCATAGACTGTACGGGAATAATTCGCTCCGATTCGTTAGCATGCCACAGAATTTACATGTGTCCATGCAACACCTCCTATTAATGTGCCAAAAAACAATTAAATCCTCTTTTTTTTAATGGAAAAGTATGAGCTATAGTTGCAGTGTCATTATAGTTCATATTCCCTGATACAAAAAGTGTGGAGAATTCAAATTTCCATTCAACTTTAAATCTCATCCATTTCTAAGAGAGCACGTTATGGCTCCCACACAGATGAGCACTCCCATTCTGAAACCGAACTCCAAAACACCAGCCAGCTGAAGGAGGAAGAGGAGGAGGAGGATGTCTATAATTGCTGGAGCCCATAATAGGCTATCCCTGCAGGAGCAGTTTCAGACAATCATGGTCTTTTCAATCTGTCTCAGATGGTGTGATTAGAGAGCGATCTACTGCAGGCAGCATCATCCTAAAATCTCATTTTTGGAGCCGTCACAGTGATTTCTCCATCTGTTTGCTGGAGACACGACATGCCTCCTTAACACAGGTAGACAGGCGTCAGACTGGCTTCCCCCCTGATCTTCGGTGGACCCTGCTTTTAGGGGGGACATATGTGTTAAGAGGACATGTATATCTATGACACATAGAGAGAGGGAAGAGACAAATATAAGAAGCATGGGATGTCTTGGCAGCTTTTGGTATTAACAAGAAATTCTCCATACACCATATGCTTTAATCAGGAAGATATCCAATGTTTCGCCTCAGTTGGAGTCACTCAAAATGAGAAATGCCATATGACACAAGCACAATGCCCACACATGCGTAACAAATCATTTTTAGACACTGCAAGATGCTAAAAGGAAGTGTTGAGGCAGGTGCGTGAAGAGGTGTTTTGAAGGATGTCCTTCAAGATTCATCCCAGTATCAGCATCCAACTACAGCAAATAGGAGCTACAAGGTGACTCTGAAGCTGTCATGTTCTAGTATATTTTAGAAGGGGGGGGGGGGGGGGGGGGGGGGGGGGGGGGGGGGGGGGGGGGGGGGGGGGGGGGGGGGGGGGGGGGGGGGGG
>JBBMJY010000009.1:10016509-10031900 GCA_037833715.1 Toxotes lorentzi
ATATAAAGATAAAAAAGAGGAGATAAAAGGGGAATCTGGAGCGGTGGGGTTTTGGGGTGTGTTGAAAGACCCCCCCCCCCCGCACACACACACACACACACACACACACACACACACACACACACACACATATGGCCTATTATGCAAAAATGAGATGAAGAGGAAAGAGTGACAAGGGAGACAGAGGAGGCAAACTCAGAATGCAGATTACTAACTAAAAGAGAAGTCAGAACTAATTGGCACAGCATAGTGTGAGGAGGGTTTATAAGACTCAGCAGATAAACAGGAAGATTATCCCAACAAGTATCTTTATGCACAAAAAAAATCAGATTCTCTAAATTAGATTTTGTTCAGTAATTTAGCAGCACAATGAGACAATAAAGCTGTTGTATACCCAAGAAGTTATTATACCCATTGTCGTATACATGCTTATTAGTCTTTTTGGGTTGTGACTCCTTAAAATGAAGCAGTATCTACCATACTTGCGATTCTGTGCTGTAAGTTGCATGTCTACAAAAGAGTGAGAGCTCTGTAAACTTCAGATCTAAAAATCGTTCACACAATTCATATTAACTTGTTAACCTGTGAATCCTGCAATGTAGAAACACACATGCCAAAGAAGATAAGTGGATCCATATAAATGATGCTCAGTAATGTTCCTCAGAGGCTTTGACAGAACAGACAGGTCTGTAGTGTCCCACGTGGGGCAATAGGATTTGCTGTGTCAATCATCTCTCATCAGGTACTGTCAGCCTGCTAAGAGCAAAAGTGCTGCTCTTTTTCTAGGTCGGATCATTATTGATTAATAGAAGATGAACAAGGTTTTCTTTCTCTAAGTGCTGGTGAAAAGAGCAAGTGACTTTGTTGGTAATGACCTCGGAGTCTGACCTATTTAAAGAAGAGGAGACACAGAAAACTCAGCCAAAGGGCACTGAAGGCCGTCCATTTCTCCCCAGGAGATTCAGTTATTTCAGTACAAAAGTGCAGTTTTAACTGTTGTGATTATTTTTGAGCTGTTCAGAATAAATTGTACCTCCAAAAAATCTGATAACAGAGTTCTGTATGGCATGATTAATTCCTAAGCAGAATTTGCTGGAAATCCTTTAAACTATATTATTGTACAGTTGGTTAAACACTTTAATGAGCAGCTTATAAAGTTTACTTAAGCAGGGTTATTAAATTATTTGACACATATTTGATTAACTAATCAAATGAAATGAATATTTGAGGTCATCATTAATCTTTGTTAGTCCAGGCAGAATTTTTGTTCTAAGATTTGTTCTAAAATGAAGTGCCTAAGGCTCTTGAAGGATTTCGTCATGTTTTACAAAAAGTAAAAATTGACCAGGGTAAGCCTAAAGGAAAGAAACTATTTGGAAAAAAAAAATCATATAACATCCCTCTTAAATTTTGCTCTTTGATCATCAGATTCTGAGGCATCCAATTTATTTCAAAGTTCATTTTCCTTTTTTCAAACTCTGGTTTGATTATCGATCTTTACTTTCATCCTGAGCGCATACCTTCAATGATGAGACCTGGAGGATGCTGTCAATCACTTTGATTAGTGTTTCTGCAGATAGTCCCACATGAAGTTCAGTATAGCACTGCCCTCTGCTGGTAGAAAGCTTAAACTAGAGTAAGAAAAAAAAGTACACTTCTGGTTTGATTTTCCTAAAAACACTCCATTCGTCCTGTTACTAATAAAATTGTCACAAATTGATATTAATGAATGTCACAATGGTGCAACTATAATCTTATCAACTGTCTTCTGTATGTCCAAGTCCTGACAGCTGCGATATGTGAAGAGTTAAAATTATCTTAAAAAATACTCCAACAATATTATTCTCAAGTTTAACTACAGCTGTAGCAGATGGTGAAACAAATGAAAAACTGAATGGCACAGATGGTGAACACTAAGGTGAAATGCATCCAGCTGACTCAAAGATCAAATTTTTTTGTGACTTTCTGATATTTATTCACCCACCCTGTAAACATCAAAGCTGGATTTTAAAGTTACTTTATAATATAATACAGCAGCTTCTAGACTTAAGTAATCACCATAATTAATTTTTGAAAAATGTGTATTAAACCAGAAACAATTATGTTCTTACTGCTTTTCTTCCTTCACACTTTTCACAATGTATTGTTTCAGTCACGCTTCTGAAGCACAAATCCTTGTGGACACAATATACATTTTTTTTTAGTTTGCCAGAAAATCTGAAAAGTTAAATATTCTATTCAGCAGTTTCCTGCAAGTACACATTCGTCCATAATGGAACACAATTCATAGTGTTACTCAAATTACACACAAGACCAGTTATAGACACAAAAGCACAGAATGGTCTAACTGCTGCAGGGTCTGAGAAGTAATGGCATACATTAGCTGCATTAGGATACTACATTAGGAGCATCCAAACATTAACATCTGATGTATAGAAAACTTAAAATAAATGTTACTAGCATGTGTGTCCCTGCAAATAACCATTTCAGTCATGAGAAATAAGAGTCAATACACCTTCTATAAACATTTATTTATCTTTATTGGCCAGAGATCAGCTCAAACAAGGACTCCATATTGTTTCAGAACGTCTGTGTATTTTGCGATTTTTCCCTCAACGTTCTTCTCTGCCTGCTTGGTCAGCTTGATCACCGTCTTTTTCTTGGCGTAGCGGAGCTTGGCCTTCTCCTTTCTCTTCTCCTCCAGGGTGGCTGTGATAGCCTGGTACTTCCAGCCAACCTCATGAGCCAGACGCCCGAGGAGGGCGAACTATGGGGGAAAGAAAAAATAATAATATCGTTGGCAGAACAGCAAACTCAATCACATAATGTTTATACCACCACCAGCTAAAAATAAAGTCTAAAAAATCACATCAGCAGTTGGATTATGGTGATTTCAGACTTAAATTATATTGATATTGTATTTAACATGTTAATGAGTTTTTGGTTTAAGGCTTCAACTTAAGACACAACTTGTCTCCGACTCAACTCAGCAATCAGATCCGTAAAGTTTGTCTCATCAATAGATGATCAGTTTCGGGATAAAGAACTCATCACTGTCAAGTAAGAACTGTTGTGGCAAGTGAATTGAAGCACTCTGATTCACGTTCTTCCATGTTCACACATATATTCCAGCAGGTAAGCTGGACGTGACCCTCTAATCTCATTTAGTCTGCCCTTGATCAAATAAGCGAGGCTCACCTTGCGAGTGGGCTTCAGACGCACAATCTTAAGAGCAGCTGGGACGACCATGCGCTTCCTCTGTGGAACAAAATTCACAATCAGATAAAGAAGAAAACAGTACGTCTAAACACTGATAGGACAGTGTGTCTCAGAAGTTATTTCTTTTCAACTTTAGTGTTCAAACAAGGTAGGTAAGGTTTTAAAACATCACCGACAGCAGAGTTTAAACCATATGTATGGGCCACACAGAATAATGATGCAGCCCTTGGTTGTTAACCGAGATGATCACCTTGTCATAGGGTGGGGGGATACCATCAAACACCTTCAGCCTCTCCAGAGCAGCCTGGCCTCTCTTGGTTTTGTGGGGCAGCATGCCTGGTTAGCAGAGAGAAATTTTTAAGTTGAAGTCAAATAGCAAACATTGCAGCTGCATCAAATGTTTGTTTGTCCAAGCACAAATTTACACCTCGACTCAGCAATCAGATCCGTAAAAGTTTGTTTCATCAATAGATGATCAGTTTCGGGATAAAGAGCTCATCACTGTCGAGTAAGGAACAACTTGTGCTGGGATAAATGAACACAAATATCAAACCTTGCAATAAGTCAACTCTTAACTAAAGCCTGCATGTGACTTCTTAAACCTAATGCATGTCCCACATGCAGCATACACTCTTACAAGCACATTTACTCCACTTGAACTGAGTTCAACTAATTTTTCTTTCACAATAAATGTACCCATTATTATTGAAATTATTTAATGTTCTGGTGAGAAGTTTTCATATCCAGAGTTGTGTCTCATTTTCACCTCTGACTGTCCTCCAGAAGATCCTGCTGGGAGCTCTGAAGTGGTACGGTCCACGAGAGGGGTTGGTGTTCATCCTCTTACGCAGGAAAGCCAGGTACTTCACTGCAGAGAGGAACATAATACAGACACTTTCAAGCAAGTTACAAAGACACTGAGCAGTGTTAACCATTACTTCAGTAAGTAATGCTGATGTCTCAGATGGTAGTGCATGTAAGTTAATCTCATGGTCATTCAAACTCGAATAATTGTGGTAAAACATCACTGACAACAAGCATGTCAAAAAAAGGCAAAATGAAAACAGTTTAATGGGAAAAGACACCCTACTTACGCTTGTTGCGGTAGAAGTTGCCGGAGATGTTGATGCCTTCGCATCTCACCACCACCACTTTGTGTCCTAAAACAGATTAAGGTGTTTAGAACTCCCCAAAAAAACCCAACTATGTTAATAATTGTATGCATCCTGTCTCAGATGGTAGTGCATGTGAGTTTTCTCATGGTCGTTAAACTCAAGCATAACAGATAATAAATCATCATTGACAGATCGAGGCGACACAGCAGCTTCACACTCCATGTGCTTTTCAGTATTTGAATATTGTCTGGATGTGACTACAAGACACAGCTTTAACAGTGGTGCAGCTATCAACCAACAATTAGACATTAGACCTCAATCTCTTACATGAGTAAAACTTACCCAGCAGAACCTGTTTAGCCACAAGGGCAGCAAGCCGGCCGAGTAGATGGCCCCTGCCATCAAGCAGCAGAACCTGCAGGTTTCAAATACAGAAGAAGAATACTGCTGTTATAGCACTGACATGAATTAACTAAATCAGAGGAGTGCTACACGTTTTAGTCAGTACCCTTCTCTGACAGGTCGCACTTTAACAACACTATTAACTAACAATAACTGCACATTTAAAATAATAACTGCTCTTTAGAAACATTTATCGAGACGCATCGCCGCCTCCATGAGCCTTATTATAACTGGCACATGGACATTCATAACTCACCGGTTAAGCTATAAGGTTAGCTTAGCTTCAACGTCAAGGCATGCCGACACGTTAAGTAATTTAGACTTCGATAACTCCGATGAAAATTAAAGCATACCATCCTCGTGTGAACAAACAATAGCTGCCTGTAGTTACAGTACATTTGTAAACGCATCACTATAATTTCGGCATAACCAGGACACAAGCTAAAACCAGCGAGCTAACAGCATTGACTCGTTAAGGAAGCTGCCATGATGAAGGCATGTCCACTGAGCTACGGCTAGCAATCTCAAACGTTTTAAAACCTCGTCTTAAAAGAAACATCGAGCAAAACGACGATAACACTAAGTGCTCCCGTAGTAATCGCCCGCAGTTTAAAGGTAAAAACCAAGACTTTTAGCGCATTAAAAAGCAAAAAGAAGAAATGATCATTCCGCAGCTATAGCCCACCTTATTGAACCGGTCCGCCATGATGTGCGAAAAGAAAGACACACGGGGTTGCTCGTGGTAAAAGGCACGGGCAGGCGGAAGTGACGAAGTTTATATTTCTCGCGGGATGTGTACATCTTTTTTTTTTTTTTTACCGTCTTCGAAAGATGTCAAGATTTAATGTTATTGTAAATGTGATTATTATAAAGGGAAATCTATTCATAAGTGTCGTTATTATAGATGATTACCAATATTATTATCTTTTCCTTCATGATTTTTTATTTTATAAACACAAAGCGTAGATGCACAAATAATCACTCTAAGTAAATTTAGAATTCAATCTGCCTTTATTTTTTCTTATTGAAAGCATTAATAATATTTTAATTTATTTTTTTGTGTCATTGTCCTTTCATATGACTTGGTTGTAATTTACTTGGACTGTAATTAAATGGAACTTAAAGTTGCTCTTGGACAAGAAGTTTAGTTTAGTGTCTAGTAACATTACAGCAGATTTTTATTTCTAATAAGTTGATAACCTCCTGATTCCCAGTTGAGAATTTACTTTCCTCCTAGTGCATTTAATAACTTGTCATTTAAAAGTGAATTTAATTTAGAATGGGCTCTTTTTGGTAAAGCAGTGTTAACTGCACACCATCCTTGATTGTCATTCTGTCCACACATCAGCTCATGTATGTACAATTCACACTGGAGCTGTAGTTTTGTCTGATTTATTTAGTTTAGAAAACCATTGCATGTGACCTCTGTTCAGCTTCCATTACCATCCAGGGAAAATGACCAGCTACCTCAGGGGTATTCACTGTTTATCAGTTGATTCATGGTCCTGTGGTGTATAGGTTATAGGATGTATAGAGCCATGTGATGCACAATCACATACTCACCAAATGCATTTAAACCTAGGGGCTGTGTGTTGATTTTACATGGTGTGTTTTTCTTAATAAATCTATTTAATTGAATTATCACAAACATACAGTCAATAGGAGCCCACAGCTAATTTTTCCCCCAGATATATAAAAGTTACTTTTGCAATTAATTAATAATCAGAATTATTACATTTTCTGTTGATCAACTAACTGCAACAGCACTAACAAAATAGAGCTACCAATGACATTTACATTACAAATTTATTTATACAGCACACAAGAAGATAAGTTGATGTTGCCATATGAAGTGTTAAAGTGTTTAGGTTTTTCCACTTCAACTTTTTATCTGCATCATACAGCATACTGACCTACTACAAAACAGGGGATAAGCTTGAAGAAGATGTACAACTTAGGTCACAGCATGCCATGGAAACAATAATCATTTCATGAATGGCTTTAATAACTTTCAAGCATTTACAGAACAATCACCCACACATTCACTGGCCCAGTGACAGCGCATGCAGCAATCCCAACCAATTATTAAAGGTGCCTGGCTGGTTGAGAAAACAGGAACTTCTCTTTTTTAGGAAGGTTTCACTTAGTCGTCGTGTTTCAGCTTTCTGATCTTTCCCTTGTGGCGGTCAATCTCGCGCTGAAGACGTTCAATCTCCTTTTTGTGGTGCTCAATTTCCTCCTGGTGGTGCTGCTTCAACGCAGCCAGCTGCTCCTGCTCCTTGCGCCTTACGTGCAGATGGACAGATATGGCAGCAGGTGACGAGAGAAGAGAAAGGATAAACAGGGAGAAAAAAAAAAGAGGAAGGGAACACAAAATGGATAGAGACACAAACAGAGAGAAATTAGGACAGTAAGAGGAAATCATAATAAAAGAAAATGTGGTGACGTGTAAGTTAGTCAGTAGAGCTATGAGTACAGCCAACTCTCTGTTCAGATATGGTTGCTCGAAAAGAAAGAAATACATACTTGAAGTACATCTCCTCCTCAGCGGCCTGCTTCTTCCCCATGGCTCCTCCTGCCTCTCTGATAGACCCTCCACCTCCACCACCTTTTCCTGCACCTTTACCCAGCTCACCCAGCTGAGCAATCCAAAGAGAGAATGTTTAGTTATGTTTAGAACATAAACTTGTTCTGGCTTAACTTTGCAGACATTTCTTTAAAGGTACAGGGGCTTCAAATCACACAGCTTCAAAGTTAATATCTCTCTTCAGTTTCCTTCACAAGATGTATCTATGTGATATTAAGAAAGTTGGACCCTGTGAAAACCAGCCTATTCTGAAGGTCAAGATTCAGTTTATTTCACAAAGGAGGGGAAAGAGCTTCTTTGTTTGCCAGCTGATAATAGAAACAGAGGAATTTTTGGAACAGACTAGAAACTGTGCAAAAACAATGCAACCAAGACTTCAGGACAAACCAGTTCATACTTTAGAGCTGATTTTTCTTCCATTAAAATGGGTTGACAGGCAACTCCTGGTATTTTACTTAGATTTATTTAATTTAACCCCATTGTGGTAAATCTACCACCTGATCAGTGCCCTAAAACTGCATTACTACAAACTTCCTCTGACCTATAGCCATGTCACCAACAGTTGTTTATGTACATGCCGTTAAGGGACATTTCAGATAGGAAAAAAACAATAAGGCTAACTCATATTAAATGATTCACACACGGCAGTACAACGGTTACAAAAGGCTGTGTTTTAATCAAGTAATGTGTTCACAGGGCGGATTTTTACCTGGTCCGATGACATTCTCAGCTGTGAGCTAATAAAACTCCTGATGTTAGGCCTCAGAAACCTCGCCATGTTTGACTCTCACATCAGAAAACAGCACTGACACTGACAGCGAGCCTTGTCCTTGTCCACAAATACGCCCCACAGGACGGCGCCATTTTTAGTACGACAGGGGTGACGACACGAGCATCACGCTGGTCTTCAGAAAAACGGTGTTAAATAAGAATTAACGTGTTTATATATTTTTACACCGAAATTTTACTTTATATATCTAAAAAGTGACGTAATAAAATGTAAAGAAAAACACCGTGTCCCTTTTTCGTAATGGTATGGTCTCAAATATGGCCAGCGTGATTCCATACGTTCTTTACGGAGCTGTTTACGTTGATATTGGACGTTTAATTATTTTTTAAAAATGTATTATTACTACCAAAGATATTTTAACTTCTTCTTCCTTCTCTACATTGTTTAAATAACTGCCATGGACTATCTACTTTATATTTTCATGTTTGTTTTGCTTCATATTTTCATATTTTTGAATTCGTTGAAGTTTTAAGATAAAGATGAAAGAAAAATATTACATAAGGAAAAATACTAGTTTGTTTTTTAAATTTTCACTATGTCACAATTTAAAAAATTAAAAAGCTACAGTGAACTCATTAAAGATCGTTTTAATTCATAGTTGTAAATTGCTCATAATGAACAACATACTCAAACACAACAAGAATGAGTAATTCACTAATAATCAAGGGTTATGATGTTTACAGCCCAGATGTACAGATGTTTACACAAGAAACTATACCTCTGTCTGGAGGTTCGAGTTCTAATGGACCTGTACCTCCTTCCTGAGGGCAGAGGCACAAAGAGTTTGTTATCAGGGTGGGCTGGATCTGTAGCTATGCTGCTGGTCTTTTTTCTGGACACGGCCAGCATAAACAGAGTCCAAGTCTGGCAAAGGACTCCATACAATCCCCTGCACTGTTTTAACCACCCGGGTCCGGTCTTTCCTGTCCTGCACTGTGCAGCTGCCATACCAGACCACCACACTAAGATAGAGAATGCTCTCTATGGTAGTTCTGTAGAAGTTTGTCAGCAGCCGAGAGTGGAGTCCAACCCGGATACCCAGGAACTTGATGTTTTCAACTTGCTCTACCTCTTCCCCATGTATGAAGAGGGGAGCATGAGCCATCTTCCTGGATCTCCTGTAGTAAACATTAGCAAATTATTGCTGGCATTGAATATGACTTGAAGTTCTCACAGGAAGACTTAAATAAAGGATGCTGTTGTGTGTCCTAAAATAGATCCTTGCAAATGCAATCCCATTAAATTTTATTTTACTATTTTTTGAAAAATAAAACAAGCACTCAATAAAATAAATGCTTTGAAGGATTTTATTCAACACTGCAAAGGAAGTATACAGTCCCCTCCTTGAACAAACCAAGCAACCGCTTATTGGTGAAGGGAACCTCGCAGACCCCCTCCCTTAAGTCCCCTATAAATACAACTCTGCGCTCAC
Source organism: Toxotes lorentzi (assembly GCA_037833715.1). NCBI lineage: Eukaryota > Metazoa > Chordata > Actinopteri > Toxotidae > Toxotes > Toxotes lorentzi. The sequence continues at coordinate 10,026,055 of JBBMJY010000009.1, forward strand.
TCTGGCCCAAAATCCAAGAGAAGAAACTAAAAGACACCGTATCAACTTAAAAGTTCAATCCACATTCAACATTTTTCACAATTCACTTCATACAGCAATACTCTACTCATCAAAGTTACATATGTACAGGTATCGTTGCACCCTTGTTGGCGAGCAAGTGCTATAGAAAAGTAAAACAAGACCCCCCCCTCAATGCGTGTAAAAAAACAAAAATCACAAGCCTAACCTAAATTCAAATGAAATTTTTTTGCACTGCTCTGTTCATAATATTCCCATTATCGGAACAAAAACAGTAATAATTAGAGGCACTCACATTTTTTTCACCACCATAAAGAATCTACGTATTTCCTCTTGCAAAACTGGGAATTTGAGTTGATGACTGGATTAACATGTACTCTCTTGAGCAAGCCCAGATATTGCATTTAAAAGAAAAAAAAAAAACAGTTGCACTTGAGGGGCAAATCAAATTCTGGCCTGTGTATCTGCAAAGAGTATTGTCATGAGTCTTGTAAGAAGTCATCTGTCTGCCCAACTACCGTGTCTGTATTTGTTCTCGTAGAGTACTTGAAGGACAAACCTGCTCTATATGCTTTTGCTCTTGGATGCCATGTCGACATCACAACAGAAACACACAGTTGGACAAGTAAAATTCCAGGTTTTGAAAATGACAAACTGTATTTGTTAGTCTTCCAGTTTAGATTTGAAAAAAACAGGACAAAGTTATAGTTACTATTTCAAAAACTATCTGCAAATTGTGACCTGTGTTCTGACAATAGCTTTTTTAAAAACACACATTGCCCAGATATACTGCTCTCAGCAAGTGGATTTTAGTTGTCTCTAGAGAAAGAGCAAATACTTCAGTACAGGCTTATGATTTTTTTTTTTAGGCTGCCTTGTGCTGATATGTTTTGGTTTTGTTTAAAATAAAGTTTCAAAGGGAACAAAATGGAAAGAATAGGAAGTGAAGAAAAGACTAAAACATGATAAAACAAGATGAGGGGGTGCCGAAGGGTAAAGAAAGCCTGGGATGCATCACAGGGCCAGGAGCGGTCTGCGGAGGCCCTTCGGAGGAGGCAGCGGTCGCCGCTCCCCCTTCCAGCCCCGTCAGTCCTGCTTGACGTTGCCCAGTGCCCTGAGGCGCTCCAGGAGGGGAGGGTGGGAGTAGTGCCACATGGAGAACAACCAGTCAGCCACAGGGAAACCCAGGTTGTCCTTGTTGAGCTTGATGAGAGCAGAGTAGAGCTCGGAGGCTTTGCCCATGTTCCGTGCAAAGGCATCTGCCTGAAACTCAAACCTGCGACTCAGAACCGTCAGACAGAAGGACAGGAGCTGCAAAGACAAAATATTAAAAAATATAAATTTGTGAGGACGAATAGTACATCAGTAAATCATGAAGTATATAAACACCTCAAGAACACTGGAATTGCACTGATACATTTATGGAATCACAGTCACCTCATTGTACGGGGAGAAGATGAACTGGAAGATAATCATCAAGCCTATCAATGTGGGTTGGGTGTCATTGAAGCCAAAAGCTACAAACAGCTCCTTGCGACCAATCAGAACAGCAAACAGGGAGAAGCACAGGAAGGAATTCATCTGCAAAAACAAGAGTCAGTAGATGTTATTTGCATCCTTTTGACTTTAGTGGCTTGTGTCTACCTTTGTTGTATCTGTACAGAGGTCAATTTCACGCTCTTGGTGAAGTCATTAAAATTGAAAATAAAAATTAGATCAGAAAACCTACAATACTAAAAAGAGAAATTTGTAAAATCTCGACCTGACTGATGATAATATTCTTTACAGTGTGGCCAAGCTTCCAGTGCCCAAGCTCATGCCCCAGGACTGCAAGGATCTCTGGGTTGTTGCAGCCTTGTTTCTTGTTCTGTGCAAATATATAAAAACACAATTGGGTTACTCTGAAAGACAATTCATTATTATCAGTTATTACTAATTATGCATTTTATTTAGCCCTAGTGCATTTTCAGGTTATGACACCCAAGACTATAAATTCCAGGCCTTGTTTGGTCAAATTCAAGAAGTAAGATGTTAAGGGGCTACTTTTACTCAAAATTAAACATTATCAACATTATCAGGTACTGTCATGGTAATCCTTTAATTCCTGGAAGTCACACATTTAGAAACTATTTCAGGAACCCTGGTTTATATCAGTCCAATAAGAACTTATAAGAGGTTTATGGCTATGTAACCTTGGGCTTGGCTTTTGCTTCGCCCGATGAGTCATCACTCTCTGGCGACTCGGACTGTGGCTCTCCAGCCTTGTTGAGAGGCGAGTAGTCTTCCAGCAGAGTGTCAAACAGCACAATGCGTTTGTTCTTGAAGAAGCCGTAGAAGTATGCATTGCTGTGCGATGAACGCTTGGAACCTAAAACGATGGAACACATTCAAGACAATTAAAGGGTGCTGTTGCAACCGTCCTACAGAAATGCTCAACATATCTGAAAAACAAATGTGTTGATAATAGGCATGCAAATCCATGTACAGGTATGCTATGTTCAGTTGTCACTTTACCTTCAACAACATAAATCTTAGTGAGGGGAAAGTTTATACTCATGGCCATAGCCTCAATGTTTGTCTTTAACTCTCCATCTGGCAATAGAGTGAACTTGTCAAACAGGGGAGCAATGTAATCAGCATAGATGGTAACAAGTACCTAAGAAAACAGGAGAAGAGGAGAAAAATTATGATGAGTAAACACAGCACAACTATAGAGTGACCAATAAATAACTTTTGCCTTTCCTACAAGTTCACCCACTGTCTAATAAACTGGCAAGGTGAACACAGCACTAACCAGAGAGACAGCCAGGGTAAAGAGCCAGGCATAGATGAAAAAGTAGTCTCCACCAATCTTGATGATGTACAGGAGCAGTGAGGTCACAGGCAGCAGGATACACTGAGTCACAACAAACTTCTTTAGCGCATCCTTGAGGAAGAACCCCAACGTCTGAGAGGAAAACCAGACATTAATATAAACAAACACAATGGTGGGTCAGAAAAAAAGAGAAGGATCTGGCTGTGAAAGGTTTTTAGTTTTAATCTGCTGTGGTCTGCCTGAATTCAAATCGGTTTTGATAACCTTTAATAGTGACAAGCTCTAAAAGTGGAAAATATTAAAATGTTCACAATATTCTGAAATAGCACCTGCAGCATTTATTCATTCTTTGCTGTCCATGTTTATTATGTTTCAAACAGTCATTGTTTTTGCCACAATATGGCTAAAAAACTGTTTCCATTGCAGCTTTGGAGCCTGTAAAGAGGGTAGTGTGACACATCCCCCTGTTCATGTTCGAACCAAGTTGGCTGCAATCTATTGTAACTGTCATGAAATCAAGCTGATCCCTGTTGTGGTTCCTCCTGAGGAAGGAAACTAACAAACAGCCACATTTCAGGACTACAGAGGGCTAGTGCTGTTCAGTCAGTGTACCTGCTGATTAAAGCCGTGCTTCTCCTCAATGACAAATGTATTGTACAAACTCCAGGGAAGTCCAGTTAAGGCACTGAACAGGGTGGCTAGTGTGAGAAAGACCAGGGACTGGGTGATCTCGTACTCCGAAGTGAATCCAAAGCGAGTCGTCACAGAACCAGCGACGCCCCACAGAAACGGGATTCCACCAAGGAGCAGGATCAACTAAAAAGTCAAGTTAACAATTAAACATGGAGACACGGAGAACACTTATTGTCAAATGATCTATGTGTTTCAATCTACTGGTTGTTCGTACCGTCCCCTCAGTCTCAGAGTAGAGTCCAGACCAAAAGCTGAAGTTGCTTTTATCCAGCTGATAAAGACGCGACTTCTCAAATGTTTCAGAGTCCATGATCTTCCCTAGCTCTTGGGGCACGTGTGTTGTCGATCTGTATATCCTCCTCTATGGAACAGAAAGATCAGCACCAGTGTTAAATATATTGTCCAATCTTTGTCTGTATATTGTAGGTATTTGCTTACATATGTAAACTGTGTGTAGTTCAGTGGCTCTCACACTGGGGAGCAGGCCCCGGTTTGAGAAAGAGCCACTGGACGTGGGGCGTGGATGACCAGAGGACAAATAAGGAGTGAACCTTTGAATGAACATGATTTATGTAGGGAAAACATACAAGAGTTTGCTATCACTCTGACTTTTTTAGCATTAAAACTCAACTTGGATTATCTTTTTATAGATCGCTTCCCCATCATTGTTAATGATTGATAAAAAATGTGTGGTGGGGGAGAATGAACTTCTGTCAGCTTCTGAAGTGGGGCATGACAGATAAAGTTTGAGAACCACTGTATCTGTCCCTGAGTAAATTTGTTGTGTGCACTGTAACTCTGTGCATTAAGTGCTACTGAAAACCAGTCTCAAATTCTTGGTTTCTGTCAACATGTTTGACAAATAAAACTGATACTGTTTCTGACTTTTTATTGTGCCTTTTCTGCAAGGAAATGAAACTTGGCAAACATTTTACATATCAACATGTCTGCCACATTCTGCTGGCTGCATTCAACCCTGACATAATTCAAAACTGAGGTAAATAACCAAGCATATTCCTCAAAACTTTGTAGTAAGAAAATGTTATTCTGTCAGATTTTGCACAACTGAAAGGCCTCGAAATAAGCATTTATGACTATCTTAACGTGTACATGTTTCTTACACAGAATGATTTAACATAACAGCTGCTACATAACTGTTTTTAATACTGGATTTTTTTGTGTGTTTTGGTTTGTTTTAATGGTTTTCATGTCATGTGCACCATTGAATTTACATCTACCACTTCTGTTTCAAAGAACTAGCCATCACATTCAACAAAGCAGGTTTTGAGTTACCCAACGTTAGCTTATTTCACGGTTTATTTTAGGGTCTAACTCAAAGATGCACATTTACCAAGCAGAAACTCTGAGTCTGATACTAGCATTAACGATTGACTTACCTGTCTGTAAGAAAGGTATGCCTCCCATAGATACACTGTCCACGAAAATCCCAAAACAGCATAAAATATCTGCTTTTCGACCGGGAGGTCAAATATAGTTTCAACCATGTTTGCTCTGTTGTTGGTCTATGTTGCTGGAGCAGGACTGACTAGCTCACTAGGCTAACGCTAATGTTAACGTTACCTAGCCTGGCTGGTAGCTTCAGGCTAGCAGATACTTGGTTCCCGCTCCACACACAAACAGGAACACCGAAAAGTTGAATAAAGGGGAAAGTGTCGCCCAAGTTAAATCCACAGATAAGGACTAAGGTCAACTCGGAAATCTCTACACCCAGTTTCCATTCCTATTTCATGGCTTTTACAGCTAATATCATTCCATTCAACGCTACAGTCGAGCCTGTCGGTGAAGGGCGGCAACGACTTCTGTCCCCACCGAAACATCTAATGTAACCTCAGTTCCGCAGCTGAGGAACTCACTGAGCAAATGTGTAATTTAACAAAAATTAATACAACACGTCTTAATACCAACTTTTTTGAGCAGATAAAATTAGTTCAAACGAGCTGTGTAAAATGTAGTTACTTGGAACATGGATGTCTTTCATTTGTCTTAATCCAAACGTTTTAAGATTGTATCCATCGCTCAATGGTGGCAAATTAAATCGAGCCTGATGAAATCATTTGAACAAGAGCTGTGTTATGTCTACTCGCCATGCACTTAAAAGTGGCAGTCGAATTTCTCTAATGAATGAGTCAGGCATCAAACACGCGGCTCGCGTTTTGCTGTTAGTAGATGTAGGACAATGGGGGGGGGGGGGGGGGGGGGGTTTGAAATTTCAAAGCGTCCCCCCAAAAACCCGAAGCACCCCAAGAAACTTTCCCTCCAAAAAAAACTTGGGCCCTGGAAAAGCCTCCCCGAACCCCCA
>JBBMJY010000009.1:10032000-10064505 GCA_037833715.1 Toxotes lorentzi
CCCCCCCCCCCCCCCCCCCCCCCCCCCCCCCCCCCCCCCCCCCCCCCCCCCTTTAGAATTTAAAGCACCCTCCTAAAAAATCGTAGTAAACTACAGAAACTGTCATTCAAAGACAAATGTGGGCCTGTAAGAGGCGCTATAGGATCCGCAAACCTCTGGAGAAACTGTGCCACACCCAGTTTATGCAGAACATCTGTCAAACGTGCACATGGTGAGCTCATGTGCAAGATTTTCCAGTGTATGGTTTAATGGAACATCATTCTAATCTATATAAATGTATTTAACCTCTCTAACTACACTTGTGGATAGATTAAGAAAAAATTAACAGGTTTAAACAGCAGTCTATTTTTTTTTTTTTTGGATAAAAAGCAATTAGGAACAATAAAGTATGTTCAAGTTCAAAGTAATCGGTACTCCCTATGAACATTGAACTAGAAATATATAATCTTCCATCATCACATGAAAGACGTTTTTGAAGATGTAGAACATTGAGTCTCCCTGGCAATTTGTTCTACCTCAATGTGTTGTTTTTAGAGGAAGCACATCCAATGCAGAAAACCTCTCCAATAATGACATTTCCCTGTGTTTAAGAACATAGGGAAGACAAATCAGAAAGCAAATGGCTTTATTTTGTTTCCACATTTATTTTATTAGAAAGTGTTACATACATGTCTGCCAACATCTGTCCACTGCATCCCAACACTGATTTAATATAAACTGAGGTGAAAAATAACCAAACATATTCCTCAAGAACTTTGTAGTAAGGAAATGTTTTTCAGTCACATTTTCACACAAGTGAAAAGGCCTTGCAATACGCTACTGACCATTTCTAACAATCTGAAAATCTGTACATTTATCTTGGCGAACTACAGTATATACACATGTGATGATGAGTTAACGTAACAGGTGTTATCTGAATGCCTTCATAAAAGAACAAAAAACAATCACCTTGGATTTGATGTGCACTGTTTAAGCTTGTTTTTTTTTTATCTTATGCTAATTTAATTGCTGCTTCAGTTTGGCAACTTAAAAAACAGAAAACCCCATAATAGTATCATTTTGGGACAAAGAAAAGTACTGGTACAGTTTGTGAAAAGTAATTTGCAATAGCCATGTTAAAAAGGTGCTCAGTTAAACTAACTTCCAAGAAGTAGTTTGCTCTTGTTGGTGTCTGATGGGAAGAGGTCAGGCAGGGTGGTGGTGCACACTGGTCTCCCCAGGACCACCACAGGTCTGAGGTACTGAAGCTGCTTAATGGCCAGGTCCCCACACCCAGCCAAAGCTTTGTCCAGGATGGACTTCAGGTTTTGGACTGATGTGAAGTCCCCAGTCATAGTGTGGGGTTTCAGCAGCGGGGAATGAGTGCGTCTGCTGCGGGTGTGAGAGATCCCCAACTGGTTGTTTTCCTTAACAGAACAGCTGCGTCTGAAAGTGTCTCGCCGTTTCACTGGCACCGTGGTTTTGTCTTTCGGGGTGGTTTCTTGTATGAACTTGAGGAAAGAGGACTCAAAGCCCATTGGCTTATAAGCACCAATGTCAAATGGGCGTGGAGAAGGGCTACACGGCTGAGGGTCTTTCATGTTTGACGGCTGTTCAGAAAGTTCGTTTTTTCGTTTTAGTGGCTGGCGAACAGGAGGAGTGGGCAATGCTGCTGACCCATTCACTATTTTACCACCATCCTTGTTGCTTGACGCATCTTGGAAGCCCTCTTCAGTAGTAAAGCGCACCGAACATGGTAGTGAGAGGTCGACAGTGACGGGACGAAGCAGAGGTTTTATTTGATCCAAGCTTAATCTCTCCTCCTGTTTCTGACTGACCTGTGTTGCTGTAGTTGAGTCTTCATTGTGCCCACCGGTGCTTGGTTCGCCATACAGCACCTCGTCTGCACCAACGAGGACGCCATTTCTCTCAACTGGTGCCAGCTCCTCCTCCTCCTCCTCTGGAAATCTCAGTGGATCATGATTATCCTCATCCTGTGTTTCTGCCTTGATGGAGTGCAGGCTCATGGGTGTAGGCTGCCCCCCTGTGTTTTCTGGCTCTGCCTGATACTCCATTTTGCAAACCCCATTAGGGGCACACGCTCCTGCCACAGTTGGTCTGGCTGACTGTCTCTGAATCAGCTCCTCGAGCTGCTCAGCATTGAAAACAAGCTTATCTTCATTCTTGAAAAGATCATCTCGACGCATGCGGTGAACCCTCAGGTAGTGACGGTGCAGGCTCTGCATGTATGTGACGACAGAATCGCAGTCCTGAACCATACAAGGGTAGGCCACACGCAGACAGCGGTCTTGGCACATCTGTAGTGCTTCTTCATGAGATCTGAAGACAAAACGGCTGTAACAATTTCTTCTCTCTTTCTTTTTTTGCTCTGACACTTTCTTTTCCTCAAGACCCTGCTCGCCCATTTCTTCTGACTGAGCGGTCACTTCGAGCTTAGGACTCGATCTCTCAGCCTGTGTGGTAGGTGAATCAGGTTCTTCTTTCTGAGAATTCTGTGGTGCAACGATAAGCTTCTTTTGGCATCCAGAAACTGACTTTTTGTGAGTGCTCTGCAGACGTACCACCAGTGAGTCGTAATACTCACAGTGACTATAAAGTGTATGTTTTTTAAGTGCATCATCGTGGCTGAACACTCTTGTGCAGCCTTCAAACTTGCACCTTATCAGCTCTGCTGGTGGGGAGTGGTAGTCTCGAGTGTGACGCACTAGGCTGCTTTTAAGGTGGTAGGAGGCGTTGCAATTGGCAAAGTGACATTTGTACTGGGGCTGAGGTTCATCAGAGTTTGGGAGATGCCTTTTCTTGGCAGGCTCTTTTCTGACTTCTGGATTGTGATGCACATCAAAATCTTTTTCCAACAGGAGCTGTGAGCGATTGTAATGGTGTACTAACTGTAGGTGGCGCACAAGGCCTCCCTGGGTGGAAAAAGCTGCATCACAGTTTTTTGCTACACAATGAAAGGGCTTACTGAATTTATCCAGTATGTAGCAGAGATTACTTTTGGCTACCAAACGTCTTGTAGTTCTGACTTGTTGTGTGGTCCTATCTTCACTTTCTTCCTTCTGCGAACTGCCTTCCTCTTTGCTCTCTGCTTCGTCCTCCCCTTCCTCTTCAGATGGAGAATGATTGTCAAAGTTTTGCCCATTTTCACTTATGGCCGAGTTTTTTTTCTCAGGTTGGCGTTGCAACTTAGGGATCTCTTTCTTCCTCACTTTTAGACCCTGGTTCGTCAAGTGCTGAGATGTATGCTTTGCAGGGTCTTTGTTTCCCTCGTACCGTACAGATCCACAGCTTATTTTGTCTACCAAAGTCTCACTCAGGTTGTGTATCTGAATATAGTGGGCCCTCAACACATGTTTTTGTCTGTGACTCTTGGAACAAAGCTGGCAAACATAAGGCTTAAAAGATGTGGTTTTCAAAGAAGTCAACCTTTTTGCCTGTTCTACGGTGTGGCCGTGTTTGGTGTTATAGTGTCGCAGTAAGCTGTAACTCTGAGCAGTTCTAAAGCCGCAACCTTTTATCTCACAGATATATGGCTTTGCAGTGGCTAATGATTCGATGCCGCATTCGTCACCAGCTGCTGATGCTTCTTCAGTTGCGATTTTTACCTTTTCCTCTGGCAGATGTGGAGGTCTCTTCTGAAGCAATACAACAGGAGGCTTTGCCATGATTGCTTGATGAAGAGAGATTTGTGATGCATTGGACTCTGGGTTGGACTGGGTTGGTTGCTCACTTGGCACACTGCGAGGGGATGAGGAATTTAGGTCCAGCTTACTGAGCCCAATAAGAATCTCTTTCAGAGCATCGTTTTTTGTTTGAAGACTTGAAGAGTTTGTTTCATTGCTTTTGGGGTGAGTGGATGCTTTTCTTTCTTTGCCAGCCTCCATAGGTTGAAATGGAGTTGACAGCTCACTGTTCCCCTTTTCCCCACTGTCTGGCTCAGTTTCAGGCTTTACCCCTTTGGACTTTGATCCCCGTTCTTTGTCATGTTTGTGTTCTTTGTTCTCCAATTTAAGGTGTTCTGGGTGGGCACATTTCAGATGTCTCTGGACATCTCTGGCTCTGGAGAAAGTCATACCACACTTCTCAAAACCACAGGTGAACTTACTTCCATCAAAACACACAGCCACCAAGGTCATTGTTGCTTTGGGCTCTTTGCAGTCAGATTCTTGCAAAGAGGAGGCACAGCTCACTGAGCAAGCGTTTAGGACATCTCCATTTACAATCTCTTCTGAATCAAATGATTTATTAAGGCGGGGTGTCGCTTCAGTAACAGTCTTAAGAAGTTTCCGCTTCACCTTCCTCTGAGCCTCAAAGTCGTCTTCAGAGACGGTGATGTTGTGTGTGGATAAATGCTTTATAAATTCCTTTTTGGATAAATAGTATTTTCTACATTCTGCACTAGAGCAAGTAAATGCTGCATCTCTGAAATGCTGTGCTTCGTGGTGATAGATCTGTCCCAAGTCAGAATAAGTGACGTAACAGCCTTTGAGCTCACACTGGTAGTTGAGCTGATAGCCATGGGTCTGTTTGTGTGTGACAAGTTCATTGGAAGTCCTAAACTGAGCGCCACAACCTATAACCACACACATGTAAGGCCGGTCACCGTAGTGAACCCTTCGATGTTTGCGGTGATGGTAAGCTGAGACAAAATGGCGTCTACAAAAAACACACTTCTCTCGCTTGTCTCTCATCTGATGAAAATATTTCACATTCTCATCCCCTTGGTGCTCTGACTTTAAGTGGACATATAAGTACTTGGAATGTTTAAAGATCCGAGCACACCCGGTTCCTGGGCACGGGTACTCATCCCGGTTCTGCAGTTTGAAGTGTTGGTCAATGTACTCAAATGTTATGTGCTCGTCATCATCCGCACGCTTCTCTTTCATAGTTTTGGCTTGCTGCACGATGTGGTGGAGCACATCTGGATCATGTGTGGATTTGTAATACAGCATTAGAGAAGGGTCAATGGTGATCTCGCCTGGTTCAATGTCATCATCCTCATCTATCTGTTTCGGCACATCCTCTTTCTTTACGTGGCTTTTAAGATGTGTTTCACTCTGGATGTGTTGTTTCAGGTGAGGAACAAGGTCCTTTCTGCTCTTAAACTTTTCCAAGCATACAGGGCATGGGTGACTGTTGTCCTCTGCGTGTCTTTTGGAGTGGTGAATAATTTGGCTGTCAATGACCGACCTCTTACAAATCTGACAGCAGAACTTGTGTTTCTTTGCCTCCGACTCCCCTTGGATTTCTGGTAAGTTAAAAGTCTGCTTTTTTTCCTGCTCCTCATGTCCATCTAAACTTCCATTTATCCTCTTTTGATGCTCGGAGTCTACTATCTGTGTGACACCTTGTGGTTCAAGTTGTTTAACCTTCTCTTGTTTGTCTACCACCTCTTCCTCTTCCCCTTCAGACTCTGGCATCAACCCAAGAAGGGAGATGCAGTGATATTTGAGAGTTTTCCAGTCCCAGAATTCGGGGTCAAAAGGCCAATATGCTTTCAGTGCTAGTAGTAACTCGCAGCGTAGTGAGTTGGGAATAACCTCATTTTCCTGGTCGTACTTTTGGTCTGGGCGTAAATAGAGCTCTTCAAGACAGCCAAAGACCTCCTGACAGGGGCCAAGCAGGAATTCTGTGAGCTGGCAGGCACGCAACACTTCAAGGTCATCTGGAAGAAGACAGGACACTGTCTTACAGACAGATATCCTTGTTTCTGACTCTTCCTGCTTTGGAAGTTGAAGAGCTTTGACACAAAGTTCTACTGAGGCAGGTACCCCCAGGTCCTCTGCCTGAAAAGAGAGCAATATATTATTGTTAATAATTCATATTAATGATTATATTAATAATGATATCATTAAGCAGGATTCCAGAGTCACTCTACATTTAACAAGGACCCATTTACACTTGTCATATCAAATACAACAATAACAGTTTAGCTGACAACTGTCCTAACACATGAATGAATCGTATTTAGTAGCTGCAGCTCAGTGCTCCTTGTAGCTGCTCGTACATTGTTGCATAATGAGTAAGAACTTCAGTTAATGTTATTACTGGGTACAGATGAGGCAGACCCTGTGGAGGATATTTCCACAGACTGCTTACTGTCATAGTTATAGCTGTGTTTCAGATGCAATTGAAACGAGGAAACACAAGCTAAACAGGCTTTTCCTTCCTGAAATTAGTTCTCGTGGTTCCTACATAATTGGAACTACTACACTGGAACTGTGAAAAGTTTCATTGTACATCTGTTTATGCTCACCTCTGTCTGAATCACACGGACCAGGTAAAGCAAATGGTGGACTGTTTTGGCAATGGCACCTAGTTGAAGGCATCGCTCGAGAAGAGACAGCAAGGAGGGGTCAATCCTCCTCTGAAGTTTACTCCACAGCAAAGTCAACTCCCTTTGGAGAAAAAAAAATTATGTCCTTTCTCAAAAATAAACACACTAGACACAATAACAAAGAAGTCAAGAAAACCAAATTATTTAATCATAAATCTGCGCTTTAGACATTTAGTCTGATTCCTGCTATCAATTTCATAACATTGATAATATACATAGGACTGCAGTCATACATACAGTCCACTTAGCAGGGATTACTCACCAGGAGCAGTAAAGACTCTGCTGCTGAAGCTGCTGAGTCAGGAAAGTTGTGCACAAGATGAAGGCTGTATTCTCCTCCCCCTCTGTCTCCAAATTACATGTGATCTCCAGGACATCCTTACAGTCAAGCCTGGATATCTGTTTGAAGAGTAAAGTGATAAATACTTTGGAAACAATATAACAGAAAATATGTCAAGTCATAAGTTTATAAATTTAGATACGGGAGATCAAATGTGGACTCGTATTTCTCTCCTCTGGCGAAATATGAACCTGTCACTTGAAACATGATGGACAGTTGTTCCAAAAGAAAAGTTGGATAAAAGTTCTGTCATGAACATCAACCAAGAGCACATCAACCAGCATTTATGACAAATGTAAATGTGATGTCCCTGGTTTGATCAAGTGAAGGACCTTTATCTCAAGTCACACTTTTCATTCAAGTCTGTCATAAAAAAAAAATCTTTAAAAACTGCATGTACTGCTTGTCTAGACTTTTTCGTCAATCATGCACCACTGCAATGTAGATGATATTGTACCGTACAGGTTTTCTAGATGGGGTTTGAAAAGATGTGTGGATGTGTTATGCAAACCAAGCCAAACCAAATATGTTAGCCCACTATATGCAGCACATTGAGTATTTACTGAACTAGTTGCACATTAATGCAAGGAGAATTAAATGTTCAAACTGAACCTGCAGCACGCATGAGACCTCACCCTCGTTTGTCCTGCATTCATCACTTTGACCTCTTTTGTCTCTCCCTCCTCCTCCTCCCCCAGGCCGAAACAAAAACCAGACAGGATGCATGAGCGAGGCAGGAGAGCATGCAAGGTAATAAAACGGAAAGATCCTAGAGGGTTGGGTGGGCTGCACAATCAGCTCACACAATGAAACGGATTTGACTGCATGTTCATACTATTACAAAATAGAAAAGTCCATCACAAATATCTGCACAATAACCGTAATTAAAATAATGTGAATTTCTTTCATTTTCATGTTAAATTCATTTGACTGGGATAGACATTACAGATGCTACTACTCTATGCTTCAATCTGAAACACTCGTGAAAACACTGGATTCAGTGTCTTCTACTAAGCTTCATCTAAAACAAAATCCTCAATACCTACATAGTAGATTATAAGTAAAAAAAAAAAAAAAGTATTGTACTGCATTAAAATCATATTCTATTGAAAGTAGGAGGGTAAAGCATGATACAGCCTAATATGCAGTATATACAATATCCATCCAAAACTGAAAACAGGCCATTACACAGATTCTCCACCTTGCTGCTGAAGGATTTCTGAGTCTTCAGAGTGCCAGACAATCCGAAAGCTCACATTTGCATGTGAATTTGCAGCTCTATTTTTGGAGACGTTGCAGACAAACCTTATAAATAGGAACATTTTTTTAATATTTCCATTTATTGTATTGTAAGGGAGGTTTCACTTGCAAATATGTCCCCATTTTTATTTAATACCTATTATCAATTATATATTGTCTGGACAGAGAGAAATGCAGTGTCTGTGTTGCTCAGAATAGAGACAATTTTATCTGGACTCTTAATATTGTCAGTACCATCAGTGTCCTACCACAGAAACATGGTTGACACCAAGTCCTTATGGTACATGTGAGACCCACCGCAATCAAGTAACATTTCACCACAGGTGTCAAAACCGACAAAAGGTGCACAAATGTATCACTGTATCAAAATAGCATCATGCCAACAACTGAACATCTTAAGGTGTTGTAATACCTCCATGATGGCTTCTTCATTGGGCAGCAGGTGACAAAGCAGGGAGACGTATGTTTGACGAAAAGTAGACTGGTTGGAGATGAAGCTGCATTCAGTGCAGGCTTTAGCCAGCACCACGGCCTTGGCAACTTCGCCCATCTTCTCCAGATGCTTCACTCGCATCTCCATGAAGCCCTCGCCCTCCAAGCTGATGTATGCATCAACTAGAGACAGAATTCAAACAAAGTCTGATTATCAAACTACCACGACAATAACCTGGAATAAAACCTTGGTGCTGCTAAATACTATAACTGCATTCCCAACCTTCCTCAGGGTTGGTGAGCTGGCCGGTGAGGAGAGAGGTAAGGACTGGGTTGCTCCAGGCTCCTCCCTCTCCTGTGATCTGAAGTAAAGCTTGGAGATCTGTGCTTCCATACTGTAACAAGGTATCATGGGCAATCTGCAAGAAACAATAAACAAAAAAATGTCAAACTTAACAGATATAAAAACAGGGATTTGGAAAAATTAGATTACCAACAACAAAGTCAAATGAACAGTGCCATGTTTTTCTCTACGTGGAGGCAACAGTGGTGCTCTCCACATCGCTCTTGCAATAATGAATTTCACAAATGAGCTAATCAAAAGGCCATTATTTCATAGTGCTACATTACTGAATTCAATTTGTCAGCCCAATTTAATAATTTTGATACCATACACAAAGAAAAATATTAGTCCTTGGAGCGCCACTCTTCATGTCCGGAAATAAAACCAATACCTTTCCTTTGCTGTCAACTCACTCCGACAAAAACTTGAAATGACTGTTTTGTATTTGAAATGACATCAAACAATGTAATTTTTGTATGAAATCCAGGCAAATGCAACACACTGTGCTTTATATAGTATGTCACAAAGCGTTATCTAGTCACAATATGACAGGAAGGAAAATTATAGTACTTTTTTAAATTTTTTTTTAAACCTATGTCAGACTGTATGTCTCACTGGAAACAGTGTAGTAATGAGTTCACGACTCTTCATACTATATCACACTTTTGCTCAGCTTGCACATACTAAACCAGTGTTACAGGGTGTAACACAAACCCTTCTCTGCAAATCTGGCACAAGCAATCCCACAAGAGACTGAGATGTTCATTATCTGGAAACAGAGCTGTTGGATGTATAAAAGTTCTAAAGACTACTTCTGTAGTATTAGACATTTTCGAACATCAGCCATTTAACGGTACACAGCTGACAACCAATGTTGAGTTAAAGGTTATAAATGCTCATAGTTCAGGCCTCGTCCACAGGTATGAGGGAACTTATTAAAACAAAGGATTTCCTCCCTCTCTCTTAAAAAAAAAATCCTGTCCACACAAGCACTGTTTTAAAAAAGCATCTCCATCAACATGAAAAACCCTGTGAAGCGCTGTCAAGAGCATGCCAAACTAACAGGCGGCAATATAACCCAAGCCATAAAGCCATGTTGGCCTATCAGAAGCTAAACCTAAAATGCAGGTTGCATGTGGACGAAAGTCCAAAACAAACAAACAAACAAACAAAAAAGCTAAGTTTTAAATCCTCAATAACTTGGGGCCTGTTTTCTCAGGCCTCACTAACCTCCTTTATTTGTCCCAAGGTTGGCAATTTAAGGCACATTAAGCAGCATCATGACCATTTTATTTTTCTCGGTGATTTAAAATTAAAACCCGTCAGAATACTATGTTTTGAAACAAGGACCTCTTACCTGAACAGAGTGGTGGAACTGAACCCAGGCTTCGTACGGGATTTCATTTTCAGGCACTGACAACAACAGCTCAAAACAGCTCCTACAAGGAACACAAACATGGTAATAATGGGTTCAGTGAATGATGATAATTCTGGACAGTTCTATTTTTATCAAAAACAAGCAACACAAAAAAATTCCAAAAGAGAGACTCTGAAAGTATAAGCTGCAGGTTGTTCCATACAAATTTTGAAAAGACTGTGATATTACCTCAACTTCAATACATGATGTCAGAGATTATTCTCATGGTACAAGAAAGCTTATTGCAGCTCTGCATTTATGTCTTAGAAGAATCAACTTTAAGTCTTAATACATTAAACATGTCAAAAAATGCTTGACTGAAAATCAAATGAACAGTGGTGCAATGTTTTGGGCTTTTTTTTCAGGACAAGGCTCTAACACAGTAGTGTAGTGTAGTAGTGACTTAGCAATTAACAGAAAGAGACATTATGAATCTCTAACTGATCTAATTTAACTCATGTCAGTATTTTCAGTAAATCCCTTGGGACAGGCTGTCATATGCAGCGTGAACCCTTTAATGCACCTGAAAGTACAATGAGAATCACATCTAATCCAAAGTAACAACCAGTCACAGGTAATCGGTGCTTGTGTCCTTTACGAGGGTTTATCCATTGCAGAGTTCATTAATAAAAATGTTAACATTATGGCTTTGAGATGAAACAAAAGCCATTAGTTCTACAACCCATCGCTTGTTAGACAAATCGGCAAACCACAGTGAAGGGTTCAGAGGACGACGCCACTTGTCTGTTGAACATCTCAAACCTTGTGAACAACTACTTTTATTCTGATAGGTTTAAAAAAAAAGGGACATAAATTTGCAAGTGCATGGCAGCTTTTTCTCAGATTCATTCAAAAACTGAATTTGGTGGTTATTTTTTGGAAAATGTGACATTTCCAGACATTTGGAAAAAGGGCTGAATTTAAAAAAAAAAAAAAAAAAAAAAGAAAGAAAAGGAAAAGGAAAACAGATTTTCCAATTTATCACAATCTTTATTTTGAGTGATCCAATACAGATTCTTAAAATCCCAAGATCAATTGCTGCATTTGTGCTTTTTCTCAGTAAACATGTACATCTGCAATAAACGTTATGTGTATGTGGTGGTTACTTGTTTTAAGTGGTTCAGTTAAGGCTGCATGATGTGTGAAATGTTGACTTTGTAGAAATGTTTTAGTTGTTCTGCAATTTCAAAAGAAATCACAAAATTTTTTGTAACTGAGAAACATGTTCACAATTTTGCCTGTAAGTCTTTTACAACTATTTTAATTCAAGGAAACAACAGTGTTGCTCACCTGTTGAATCCTGTCTGAAGTTCCCAGAATAAAGTCTGAGCAGCACTTTACGCAACAATGGTATTCATCTGAGGCAACTGAAGCATCAATGAGTTGATTCTGGACATGAAATGAAATCTAATTGAATCAGAGATCCAGCCCTATTTTAAAATTTAAAATTTGGAGAAAAGACAAATGACAGCCAAGCTAGTTGTGCCTTTGTCCAGTCAGGTATATGAAGGGTGAATATTGATGTCTGTCTAAAGAACAGAACAGTCAATCATCTACTGTATGGCCAGTGTGGGAAGACCAAAGCAAATCTCTGACCACATTACGCAAACTAGAATTTGTAGGCTTTTATTACTATTACTTTTATTATTTTAGTCTTTTAGTTTTAAAGGACTTAATAAGTAACTGAAAAGCTGTCCCTTTCACCTTAAAACCATACAGTAACCACTAAAAGTGAATCAAACCACTAAGTGCTTAGTGTGCTGGCATGGACCAAAGAAAACCAACTGTTCCAACTGTTTTTTTTTTTTTTTTATTCTTTGTGAGAATTTGTCATATCTATATCTCTCATGCTGCTTATTTTCACTGGAAGTTGTTCAGTACTCACAAAGCTAGTCTCTTCAAAACAAGGGCCACTTTGTCAGACTCTGCAGTGAGGTGGGATCGGGCTGCAGCAAAGCAGTTTATGGACAGACAGTAGACCTCCAGGAGAGGCAGACCATGTTCCATAGAGTTCCTGCTCCCAGCATAGTGAATAAGTGCCTAGAAAACACACATACAAATCTCATAATGTCAACAATGAAGAAAAAAAGTTATAAAAATAGAGTGTAAATACTTTTTTTTTTTTTTTAAAAACTGATCAGAGGAGATCAGATGGGAGACGCATGTGTCTGGAGGAAAAGGGGTTCTCCACCTGGGGGAGATAACAGTCTATACCTGATTGATCCCAGCTGGCACTCTGTCAGGTGTGAGGTACCCCTGATTAGGCCTGAGGGGACTTGACAGTATGGCATATGACAACTCTAATTTCACCACAAAGACCATGCTTTCACCCAAATGTGTTTCTGTGATGAATTCGAGCTTAAGTGCCTTCCTTCATTCAACAAAATGTCAAACATAAAAATGTATTTCTCTGAATTACACCATCCTGAAAAGATGGCTCTCACTGTGTTTTTATGAAATATTGTCTTCGCTGTCAACTGTTCCCAGGCATAGAGGAGTCAACATCAGCGTGTCACCTGTATGTAGCTGGCAGGCACACACATTAAACCATCGTACTATCAACATCCCAGGAGTCCCATTTGTCAGACAGCAGGAACCATGCAGGTTTGTGCTTGTGTCTACAGAGGCCCTAAATTAATTCCCCTCAGTCCAAAAATAAGATACTCTCTCACAGCGAGCCAAGAATAAAGTTTCAACCCCAGAGACCCCTATCAGTGTACTAATTACACCTGGACTACTTCCGATTGGAGCAGAAAGTCAGCACCACAACAAAACTGTCAGTTTTTGTTTAATTTCACCGCCCCCACCCTCCTCCTCCTCCTCCTCCTCTGTGTTTAAAAAAACAGACAAACAAACAAAACATTCAGCTAATCCAGAGTGGAAATTAAAGAGCAGGTTCACATTTTTTGCAGCAGCAGTAGATACATACTCATTTGTACATTAAAGGGGCTACTCGCTGCTGTAGTCATCATAGTCAGTTAATGAATTACTCTCCTGTACAGCCCACTTTGGCTAGTAACCAAGACTCACTGGAAGCTGAGTGAGAAACGTACACTGGCTCAAGTAGCAAAAATGAAAGTAATGGCTGATTGGGCTCTCAAAATCAGGCACTCTAGAAAGTGGAAAGCCAGGCAGTTTCCCCATTTTGTTACCCGCACTCAGTCACTATATTTGTCTGTTTACTGTATTCAAATCAATGATATTTAGAAGTCAAAGAATAACGCATCTCCACTGATGATGAGAGATTAATTACAATATGGCAGATCCGCAACACTACAATACCATCTGAACATAGAATCAACAGAAGTACTTGGTAGCTTACTTAGTACAGCCTAATTGCGGCTAATAAATTAATACGGCATTGTATATATATGTATGTATATTTGCGAATTATGAAAATGCCCAAAATGCCATTTTGCGGTGGCCCCAGCTGGCTAGAAAATTTTGATAAACACAGCGCGATGCCGCCCCGCCCCACACGCATGCAATTATGCATAATGTGCAAATTGTGGCAATGTCATGTGCATGCAAACATCTGCAATATGTTTCCTGTTTTGCATGTTTTATGATAAGACTGAGCTAAACGAGTAAAATCAATGACAGTGAAGCGATCGTACTGTACAACTTAAAGCAGTAAACGGGAACCCTATCACTCACCCAACGCAATCAGTCCAGTGATGGTAAATGAAATCGCCTTGACGTGAAATTACATGTATACGTGAATATGAATAAAAATGCACACTATGCAATTTGCTCCCCGTTTACACACCCGCCCTAAACCAAGCAGCCGTCGCAGATTAGCTTACGGGCTGCGAGAAAAACAATCCTGGGTGAGCTAACGTGCGGCTAACGTTAGCTTCGATGTTGCATGTACACATTACCTGACAGAAGTTGTCGCAGTACTCCGTGGAGGATGCTATGGATATTTCTTGTTGCCTGAGTACGTCTTCGAAGGCTCTCAGTGTGGCCAGCAGGGTTTCCATTGCAACCAGAGTATCCTCGGCCGTGTCCAGGGCCCGGTCGCTCCATTCGTGCTCTGGTTCGACATTATTCTCCGCCATCTTCGCACTCCGCCACGGCGCGTATGCAGTGCAGTCTGGCGCCGCCTTCAAGTGCCGTCGGAATATTTAAATATGCCAGATGAACTTCACCTGAATGACCCGAAAACACAGTGGGGGAGTGGGTGACTTGTAGTGTTACGTTAAGTCTGATGGTATTATTATTTATGGCCATTGCTGTTACTTGCCGTTATATTAATTCACCATATTTTATATCGCAAATTAATGCAACCCTTGGTCCGTAAATTACTGCCAAAACAAATTCAATTTGCCTTTAGAAAGCTACAGAATTACATATCTGGATATCCTGCTGTTTCATCATGTTGTATATTCGTTTTATGGTATTTTACTATATCATTGTTTGTAAATTGATTGGTTTTTGTGTATCGTTTACAGCTTCTGACTGTAGACTATTACTTTTTTCCCCATTCTTATTTATTTTGATTTTTACTTTTATTTTCTGTCTTTATTTCACTATTCCACTTACTGGCTGCTGCATAACAGTCATATGTTTATTCAGCTTTGTGGTCTTTGCTCTATGTCCATGTACATATATCTCCCTGAACACTGTTCCTGGTACTGTGCGTACTGTGTGTAAGTACACATTTCTCAGCCACTAGAAACTTGAGTCAGATTCCTTGTTTGCACAAACATCCTTGACCAATAAAGCTGATTCTGATTGTTTGTGTATTGTGATGTTGTGTGTATTTTCTTGCTGAGTTTTTTGTTTTGTACTGTTCCATGTGTATGTTTTTGTGAAGGTTTATGTATTTGAAAGGGCCATCTAGGGATGAGCATAAAAAACTATAGCTTCAGCTATATGCTGTGGTATTTTGGCATTGGTTCATGCTACATACAATACAAATAAACATTAAATAAATAAATAAATAAAGAGTTTATAATCGCAAAACCATAAATGCACTTCTCTTTCAGGTTTTATTGTGTTGTTTCCATACAGTCTATTAGGGCTGCAACTGGCTACTATTATAAATGTTGATTAAGCTGCCACCTAGTTTCTAGATTTATTGACTCACAATTTTATCAGTAAAATATCAAAAATATGGTGAATAATGTCTGAAAATTTCCCAAGAGCCCAAAGTGGACCAACAGTCCTCAGAGATTGTACTCTATATAAGACTAGAGTAGTTCTGGAGTATGTTATTATTTATGACCAAAAATACCTCTATTGAGGTGACATTGAAATTTACGAAGAGTACAGGAAGGTAACATGTAACCTGCCTCATCGCTCCATTTACCACAGAGCATAATCTGTGGTAGCACAATCTACGTACAGGCAGAGTTGAAACTATTAGTCGATTAGTCGATTGACAGAAAATTAGTCTGCAACTATTTTGATATTTGTTTAAATACTTTCTTGTTGAAAAATGCCAAATATTTCATCCTCCCAATTTATTTTTAATGAGACCAGTTTCTATATGAAATGGCACAGTTCAACTTCAGCAGTAAAATGCTGCTGACACATTAACATAGTAGTCATAATAAACTAATTATATAACAATAATCTAATTATGTAACAGTAAAACCAGCCTTTTTGCATTGAGTAGTTTTACTTTTAATATTACAACAGGTTTTTCTGATTACACTGACATATTTTTGCTTAAATGACATTTTCGATGCAGTACTTTTACTTATAGTGGAGTATTTTCTACAGTGTTATGTTGTGTTATGTCTTCATATTTACGTCTCAGTGCCAGTTGTTTTTTTCCCCCTCAAACACTGGTATCTGTCGTCCTCTACAGGTGAGCAGGTGTATGTAACTTTAGATTTGACCCGGAAGTACATTCATCTGTCTCGGCCACACGTGTGGAAGGTAAGCAAAGTCTCAAAATGGACCTGCGGAGGTTTTTATTAGCAAATTTGCGCTGTTGTTGATTTTTCGCCAGCTGAGGAAGTCGGTTGGGCACCAGTTTTGTTTACCCCTTAAAATCTGAGCTAGCGGCAGTTTCACAAAACGGCCAGTTTGGTTTTAAAACTTTAACATCTGGATTCTCTGTTCTAGACCTTAAAACACTGTTAAATAAGAAGGTAGCCGCGGATTTTTATCGCAGTTTATGGACAGATTCTGGTAATCTTTAACCTAACGAAGTGAACTGGTGAAGCATAATTCAGCATTCTCCTGATACTCGCCTACTTTATCTTCCTTGATCCCTGCGGTGTGACAGGTCGTGTTTCATCCTGTCCTGTGGGGTCTAACATGGGGAAGTCCAAGCAAAAGGGGAACCACAAGAGTGACAAGAAGAAGAACATTGCAAAGACATGGAAGACAAAGCGCAGGACAAAAGACTTGGACCAGATCCACTCAGACATGAAGCCTGAGATAGCAGCCAAACTGCTGCACCAGGAGGTGGACTACGATGTGACCGGATGTGCACAGCACTACTGTTTACACTGCGCGTAAGTTTATCCCAGTTTGTCTCCACTGTAAGAGCAAATAGTGCAGGATATGTCCTAATAATAATAGTGTTGTTTGTAATCAGTATTAGAAAATGTAGAATTGGTTGCATGTGTACAGACTTAAGAAGTGTTCATCTCTATGGTGTACTAGGACTAGGGCTGCAACTACCAATTATTTCTATTACTGATTAATCTCCTCATTATTTTCTCAATTCATTAAGTAATTACTAAAAAATATCACCTTTATGGTCACATAAGTTGCAAAGATGGTGTCAAGTTTACAGTAGTAGTATACACTTTTATGTAACAGAAATACATTCATCTTATCTAATCCCTTTAGTCGCTTTTACATTTTTTAATAACCCTTTAGAGGGTCACGTTGGGAACCACTGGACTAATCAAGTCACTGGGGCTCAACAGTGTGTTGCAGACAGCTGTTTAAGCCAGTGACTCTTTATGTCTTGCAGGAGATATTTTGTGGACATGAGATCCATGAAGGAGCACTTCAAAAGTAAAGTGCACAAAAAACGGTAAGGCACCAGTATCTCTTATGTCTGTTATTCTGTCTGCGCTCCCATATTGTGACTAAGAACTCATTCAACATCTTGCTTAAAATGGGATTCTGTCCCATAGCACACAGTACAATGCAATGGCTAAGGAACAATTTGAGTTTCAGAGCTCACCTCTTCTTTCTCCATCCAGGTTGAAACAGCTCAGAGAGGAGCCCTACACCCAGGCAGAGGCAGAGAGAGCAGCAGGAATGGGATCCTATGTCCCTCCAAAAACTGTTGAAGTGAAGACACAGCCTGTGGAAGAGGACATGGACTGAGAGTTGCCCACATTAATACATGGACTGAATAATTCAATAACATATGCCTTGACAAAACAGATAATGCTCCTGTTATTTCCTGCTGTCACAAATGCCAGGTGCATTGCTAAATGCTTTATTTTTTGTGACAGATAACAGATGTCACATATGTTTTTTTCAGCCAGCTGTGATATAACTGGCTATTTAACTTAACTGGGTATCACCAGGATCAAGAAAGCCTTACCTTACACTGGGTACTTATAATGCAACATGTACCTATGTAAATACTGTGTATGTGTAGAACTGTGTGGAATGATAATAAACAATAAAACACAATGGATTCAGTCAAATTGTATTTACACAGTACAACACAGTGTAGTTAGAGCAATGTTTCTCAACCTGAGGCCCCAGTACATATTAGAGGGGTCAGCAGATGATTAGTGTAACAGGAAAAATATTTATTTCACACAAAATTATGTGTATTTATTTACTGATTTATTTTACTCTTTTTTTCCATGGGAAAGTCTTCATACTTTTGCCTGGCCTGTTAATCAGACTAATTATGTTGTTTTCAGTTTATTCCTCATTTTAACGGATAAAACTGTGGATAGTGACTGTGGTGTCTGCAACCTGGCTAAGTTTTACCTATTCAGGTCTATAGAAATCTTTAAAATTAAACAATTTGACAAGGACAGACTGTTGGTTTTTTTGTTTGTTTTAACCGTCTATGCTTGTTTTGTAACCTAAAATGAGGGATCACACATACACTTTGCTTCATTTTAAGGGAGAAACTTACTGTGCTTTAGTCAAAGGCTCTGTGTCTCACAGTTGGTAAAAATCAAATTCAGAGAGATGCAGATTCAGTGATTTCTCTGGCAGCATCATGATGTGAAAACACATTACAAATAATGGGACTCTCTGGTTATCTTTATCGCATATCAGCCCCCCACCTTACAGTGTAGATAACATGAAGTCATTGTCACTTATAAGATTATAACACAGCCCCATTATGGTTATATGTTAGAATCCCAATGGACAGTCCAGCAGAGACAAAGTCTTTACTTCCACTGGTAGAAATTAAGTTACAAAAAATCTAATGACTAACCACTTTGGCAGAGAAACATATAATTGAAGCTTGTTTGCAGACATTCCTGGGACGAACAACGCAACTCTGCCTCTTTAAATGTGACTACTGTGCCAGCGCCTGACTTCTACCAAGCTAGAAAGAATGTAAGGTTACACATCCGGTCGGCACTTTCAAAATAAGGTCCTCGACGGTGAAATGGCTAGATGAAGAATAGTGTGCCCTCGGCACTCCGTAAATTTCAGAGATCGAATTCCCTGAGAAACCCTTAGGGGAAATATCAAAATCAAAACGTTATTTTTACCCTTTAATTCTCTAAAGGTGTTTGTCCAGAAAGTAAGGCATATGCCCGCAGCGAAACCAAGCATTTCAATCCGACGTTTCCATATGGCTATGTAAATGAATGAGAACACAGACAAGGCTATCTAGATTTAGGCATTACAGTGGTTTTATTTCGAGAACCCTTACGCTTAATATCCGGTTTTATCGCATCTATTTCTTGCTCACTTGATGCTTCTTAACCACATCCATATGGTTCTGGATACGATGTGGGAAATAAGAAATCTGTGCAGCTAGCTAACATTTCACAGCTGCTGCCTGCGAGTGTAACGGCCGGAAAGAACGCGCGGTCCCCGGCCAGAGGACAACAGAACTGTCGGTAGATTCTAAACACTTTAAGGAGAAAGTTTACGCTGAAGCTTTTTTGTCGGTTTTGAACATTACCCGGTGACCATGCCCTCGTCTAAATAGCCTTGGTGGAGGTCGAGGATGGCCGCAGACGTAGATAAAGGAATCCCCAGGGATGAGAGCAAAATTTCGCCGCAGAATGGGCATCGGAGCCCGGGCTCCGGATCCTGGATCTACAGAGGGATGTGGACCCTGCTGATAGTCGGTGCTGTCCCTCTTCTCGCTTTTGGGATCAAGCATTATCAAGATGCCCAGCTCGTCAAACGCCATGTGAGATCCACATCTGTAACAACGTTATACGCGTTTCATGGTTTAGCAGTGACCTTAACTTTGTGGTATTTTTATCTGTAAAAGCAGTTTAAAAAAATAAACACGTATAAAGATACGTTCTCAGAAAATCGGGGCCAGTTTACAGTAAGATGAACACCAAATGCCAAAGCACTCACTAACTACTCCCAGCTGTATTAATAAAAAGTTTGCATTTGCTTTAAAGTACACTTTATGAGCTATTATTACTGTAACATCTGGGAACATTTAGTTGTTATAATCAATAATGGTTGTGTTCAGAATAATCATTTGTCCGACATCAGCACATCTGCAGTTTTTCCACCTCCTGTTGTTTTATTGGGGGGTTGCGGCTCTGTGTCCCAGCTGGTAAAACTCAACCTCTTGTTTAAATCCACACTTGTTTGGCTACAGAGGGTCTCCAAGTTGCTATTGTGGCTCCCTCCCCCTCCTTTCACCTCCATTGTACGGGCGCTAGTAGGCACGCATCTGTCTCAGAAAAGGGTGGTCCGACTTAAGTACATGTTAGGAATCTGTGGCCTCTGGGCTGATCTCTAACCAGACAGGACTGCTGAGGCTGGATGAATGCTTAGACAAATTACTATAGTACGGTGATGTGTTTTAGCAGAATATTGTGCCTTAACATAGAAGCAGCACACATCTACAGCAGTGTTTTTGTCACCTGTCTCTTTGCAGTTTGTGTTTTTCCTTTTTTGTGTTTTATGTGGTGCGATGCCTCAGTGGCCTGATTTTGATGCTGCATTGAAAATCCTTGAGGCATGTGAAGTGGCAACAATAACCAGTCTAACGTATGTGTCCCCCCAATAGGAAGAGAGTGTTCGAACTCTGGGTGCTGAGGGGCTTTTTCTCTTCTCCTCCTTAGACACCGACCATGACCTTTATCTCAGTCCGGAGGAGTTTAAACCTATTGCTGAGAAACTCACAGGTACATCACGTTATCTTTGTTCCTGTCTCTTTCCCTTTACATTCTCCTCTCTCATTAACAAAAGCTCAGTATCACTGGTCACATGCATGTGTAGCTGCACAATGACTCTGATGCCTACGGCTTCCTCACAGGGATTACACCCCCTGCGGATTTTGAGGAAGAAGTGATCCATGACCCCAATGGAGAGACTTTGACCTTAGAGGCCAAAATGCAGCCTCTACTGCTCGACTCTATGACAAAAAGCAAGGATGGTTTCCTTGGGGTAAGATAAGGCGAATTACTCCAGGCTTCCCTCATACTGGCTATTTATTGTTCTCTCTCTCTCTGCTAGTCGACGGGCTCTGTAGAGAGATGCTTTGATGAAAGTCATGGATTAGCCACAAAAAAAGAAACTCACAAAAGAACCTGCACCAAGGGTTTTCAATATAGTCACACACTGACTGTGATTTCTGAAATTTCTGAATAACCATCACACCAGGATGCTTTAGATGATTGGAATTCAGTTATTTTTCATAAACTTTGCAGCAAATTTTCTCTGAGTCTGAATGCAGTTCACTCAAAATGTGTAAGCAACCAAGAACTGAATCAGCAATGACGTAGCAATGAATTAGACTGATTCAGTTGTAGCATAAAGAAGCATTTCTTCATAGTTTTGTTCTAAACAGATTTTTTTGTCTTAGTTTTAATGACTTTACCAATAGGAAATTCATTAAATACTTTGTTTTCTGCCACTGTCTATTGAAGGTTTCTCACAGCTCTCTGAGCGGGCTGCGGTCTTGGAAAAGCCCAGCAGTGCCTTCTTCTTCCTTCTCTGCTAGCCAGTTCAGGGTCTTCCTGCCCCCAAAGAACAAGGTCGAAGTGGGTGACACGTGGTGGGTGATTCCTAGCGAGCTCAACATCTTCACTGGATACCTGCCCAACAATCGTTACCACCCTCCCACACCAAAAGGCAAAGAGGTATCCTAAAAAACATAGCTGTTTAGTCAATAAATTGTGTAACTTGTGATTACAACCCTGTATTCTGAGAGCTGTTTGTTCTTCTGCTGCAGATTCTCATCCACTCCTTGCTGAGTATGTTCCATCCTCGGCCCTTCATCAAATCACGTTTTGCTCCTCAGGGCACAGTCGCCTGCATTCGTGCCAGCAATGACTTTTATTATGACATTGTCTTCAGGTGAGTAAGAGAGACACAGTGCTATAGTGGTGCTTTTTCATCTATTACCCCATTAACTTAGAAATTATGTCTACTTCATATTAGTTCTGACAGAACACATCGTGAATTTTTAGATTACTGTCTGGCAGGCAGCCATCGGTTCTGCTTTAAAATCAGCATGCAGAGAACGGATCCACTTGGAAACTCAGAAATGTGAGATTTCAAACTGCCAATTTTAAGCTATGCATTTCATGTCTCCCCTTTCTTTTGCCTCCAGGTTTGACTTGATAATGTCTCGCTCAGACATTTTGCAATATTTTTTAGCAGCAGCCACAAATATCAAATGTCACAGTTTGAAAGATTTTCACAGCAGTCCTCGCTCACAGCTGTATTTTAATGTGAAAGCCGTGTAACGTGGAAAGGTCTCTGCATTCTGGTGTTCCTGCAGTTGTGAAATAAATAAATAAAATGACTGCTGAAATGTTCGTAATCAGTCTACAGCAGATGGTTTGCTTTGGAAAATGGTCAGAAGTGATGTTAAGTATGCAGAATTAGTGATTAAGAGGATAGACATACATGACCACTGGTCAGGTCTTACTTGTTCTGTTTTCCTTGGCAGGATTCATGCAGAGTTCCAGCTCAACGATGTTCCAGACTTTCCCTTCTGGTTCACCCCGGGCCAGTTCACCGGTAACATCGTCCTCTCTAAAGATGCATCTCATGTCCGCCACTTCCACCTCTACGTCCCTAATGACAGGTAGAATCCTTTGAACACGTTTGTCCTAGTGTTGTTGTAATCTACTGTAGAGCCTGTGTTGACATGTCCTGTTGTGTCCCAGGTCTCTGAATGTGGACATGGAGTGGCTTTACGGGGCCAGTGAGAGCAGCAACATGGAGGTGGACATTGGATACCTGCCCCAGGTAACAGCTGCAGTGATGCACTACCACTTAAAAAAGCACTGGGGCCTAGTATAGTATTACTTTATTTATTTGATATTCCAGCACTTACTGTTCTCATCTTTGCACAACCACATGATGGAGTGCCCTTAGTATTAATTTTTTATTTTACGCTGATTTAGTTCTCAGCCATTAAGGCACTTTAAGCTACATTAAACTCATTCAGTCCAATTACTGTCCAATTGGGTGTCTTGTTTCAGGGATTTTTGTCTTTTTAAATGGTTCCTGTCACTGTTTTGACTTACTGGTCTCATCACAGCTTTGCCTAATGTTGGAGCGCGACCAATTTTTTTCCATAATTATGACAGCATTTTTTTTATTACATTCCCTTACAGCTAGATTTTTTTATTTCCTTTTTTTTTAAAATCTCTGATCTAAATTACAGTAAACCTGTGTAAAGCTCCCATTTTTGCTTCAGTCAGTCCTTTACATGATTAAGATATACTTGATTTCTTTTTCACGTACTCAGTATTTTTCTGCCTCATTAAGTCCTTTTCACATGATGCTTATTTTAATGTATTTCTGCCTAAAACAGACCCAATCTGAATGATTACCTAGTAGCAGAAAGAGTAGTCGTAGAGTAATGGATCACTTCATGTTTCTGAGCTAAGCCCTAGAAACAGATTTGCCACAGCTCAAAATATATACAGCTTTTTATGAAAGATTCTTCGTACTAAAAGTATTTAATGTGTTTACAGTTAGAGCTGCAGTCCACAGGCCCGTCCACTCCGTCCATCATCATGGATGAGGAGGGCAACATCATCGACAGTCGGGACGGCAGCATTGAGCCGATCCAGTTTGTCTTTGAAGACATCCACTGGACCTCAGAGATCAGTTGGCAAGACACCGCGCGACGCCTGGAGGTCACCCTTTACCCCTTCAAGAAGGTAAATGTCCACATCACTCACGCTTCCCGCTGTATTTGGCACAAAGCCTGTAGTCCGCACACTGTTGTTTCTCATTGCTCTTTCTCCCAGGTGTCCTACCTGCCTTTTTCAGAGGCCTTCGAGCGAGCCGAAGCAGAGAAGAAGCTGGTGCATTCCATTCTGCTTTGGGGAGCATTAGACGACCAATCCTGCTGAGGTCAGCTCATTAACGAGTCGTTCATTTCACAGCATTGCACACTGTTAGTGACATCTGAGAAGAGTAAGATTTAAGGCTAAATGATGAAAAACAATGACATAAAAGCAGGCTTATAAAAATGATACCTCATGGAGAGAGTTCCACAGTCTGGTTCCACAGTCTGGGAATCTGTTGGGAAAAGCAGAATCACTTTTGTTTTCAGTCAGACAGTTTTCAGTCAGTAGAAGCATCTGAGTGTTCCTCTTGAAATAAAGTCTACATTAATTTATTATTAGTGACGATATTTCCTTTGCTTGCACAGTCAATAAATTCAAGTTTCAGGCCACTGGTTTCGTACTGGAGCACAGACACTTTAAAGCAAGGACTTTTAAAAGAAGTGAAATCTCACTCATACAAATAAAAAGTTGAATTCATAAGCAATAAAACACATTGCTGCTCAGTTTAATGCATTCAGGTGTTTTACCGGATACAGCCTCATTAGGTCTGATATGACCAGGAGTTTATGGCTGCTAATGTTAGCTAATGCAAGCAAACTTAAGGCATATATTGCTGTAGAGCTCACATTACTGAGACAAAGTATTCAGGCCTTGAAATAAACCATTTTGAATTGTACGTTTTGGTGCATTTTTTTTTTAAACATCACTATCTCTCTCCTCTTTCCTCTCCCCCCTCTTTAGGTTCGGGGCGAACTCTCCGGGAGACAGTCCTGGAAAGTTCGCCCGTCCTGGCCCTGCTCAACGAGAGCTTCATCAGCAGCTGGTCTCTGGTCAAAGAGCTGGAGAACATGCAGGTGAGCAGTCATAACAGTGCAACACCCCAAGAAGTTCCAGCCCATAACAAGTCGACTGGAAAAAAAATGCTTCATCCTTCATTTACTTTGTGTATTTGTTTCAAATGTAGCATACTGCTACTGTTACAGAAGTTAATTTTCCTTTCCCTATCAGGCCGATGAGCAGAACCCTGTATTGAGTGAAAAGGCCCGCTTACATCTGGAGAAGTACAACTTCCCTGTCGAGATGATGGTGGCATTGCCTAATGGAACCATTGTAAGTATCTGTTGTACTGAATAGTATTAAATCCATAAACTCAGTGTGAACTAGTGGCAGTATTAAATGTTGGGTTTGCATTAATAAGAACCTAATGCATCTCTGACACCGCTGTAAGATAGTGATACAGTGAGGCTGACATCAGTGAAACAAATTTAAATACAGTAACAGTGGATCACATGCATGCTGGCATGAATGCCTGGTGCATAGATCAGAGGTTAGAAACCTGTGTGGGAAGCAGCAGACTCAGCCAATAACAGAGAAATGTATAGAGAGCTAATTAAAGAAAGAAAAAATTACTTCTACCATGAATAGTATAAATATGGGGTTTGATTAAAAAGCATTAAATGCATGACAAGCTTAAATTTGCAACATTCAGGCTGTGTTTCTAGTTTTACACCCACTGTCACATGATTATTAATGGGCACCACATTTATTTTAATTTGCCTAACCCCCATCGTAGGGAAAGAAGTCTCAGTAGAAGAGCTTTCATCTATGCCTTATGCATGGTTTTAGGTCCACCACATCAATGCCAACTTCTTCCTGGACCAGACGGCCATGAAACCAGAGGAGGAAGGATCAAATTTCAGCTTCTCTGCGGGGTTCGAGGATCCCTCCACATCCACTTATATCAGCTTCCTGAAAGAGGGGCTGGAGAAAGCCAAGGAGTACCTGACACAGTAATCTGTGTGTGAGACTAAACCAGAGGAAATGACAGTCCTTCCTCTGGGCGATGAACCAAGATAAGGAAAACCCTCCAACAATTATGTAGAGAAGCTTTCTCATCAGTGTCGGCAGCTGAGACGTGTTTTTGCCTTCTATCCTGTTTGTTACTATTTATTTGGGCATCTCTCCTGGTTAGAAATGAAGTTTTATATACAGTATTTGTATTGTGACAAGCAGCACATATACTGCACTGTTACTGTCAATATAGTATAGTATATTTTAATGAAATACAAAGGCCTTGCACTGAGCAGTAACAAATATGTAAAAACATTTAGATCTGCTCTCTCTGCTTGTAGCTGCTGATTAATGTTGATATAAAACGTAGACAGAGGCCTGCCGAGTCATTCTAAAGTGTAAGTGCCCATGCCATCTTAAAGACGAATCATAAGAGCATCACAACACAACCTAACATTTGATTATTTTGTTTACATCCTGGTGTTGCATGTGCAATATTTAATGGCAGAGTGAGTTTTCCTGCCGCTGAGTGTACCCAGAGACGGTGCTGGAGCAGTTGTTGCCTCCAGTTGTGTCTCTGCATTTTGTGAAGACTATGCCTTAAAGCTCTCTGTGGGCTGGGTAACGCCTGATGTTCTTGCAGAGACTGCTGGAGGGAACACCCTTCTCTGACTCAGGGGACAAATGCAGCAGGAAAAATTAAAACTGAACCGTGGCACATAAAAAAAAGTTGAATTCAGTTGTTTTCTTGTACTTTAAGTTTGAAACCAAATGTTAAAATATTTTGCAGATTTTCTGTTTAGAGGAAGATGTGACCACACCAAAGAACATTGTTTTTTTTTTTTTTTTATATGTATAGTGGCTGGCTTGTAGCTTGGGCAGCTGTGGAGCACAAAGAAATCCAATAGGTTGCTTGCCCACTTTATGTAACTCAGTGGAACCAAATGGTTGTTATCTTTGCAAAATTGATTGATATTTGAACTGAATGACACAATACCGCATACTGTTGATATCCTCTTGTAGGCTCCAGTCAAAATAATGTATCTGCCTGTGTCTTTGGCAAGACAAAGAGACAATCTGTGATATTTTAAGGGAAAAAAACATGGCAATCTGGACCTAGCATTAGCTGTTATTCACAGTATGTCTAATTGTCCCCCTTTCCAAGTTATCCTACTACTTTCTGTTTGTGTGAAACAGAAATACCCAGGGATCAAGAAAACTAATCTGAATTAGTAACTGAATTTTGATAAATGAGAATACAATGAAGTTGGAATGTGACTTTGTAAAAGTTTTGCACTTTCAAGGTCATACAAGGTCCTGTCCATGCAAAATATCTGACTGTTTGAATCCTTTAGGGACAAAACACTGTTATTCTGTAACCTACCAGTGCCATTTTTTCACAAGGTCAAATAAAAGAGTTTTTGTTTTATTTTGTTTTCGTTCTTTACAAGTCAAATTGTGTTCTTTTTGGCAAGTACAACAATCAATCAAACAAAAGTGTTTTGGAATTTTCACATTGTGCTGATTTTTATTAACTAACCTACAGTACTGTACAATGTAAGCAAAGTAGATCGGGGTAACGGAGTGATGGTCTTACAGTTACAGCTGAATGACAAATTTGCATTATTTTGCAGTAATAATCAAGCTTTGTGTTTCATGTTCAGAAACCACGGTGGTGCATGAGTCATTGCCTGAAATGAAAAGAGTTCAGAATAGTCATGAATGAGGCTCTTAAGATTCATTGCAAGTCCAGATGTTTTTCGACTGGAGAGCTTTTCTCAAAGAGCTTCAAATGTTCTCATGATTATTTTCAGTGTTAATTCACGCTCTCTATGACACTAAGGACAAAAACCCATAGAAATTAACGGTGACTGAGAAGAGAGCTGCATTAGTGGAACTGTTGGCTTTACACGTGCAGTTTGGAAATCTATTCATAAGGAGACTAAAGTGTGCTTCCAAGATTCAGCATTAACTGAACACAGCTCTGCGAAATTGGGGACATGCATTACCTATGAAGACAGGTGTACCTACCATCATGTTGACATGATAAATGATGAGATATCATGAAGTTAAAGATTCACATTAAGAGCAAAGTGCAGTTTCTGAGACTTGTAACCCACTCCATTCAAAAATGAGGATTCAAAGAATCCAGTGGCTCTACTCAGTACAGCAGAACTCAGTTTGGTTGCCAGACCCAGAGGAATGAGTCAACCACGAAACAATCCACCATCAGATCCCGCTCTGGGGACAGCAGGGCTGTTCAGTTCATTTCAGTTCATGAAAATCCACAGCACTCAACCACACGGACAAATCCAGCAGTTTGTAGTTAATACTTTTGACATGGATGTTACCATGAAATGAGCGAGCAGCTGCTTGTGTTTTTGCTCAGAGATAAATGCTGTCTAGATAAAGCTGATCAGCGGCGACGAGCTCAGCGAAGGAGAAACTCAGCGTTCACCCAGCTTCCTCAGCTGAATGTCCAAACCTCCAGCTCCATGACTCGGAAGTCGTCAGTCTCTGAGAGGCAACAGTTATTGAAAGTGTAGCAGGGGCTGCTGCGGCCAAGGTACAGATTCTCATCCACCCACAGGCCAAAGTGACCACTGGAGAAGAAACAGAGAAAGAGGTGAAGAAAAAGAAAAAAAGAAACTAAATCAATTCTCACTTTTCCATAACTTGTAAGTTGTATGCAAGAGAGACACTGAGAGGAAAGACATTACCTGCCTCCACCAATGGCAAAGGAGTCCAAGTCTCCTTTAATGAAGAAAGAATTTTCTCCAGTCCATCTGAAGCACTGCAAACAGACAGCAGGCACAATTATCACAAAAAGAAGCCTCACAAATACTGAAGTTGTGGGAAATCCAAAATTTGACACATGCAATTAACAGGATTATATTAATGGCTTTCTGGTTATTTTGCACTTTGACCTCAGATGAAATTAAGCAGATATTTAACAAATTAGCTGAACTAACAAAACCAAAGAAAAACCCTCAGTATATTTGTTAACAGGCTTACTTTGAAGCGAGGGTGCAACATGAAGAGAAATGTTTCTCCTGTGCCGTAGAACGTCTCACTGGGCCTCAGGGGGTGAGAGAGGAAGGCCCCGAATATCTGACGAAGATAATAAAACACAGCAGTTTAAAAAAAACAATGAAAACTTTATTTATGTAGCACTTACAGGAAAAGAGATGAGACGATGAAAGATGATTTCTGGGGATACTTTTGGAGACACCTTAACTGATATTAGAGATGTGTGTGGTTTTACCTCATCAAGTGCATCCTTGATGACAATGAGCACAGGGGATTCTGTGGCACTGAGTTTTCTGTAGAGGGACTTGAGGCTGGCACCGTGACGGGACGTGCTGTAGGTCAGCTGCCAGGTGTGGCCGACTGTCCTGGGGGGAAGCTCCTTACATAACTGGAAAGAGATTACAAAAAAAAAAAAAAAGAGTGGAGAAAATTTTAATAAAAGTCAAATGAAAATGAAAGGCAAGGACGGAAGGAATGATTAGAAATATAAACGGAGTCAGAACCTGACATCTACATGCCAAACACGCACTGTAGATACCATCTGTGTGTACGTTAAGAAGGGTATGATAATGATCCAAGGATTACAAAATTAAAATCATTTAGATCCACATAACAATCAGCCTACTCTTCTGCTCTGGATCTGGAGCCAGCTGCACCAGCTCTTCTGAAGCAGTTGTACTGTGTTTACAAAGTGGAGATTTACTGATCCCTAAATTAAAACAGGCTCCACAACACACATTAATTCTTATGTAGACTCTAGATGTTAAATATTTACATCTCCTAACTAATGGGTTCAATGGATTATAGTCAAGTGAAGTTAGTTTTACTTATAAGGCCCAAAATCATATAATACAAATTTCCCTCAAGGGGCTTCGCAATACATACAACATCCTCCATCATTAGACCCTCAGCTCTGACAAGAAACTGCTTACTGTCTTAACCTTCAATATTTTACCCCAAATCACAAAAGTATGTGCCAATAACATTAAAAATGGAAATTACCTCTACCATAACGATAACCAATTTTTATCACAATTAGTTAATTATTTTATTGATATAAGTGCATGTTAAGGCAGAAAAACCATTCACACAGTATTAGTAGTTTCTGTGCTTTACACTATCTATGCGTTACTCACCTCTCTGACATGTGAGGCTTCCAAAATGTGGCTGCTCTCTACGATACTATTGAGTCCTTCAGGGTCCCTGTCAATGACCAGGGTCGGCTTGTCCCCGCTGTCTTCCATCAACACCATCTGCAAAAAAACATTGATACATTTAAAACAAAACAGGACACACTCATCTGTTTCTTCTAGAACATCAAGAGGCATGATCCCTCACTTTTGTCTTGAAGAATCTGGTATTTCAGCCTGTAGCGACTCTTGCTTTGAGGAAAGTGTGTTCACAAACAAATGCAATTGCTGTTAGTAACACTGGCTAGATCACCTCCACCTCCTGTGAGGCTGAAATGACCCCACTTACCTCCCAGTCGTCCCCTGTGTTGCGGTGCCTCTGGAACACCTCCTCCTCCTCCTCTTCCTCCTCTTTGTCCTCAATTAGTACAAACTCCTCTTCCTCATGGTCCGCCTCCCGCTCCTCCTCATCCCCTCCCTCGAGTATGCACAAGTCTGGTCGACAGTGCGTTAGGTAGGCATAAAGCTCGTCGGAGCTGCAAGCGGAAAAAGAATGCAGCCACTGAGAACAGCTGAGTAGACAAACGGCACCAGCAGCTTCGTCAACATGGCCAGAAATGAGACACTACCAGGAGAAGACTGAGCAGATTTTAAATGCAACTCGTGCTTTTAATGTTATGGATAAATTCATAACAACACATAACAACAGCATGTATAAATTGACTAACTGTAGACATAATCATTTACCAGAGAGCCACCTTTGTGTGGATGGGGTGGGTTAATATACAACAGCAGTGACAACAGTGTTTTGAATGGATTTTAAACTGAAGTACACAGGTTTGGCATCGACCAACACTTTTCAAACATATTAAAGGTGCACTTTAAACAATCACGTTGAGTATTAAGCAGCCTATGAAAACAGCTGTATTAATATCTTCTCTAGCTCTGGTAAATCTCTGATCATTGTACAGGAGATCCTTTCTCTTCCATTATTTACTGTACCTTTCTTGTGAAAGTGCGAGCCAGGCGTCCCTTCGGGGTAAGGTTTTGGCTGACCCCAGATGAAGACCTCCTAGACTCCTTTTCTTTCCTGCAGACGGATGAACCCGCAGGCGCACAAACATCAGACTCCCTGGACCACCTGCTGATGATCTATGAGGCACTGGAAAATAAAAAAATAAGAGCTGACTTATTCTACAAAAAAAAAAAAAAAAACAGGGAAATGATGCATCTATGACACAGATCATAATTCACATTTGTACCTGCAGTTTGACTCTTCATGTTAGACTTGTCGGTGTCATCCTGCAGCAGCTCAGTCTTCACTTTACCCGCCGCCTCTTGACCTCCACAGCAGAAGGTGGCAGCACTGCTCAGGACAGCCACTCCCAGGCCCCCGACAGATGCCTCAGACAGCACCTCCAGAGGGCTGCAATCGAGCTCCCGCTCTGCCTCCGCCAAGTCTCTGCTCTCTGCCTCCTCATCCTCAGAAACCTCTCTGGTGAGGCTCAGAGCCAGACTGGACAAATCTGACGAAGCTGCGGACACCAGACCTGGAACTGACTCCCCCTTGTGGTTTGGAAAACCGCCTGAGTGGCTTTTGGTGGTTTTCAACTTCTGGAAAATTTTCTTTCCTTTTCTCCTGAGAAGAAAAGAACAGAAAATGCTGGTATTGATTGCTCATGTAATCTGAGCGTGTGTGTTGTTTAGGAGCGATGAATCATTGCTGACCTCTGCTGCGAGGTGTTGAAGTGAACATGTGAGATGTCGGAGAAGAAGGAGACAGATGCGAGATTGTCGACAGAACACGACAGGAGGTACTCCTCACAGCCGTGTTCCTTCACCAGAGGCAGTGTCTTACACGGGTCAAAGAAGATCTTATTAGAAGTCACCAACAGGATCCCAGAAACTACACCCTGCCAGAGAGAGAAAACGCTTATGTCAGCGAACAAACATCTGC
The DNA here is from genome assembly GCA_037833715.1 of Toxotes lorentzi. Classification (NCBI taxonomy): domain Eukaryota; kingdom Metazoa; phylum Chordata; class Actinopteri; family Toxotidae; genus Toxotes; species Toxotes lorentzi. Next base: position 10,063,450 of record JBBMJY010000009.1, read on the forward strand.
TACAGTAGTAAGATCAAAAACAACCATTCTTGCCACTCACCTTGCGGTCAGTGATGTAGCGGCAGAAGAGTTTGAGGTACGGCATGGCCTCTGGTCCCTCCCCCTGACAGCACTCTGGTGGGAGAGCCAACAAGCAGAGCTGTCCATCAGGCAACGGGACCGCCTCCACATCCTGTCAGCATCACACACATTATCAGTGTTAACAAATTAGACATTTTGATCAAATTAGAGCTGAAATGATTAGAGAAACCATTACGATAATAGATTACACTTTTATTTATTTATTTAAAGTCATTTTTTTAAGCAAATAATCACAATATTTTTTTTTTTTTTACTCTTTTCTGTAATTTTCAGCCCTATTTGCAGCCGTGAATGCAAATCAAGATAGAAAAAAAAGGCATCCGATTTTTTCAGATATTTTGCTCAGGATTTGTGTTTTCTGCTCGTTGGCAGTCTACGTAACAAAACAAAAAGATTTCTACATCCACAAAGCACAGACTGATGTTTTCTTGTTTTTCTTTCTGGTCTGTACTCAGGGCTGTAATGTTTTGATTATTGTGTCTTGTTTTGTTGCTTGTTTCCATGGTAACGTTCTGTTCATTTGATCCATTGTAAAACCTCCTCGGCTCATTCTTCAGTGTCATTTACAACATGATTCTATTAAAAGCTAAAAGGAGCACCTGCACAGCCAGAGTTTTCCTTTACTGACAGCAAACAGAATCACACCTTTATTTTCACTTACTTTTGTTGAAGCGTCAAATGTTATTGTCAAAAGTCATGTTGTGTAACCAATATCACAGCAGACGACAGTGACACTTTCACCCTATTGTTTCCATTTATTTTCTTCAATGCATTAACGCTCCAATTTGTATTACATGAGGAGTTAAAATGGTTGTTTGGTGAACACACTGAAGTTATACTTTGACCTCTTGCGTTAAGAGGTAAATATACAGTGGTGGAAAAAAGTTTTCGGACACCTCATGCATTTGTGATATATTGCATTAACAATCACTCTTAAGTTTCCAAGTGCAATTTGTTTTTGTACAGTCACAGCCA
>JBBMJY010000009.1:10064605-10094822 GCA_037833715.1 Toxotes lorentzi
ATTTTTCTGCAAATATTTCATGATAATATTTGAGATTGTGTAAAATTTTAAGGGTGTCCGAAAACTTTTTTCCACCACTGTATTATTTAATGCACAGGAATGTGTCTTTAACCTCAGATCTTAGATCCTTTACTTCATTAAAAGCACGAACACCACGGTTTCAAAATACTCTGTTACAAGCAAAAATCCTGCTTAAGTAAAAGTATTGTCAGCAAATTGTTATGCAGTAAATGGCCTCAGTGACATATACATTATTAGGTCGTTCATGATGACGCTGTAAGCAGAATATTATTGTTGCTGGTTGAAGTGGGGCTAGTTTTAACCATTTCATTCACAGCTAGGTTGTTTAGTGTTTACCAAACTATGGACCAGGCCCCTCCAAGGAGTCACAACATAAATCTGAGGGGACGTCAGATGATTAATGGGGTAGACTCTGTACACAAACTCACGTAAACTGTAACACAAATTGACCTTTCTTTAATCTTTGATTTTGTTGTTCAATAATGGCTTAATCAGACCTCTCTGAAAACCACCTGTTAACGATTCACAGACACATGGACCTTGTTTTTTTGTAATTTGTCACACATCAAAGTGGAATCCACTGATGTAATATATTTCATCAATTTATCATGTGGTTTATATAAAATCTTAGAAAGATTTGTAATCTGAAAAGTAACAACAGCTGTCAAATAAATGTAGTTTCCTTCTGAAATTTAGTGAAGTAGAAGTATAAAGTAAAAAAGTACTTCAATCACACATGTATGTTTTAAAATACTGCAAAATTAGTACTTAGAACTTAGAGTAAAAGGAGTTATTTCTTCTCCTTACCAGTAGTTTGTCATACTCTGCCTCTGGTGAGGGGGAGTGTGGTGGAGCAGGGAGTGTATCCAAACAGTCTTGGTCCACCTCTGCCTTTGGCCTCTCTTTAGGATCAGAGTCGGAGTTCAGCTCTGGTTGAGATGATCCTTGGCTGGTAGAAGTGTTTTTTCCCTTCGGTACAACCAGCTGCTTCAGAATGGAAGCCATGACAAGAATAGCTGTGACACTGAAATAGATACAACTCCGGTGACAGGAGTGAGTACTTCCTCTTTCCACAGGCCTACATCCCTCAACTTGTCATTGTTTGTCGTCACATCTTAGCACCATATGACAAATGAGGGTTGTGGATGAGGGGGTTAGCTTAGTTTTACAGCCACAATTCACCAATTCATGACATTAAAATGATAGGGAACAAAGAGAATATATTGCATACTGTCTGAGTTTGGACGAGGGTAGCTTTTGGGTGGAGTACTGATTGCTTGAATGCATTTAAGATGGAGCAATACACTTCCTGTCTCAAGCTAAATACTTGCAGCTAAAGTCATAAGGCAGACAAGAGAAAGGTCTTGTTTTGCATTTCAAATCCAGTCAACAACAGTATGCAAAAAAAAAAAACAAAACAGTGTCACTTCCAGCCTTTTACACACCTACTATACAGAGTTAAGATGTACATCATCTCTGGCGGCACCATCATGTGCTTACAGTTTGACTCCTACCTCTCTGGGGATGAGGGCTGCAGATGAGGAGGATACATTTGAAGAGGTATGGGAGGGACAGGGGCCCATTTTGCTCTCTTCTGCTGAGGATGTACCGTTACTGCTGAACTGAGATGAGACACTGAACACAGTGTCCCCAGGGAGACCCTAAAATACATACACACACAAAACAAAATCTCTGAATGTTGTTTTTAGTAGATAGGTCAACTTGGGCCAGATCACAAGAAATTGTTTTAGTTTCGTTTTTTCTGAATGAGTTTTTGAATGTCACAAATCCAGTGCATCACGCTGCTTAGATGTCAACACTGAATTTTCCTGCGCTTGTCCAGTAACGATGGAAGAAATATTTCAGTCAGTGGTCTATTTTAGGGGCGTCTACATGCTTGGATATTAACCTGTAAATAAAATACATTATTGTTTCTAAGTATAACCATCTAGCTGAAGAATTGAAAAAGTGGGAGATAAGCATCAGTTCCACCAGTGTCATCCACTGACAGATGGATCCATTGACCTAAATTAGATTACTGGCAGCTGACATATTATGTGACCAATGAAAAATGTGGACGTGTCTTTGGATTTGTTTGTAGGCTGTAGGCTTGTGTGGGCATAATTGTATGCATGCGTGCCTTAATACATGATTTGTAACTCTGAATAAATATTACCTTTAAAAAAAAAAAGGTTGATGTGCAGGTAAAAATTTACTCATGATCTCAACATACATTTGAGATGTTTCTAATATTTTATGTACCATCAAATTTTAAGAAACACTTCTCAGTAAAACAAAATACCATTCAACAGCACCTACAAACCACAACACAAACTGAATGACCATTAAGCTGAAGTTACAACAAACACATTATAACCCTCATGACGGCAGGATCTGTTGTATTAGTTTTAGCTGTGTGTACCTATTAAACTGGTTATTGGTTGTAATTTCCCCTGTGAAACACTGAAATGAACACAGACACAGTTTAATAATTCACACATATCTGATTTCACCAATTAAACGTGGGGTGCATTCTGTTTGTGGTCTGGATTACTGGGAGCTGTGGAGCATGATGTGAGCTGAGGGGACAAAAGCTTGATTTTACATGAAGATTTAAGGTTGTGTTCAAAATGTGGACATTTTAGTTAACTGTTTTTTCCAAAGAAACAAAAAAAATGAGATGGGGGGAAAGAGGAAGAGAAAAAGGAGGGCAATGGTGAACAAGGACAATATAGTAAATTTCCAAACAAGTCAGAGTACTTAGAAGCACTAACGCCCTTTCCTGATTTCTGATTAAGAGCCAATCACAGGTTAAAAAAACAATACTTTTTTTTTTTTTTATCAATTCACAATTAGTTCAGCAGCAAAATGACAAAGTGGACAAATACCTCAGAATATACATTCCTCCGGCTGTATTTGTAGTAGAGACTCTGTAACAGACGCTGTTTCCCCATGGTGTCAGAGAACAGCTGTGACAGCTCTGACACACGCTCATCTCTGAACCTTGAACCCTCTTTATCAAACTCTTTCAAGACCATAAACGGTGAAACTTTGTACTAGCATACCAAATCAGATGATATATGCATGCAGCCATAAATAAATTATCCGTCACTCCACCAACTTCCCAGTTCTTCCCTAACCTGTTCGCACAGTTGGGTTCCTCAATGTGCACAAGAAGTAAAACAAAGTCTCTATAGCTGAAAACAAAAACATGTGACTCACCCTGCTCCTTATGCTGTCGCCTGGTATTCCACCCATATGGTCTTGCTTCACTGCAGTACTGTTCAGATCCCATGAAGTCCCTGTATTGAAAAACAAAACAAAACAATATCCATCATGTCTTATGACAAAACATCCATAGCAGCTCACAAGTATGAGGAAGATATGCCTGAGCACCACTTGCTTAACAGGATTAATACAAAGCACTACAACTCACATGCCTGCCAGTCCTGTCTGTATGAAAATAACTTTATGCAAAGACATGAAATTGCCACCAGGCTCAGTATGAGAATTATAAAATGTAAATTCAAGCTGGAGTTCCACAGCTACTTTACTTCTATTTGATGCAAACAGCCTGCGCCCTGCCTGGGGATATCAAACACTACCAGGGTACCTTGCAGGTAGTACTGCCGCAGCTTGGGGTTTCTGATGTGGGGGATGTGGTTGAGAGGGCGGCCCACAATGGGCTGGTGCTGACGCTGGCTGCTGGCTGTGGACTCCTGCATCACACGGGCCTGAGGCTGTGTCTCCCAGGGCCGCTTAGCGAACTGTGGAGGCTGAGCGATGCCAGGAGGAAGCTTGGAACCCAGCCTGAAAAATAGAGAATAAAAAAAAAATAGATGAAATGGCCTTTTTTTAACCACTGTGCTATATTTATGTAGGTTACTTACCAGTACACAGTTTCATCCTATTTGAAAACACGCTCATAGCATGCCATAAGTAAGTTAGTTTGTTAGTACCCAGGAAAATTGTTTTGTCTTCACCTCATAGCAGGACAATACCGGAGCAGTGAGTGTGAAAGGCTGTGGTCCGCCAAACCAAAGCATAGTCTTGAAAGACATTAAAACTTTCCACAGAGCTGAGGGAAAGTCTGGTGATGATTCTCTTTAGGTTCATAACTTTGAGTGACAACTTCCACCTTACACGTAGGGATTTCATCCATTGTTAATATGAAAATGTCGATGAATATCAACAAAGACAAACAAACGTCTCCCTAAACAGGAAATCTAAAAATCAAGACTTACTGTAAGTTGATGAGGTTGTCAGGTGACTTTTTGTAGTTACATAATTAGCAACTGAATCACAGAATATCTGTTTGGGATATTTCATGCAAGTAAAGTCTGATTTGAACAAAGAGCAAACATCACAGCTATGAATCATAAAATGTCTCATTTAAATGAAATCACCTTGTGAGTTTAGTAGAATCACATGATAATACTCTCACATGATTTATGCCTTTATTCAATGTCTATAAAGAAGCTACTAAATTCTTCTCCTGCTCCACATGCTACTCAGATTGAGGAAACACTGGTTCACACATCTAAAATTCTATTAGTGATTATTTTAATTATGAATTAACCTGCTGATTATTTTCTCAACTAATTAATGGTTGGCCTTTAAATGTCAGAAAATAGTGAAAAACTGCTTTTACAAAATCACAGAAACCCAAGGTAACAAGTACAGGTGGTTTGTTTTCTTTCAAAAAATGTAAAAAACACAAATATATTCAACTTAGTATCACACAAGACAGAAAAAAGCAGCAAATGCATATGTTTCAAAAATGACTCACACCAGTATTCAGTTAGAAATATAAATTCTATTGTACGGTTGGATTTTCCCTTTAATAGTTGGGATTCAAAGATTCATTGTTTAGCATATTTGGAGTGTGAATAACAGCAGCGTTTACAGTGTAATCAGAGTTATTTATAGGGGAGTGGGAGTTGTCTGTGCAGTGGCTAGGGAAGTGAGTCCCTGGCGAGATGTTGTAGCTCTCACCCACATGAGGCTCTGCGATGGAGCGAGGAGTCTTTCGGCAATGGCGGATGAAACCAGCTGGTGAAAATGTGCATTTGGTGCTAAAAATCATTCCTATTTGTTCTGTAGTCTGGCATGACACAGGCTTAATCTAAAATCTTGTCGCGTTCTAGTGAAAGAATGAATTGTAGCGTGCTTAAATCTGAGAGGCAAATGCCAGCCAAACTTGTCACATGTTTGCTAGGAGGTTTCTCCTTTATTTTCTCTTCAGTAATCCACACATTTAGAGGCCTGACCTGCTCTTGACGCTGCCAAAGTAGCTGCTCCTGCTCTTGTCCCTCTTCGGCTCGTGGTCCATGGCTCCTAAAGTCTCTGGCCTCCTCACAGACTGAGCCATTTTCTGTCTCTCTTTAGTCTGAAGCTGGCAGAGGTGGCAGATCCAGAGGGACGAGGGGCTCAGCTGGCATCCTTCCTCCGCCTTTTATTCCCCATGCTTGCCTCTTGCCCCAGTTTACAGCACCTACACAAAACAGTAAGTCATAAAATATGGCTGATTTTACAAACAGTCAGGCACAGGGGAGGGAGAAGGGATGATAAAAGCTCTACTCTACCTGCAGCCACATGACCCCATAAATGAGCTAGACACTCAGCAGCATAATGGAGCCGGCTTTCCAATTCAATTAAACTGTCAATCAGTCCATATAATTGGTGTGTGAGTTTGCTTGCAATCAATACGTCTGAGTTTATGGGTTCAAGGTTGCTGACCAAGAGGGGCAAATTAGGTACGTTTTGCACTTCTGAATAGCCTCATATTTCATATTTTTATGATAAGGTTGAATAGAATATGAATACAGATCAACATGTTGCCTCTAAAATGGATCAGACACTGTATTTCCTGACTGTAAACAAGTGCACAGCTGTATTTAGACATGACCTCAGCCTATGTTCATATCATGACATAGGAATGCATCAGGCTACATCCTCCAAAAACCTCAACTCACACGGCATTATTACATGGCTCACATCCCTTTGGCTGCTGATTTGTCTGTCATCTCTGAATCAACAGCACCAGCAGGATTAGCTTAGCTCTGTCCTACATCCTCCAGGAACTCCCAACATGTCTCAGTCATATGGCTTACAAAACGAAAACAATTTGCTTCCTGTAAATGATGCTGGTGAATGTGGAGGAAGTCTATTTAGACGACATTACAGAATAATCGAGACAGCGGCTACGCTGGCAGGGAGAGAGAAAACAGAAATCCTCCATCAGCACTTGAGCAAAGATGAAGAATTCACTTGAGCACCAGGAAGAATGAGGAGCATCTTTACTGACCTGTGTGTTGCCCAGGGATGGAGATGGGTGGCGGTCATATGAGCGCGTCTTCGTATTGCAGTGTTCTGATATCACTGCAGACAACAGTAACAAGTTCGATGTTCAAGCTCCGCCCTGTGCTTAAAGCACCAACCACCCGCCGACTGTCAAGATAGTTCCTCCCCCGGCCGGCGGACCTTAAGCGAAGACGGACGTACGTGGGAGTGAATCATCTTGTTCCGTTTCGGACAGTCATCTCCGAGCTTCCGTCAGCTTTGAGACTGACGGCTTTTTTTTAAAAAAAAAAAAAAAAAGAATAAATAAATAAAAAAACAGACTGTGTTTATGTTTCATTTAATAAGCTATGTTCGCTAAGAGATTTGACATTTTTTTAGCCTTGATGTTACAGCATGGTTGTGTTTTATGATTTAAAAAGATTTGGTAAACAAAGTACTCAAGGTTTCACACTTTCTAATAAATCATAAGGTTGTATATTTCAGTATGACATTATAAAAAGGTCCCGGGTCTCTCAATTTCTAATGAGCCATTAACAAAATTTACTTGCAACTTTAAATGTTTATAAATCATATGTTCTACAATCCACGAAGCCTGTATTGTAACTGTTCGAGTTCGGTTTTATTGCCATTTTGTAGGTATGTCACTACTGCAGACACTAAAGGAAAAGTAAGTGCAAGAAACAAAGTGATAAAACTAAAAAACAAACAACAACAACAACAAAAAGTACAACCACCAAACTGTCAGAAAGATTGTGTGGTCTCCCGTTAACATCAGCAGCATACTCAGATGTAAATAAGGTGCACTGGATTATACATTTACATTACTGTAAACACATGACAAAAAGCAGTTTAGAAATGGACTTTGGTCCAGATGTGCTACAGCCCTTTTTCAGAGAGTAGGCAGCCTTCCTAATGAATTAAAGAGCTAAAAAAAAGTTAAGCAAAGTGTCCCGATAGAGAAGGATTTCCTATTGCTGCATATAAGAGATCTACAAAGAACTAGTAAATAATGTACTAACCAATGATAAATCCATTAATTTCCGCTCAGAACCCCTCTAAAAGTGGTCCTCAACGAGAGGTAGAGATTAGCACTGCTAATCTCTACCTCTAGGGGGCGCTCTAGGATCAGCGTTATTGAAGTTAGGTCATGAGGCTCCGGCCAATCAGATCACAGGAAAAGGAGGCACAGGTTTCCGGCCTGATGAACGACAACATAGCTGTAGTCTGAAAGACGAAGAGGAGAAGCCGCTACAAGCAGCGGATTTAATGCTGTAGCTTTCCGGGATTCAGCTATAATCCACTGTAAGTTGCACTCTCGTGGTATTCGCTGTATTTCGTGAATATAAGCGAAACATAGTGAAAAATGAGGGTCTACGGTTGGGGGTCAAAGCGGGGGTCGTTGCTGGTGCTGCTAAAGCTAACTGACGGTCCCTGTGTGTGTTTGATGCCCGTAGCAACCGGCTAAAGATGCACAGAGCAAATAATAACTCTGAAGCTTCTTCTTTCTTTATTCTGGCATTTACCATCCGCTAACGTTAGTCACATCAGCATGGAGCGGTGCCGTTAACACAACGGATCTTAATGTGTTAGCACCGATGGTTGCTGCCCTGCTCCTGCATAATGTTGATGTACTCACGGTGACGTGGTGAAGTTTAACCAGCGAGCTCGCCAAACCTTTTAGGCCTACAGTCTGTAGTACACGCTAGTTTATCAATCTGTTTTTCGATTGTTTAGGCAAGGAAGTTATAAACGTCGAGTGCTTATGTATTGAAACTCGGACCACAAAACATAAAAGACTAAAACAAGTAACTTAACCAGTTTGTCAGTTATCCAAATTTGGATTGTTTTATCGTGTGTCCGTCGAGTAACGATTTCTAGACGTTTTGTTAAGTCGATGGTAAAATATAAATGTGTTTCAGTTCTCCTCCTGCTCGTTTCTTTCAACAGATGCTCTAACTAATCACTTATTTGTATCCGAAGAGTTGGCAGTCGGACAGACATGGCATCTGTTTACTGAACTGCTTGCTCCTTCTTCAGCCGCTGCTAGCACCACACATTGGTGTGCGTCTTCCCGGCGAATGAGACAGACCCACTGTCACCATGGAAACAGACACAGTAAGTTAACGATGTCTTTATTTAACACCGTTTAACTTGTAACTGACCCCCCCCCCCCGCCCCCCCCACATCATTTTTCAGGAGTGCAGACTGTTCACTAAGCGCTGATATTGGTTTATTATACTTTGTGGAGAGACTGACTGTTTTTTTTATGTTTTGCAGGAAGTTATTCCTATCTGGCAGAATAAGCCTCATGGATCCACCCGTAGTGTTGTGAGAAGAATAGGTTCTACTCTCCCACTCAGACCTCCACAAAGGGCATGTTTTCAGGTACATATCTTATCCTTTGTGCTGAGGGACAACAGATGTTAATTTGTTACTGGTTAACTCTGGTGCAGTTATTTAATCACTGTGTGCTTTCTCTGCAAAAATAAATAATAAAGAGAGTAATCTGTCCAGCATTAACATATGTCCTTGTACATTAGGAACTACCGGGCCTACCCTCTCTTCGACCTATGGACGGTCCTATGGTTCCTACCTTGGCAGACATAGCCTGGATTGTTGCAGATGAAGAGGAGACATATGCCAGAGTGCGGTAAGTATACAGTCAGTCATTACTCCATGTCGTAGTTACAAGTCACTTCTCCCTAACTGCATCATCCCAGACCTTACAACTGATTAGGTGCACATGTTCCGCCTAAAGAAATGCAGTACAAGGTTATAATGCCCTGTTTTTGCTGATAGAGTGTCTGAGAGGCACTCTATCAGGACTGTTGTGTTGTACTGCATTAAACTGTACAACTGGGTCTAATAATCTGTTGGTAGGTGTAGATTATTGCTGAGACCTTTAATGGGCAGTAGGCAGAAAGAAAGAGGAGTCAGAAGACATGCTGTGCAGGGTAAACGATGGACTCAGACTCAATAGGTTTATTGTAATAAAGGCTTCACTTGATGACACTTATCCCCCTTTCTTCTGTTTCCAGGAGTGACACACGTCCTCTAAAACACGAATGGCGGCCCACACCTCTCCTGGTGCTCCACAGGAACTCATCTGTGCCCAACTTCCGCCGTGAAGGCAAAAGGGTGGAGGGGCTCAGGAAGCCCGGAGTCACAGCTCTAAATCGTACCACAGCCTTGCAGGATGAGCTCAGCAGACTCCGTGCACAGATCGCCAAGATTGTGGCAAGTGATTCTGGTAGGTAAAACCCTATCAGAAATGACAGTGTGCACTTGTTCAATGTAGATAGTGAATCTGGTAAAAAATAATAGGGACGAGAGAACTGGTGACATATCTAACTTTACAATGTAGATTTAAGATTGCCTTATTGACGCTGCATGAGTGTGTTGTACCACAGAGTTACTGTCTTCATGTGACTGTGATTCTTTTGTTGCCAAGTCAGCTGCCCTGATTCTCCTAAAGCTCTTTGGTACTAAGATGTCTGGCATCAGTTTGTAGGTCAATGACTAAAGATAATCTCTGCAGTTCTGTGGCAGTTGGGTGTTGTTCACTGAATATTGCAACAGGGATGTCATGAGAAAATATCAGGTATTCACATGTACTGTGCTAGACTATAGACTTAACAGTTTCTGGGCAGCAAGGGGGGGCTGCTGTAAACAACAGGAGCATACCCATATTCATGCTCTGAATTCACTCTGGAAATGACAGATAAAAATAGAAGTGACATTTGGACTCAATATGTTGCTCTTAACACTGTTCCACTCAAACTCCACTTAATAGCAATTACAGATCCTCTTGTTTCTCTCCTCTGCTTTGCCTTTTTTCTCTCAGGCTCCAACCCCCTCACTCCTGATCTGCTCTCGCCCGACGATACAAGTATGAGCTTCTCCATGGCGCCTTTCGAGACAGTGTCCTACCAGCCGGCTGCCACGGCTGCTGCTTCCTTTGTCATCAGTGATGTCACGGAGGAAGAGGAAGAGGAAGAGGAGGAAGATGAGAAAGATGTCGTCTCTGCAGTGTCAGAGCTGGTCCCTGACCCTCTGCCGCCTGTTTCCATGACGGCATCAGCGACATTTGACCTGGACAGGCCCAGCATGGATTTCCGGGAGGCTGAGGAGGATACAGTCTCGCTGTCAAAGTCCACGAGCTTTGCTGACGTTATGGACATCTTGAAGGACATGAACCGCATGAAGATGAGCAAAGACAGGTAGGGGTTCCCAGTGGGCCGAACACCCCATTGATGAGTTTTATAGGTGCTATGAAGTGGATCTTTTTTTTAACCTTTTGGACAGAGCAAGGCAATATGTTTCCCCCTGTTTACAGTCTTTCTGCTGAGTTAACCCCCTGCTGGCTGCAGTTTTATATTTAACAGATGGATGCAAGAGTGGCAAAAAATTGAATAAGTGTATTTCCATAAATGTTTAACTATTCTGAAGAAAAGTCTTTATCAATATGCTTTCATTTTTCTATGAAATTAAAATAACATTGTACTTCCTCTCATACATTACCCCATTATTATATGCAATCAGAAAAGTGTTTAGATGAAGTTGAACAGTTTTCACATCGGGCCGTATTCTCTGTCATTGCAGGTACAACAGAGGCTGTACGTCCCTGAGAGAAGAGGACTCAGCAACTCTGATTTCAGAGGCCCTGAAGAAAAAGTTTGTCTTGAGGGAAGAAGACACTGCTGCTGTGAAACAGAAGTAGCCCGATCACGTGTTTATCATCACTACCCGATCCTGCTGTTCCATGTAAGTCAGGACAGGATGGTGGAGTTTTTGTATTTCTTTTAAGAAGGTTTTTGTTTTTTTAAGTATTTTATATAGTCAAATGTTTGATGTAAGTGGTAGGTCAGTGGTTTTAGTGGCAAAATGTTTTAGCTCACTTGTGGGTTCTTAGTTGTTGTTGTGTTTTTTTTTCTCACTCTTTATTTTTAGGCCTTTGCCTGTGGAATATGTACCCATGGATCCACAACCTTGCTCCTCAGACCCGAGGCAATAGCTGTCTGCCAGAGTTAGAACAAAAAAACACTTTGTCCCAGACATTCAAAACCAAATGTGAACTTCACAGTGCTGGTGCACTGTGAGGGGGAACGGCCAACTCTTGATATCAATAATCACTTTCAGCACTGCATCGCATATTACATTCAGTGTATTTCTCTCTGGAAAAAAGAAAAGGCTTTTATGTTCAAATTTATTTTCAATAAGGACTCAACAGACTGCCAGTGCTGTCCAGTAACACGGTCAACATACATCCGGGGTGTTGTGTTGTAGAAGGGCGCTGACATCCAAACCCTTCTGACAATGTTTTTGGACTCAAATTGTGGAATGTCCCTTTAAGGAGCATTTTATCCATCCTGCTATGAAAGGTGTCCTACTCAGTTTTTCTTTTGAATTTTCCATAGAAGAGATGCAAATAAATGTTGTTTTTTTTTCTGTTTTTTTAAAGAAGTTCTCCAACATACTTGAAAATATTTTTGAGATGAAACACATCTAGTGTACATGCAGAGATGTACTGTAGCTAATCAACAGCGTGTGTGGGGGGGTAAGTTTAGATCTTTGCTGTTAATATTTGCATTTCAGTGCTGAGTTTGTCACTGAACCACAGGACACTGACTTTGAATCCCATACTGAAACGCACTGATCATATAGTTTGAAGAGTGAACTGTGTGGTGTAAAACACAGGATGTGTGTGAGTGAAATGTGCACCCGCTGTTTGCAGCTGTTAGCGTTTCCTCTTAAGGCAACAACAAATACAAGCTTGTACAGATTACATACTAATTTCCCTCTGTGTAAAATGTGCTAATTGGTAGATGAAACCACTTTTATGATGTTTCTTACTCGTGACATGAAAGAGGTGATTTCAGTTGGGAGACAACTGAGTGTAAGATGTGCAAGAGTCCTTTTACATCAATCTGGATGCAGAGTTTTGACAAGACCATGAGTAAAATGCTTGTGTGTGTGTGTGTGTGTGTGTGTGTGTGTGTGTGTGTGTGTGTGTGTGTGTGTGTGTGTGTGTGTGTGTGTGTCACAATTAATATTCTTGTTGACGCCTTACCACAGATTTATTGCCTGTTCCAATGCCTGATTTATTCCCTTATTAGCTCAAAGTGCCATGGGTTCGTTTTAATCAGCCCACCCCTCAACGCCTGCCCATTGTTTTTCCGGAATGTGCCCTTCATCCTCAGCTTTTACCAAGCTCCCCATGTCTTCATCCTACAAACATACAATGAACAACTAAGTTAAGAACCAGCTATGTGTGTTACAAATAACCACTCATAAGAAAATACTTCCTGTTTTGTCACATTTACTTCCACTCATATAACTCCTTCTATGTTTTGCATCTGTCATATTTATGCCTACATGACCAGGAGTCCTATAGCGTAGTTTTACAGTGTGAAAATATGTTACTGTGTTTGGATTGAACAAGAATGTGCCCGTCTGTGTGTCATTGTATGCAGTGGAGTTGAATTATGTTTTGTCTTGCTTGAACTGGTCCTCAACGAGTCTCTGGTAATTTTTCTCACTAGTTAATTTCCTCAGTGGTCAAAGTGATGAGGTGTAAACCAGTAAGCTGAAATACTATATGCAAGCTTAAATATATTCATTGTATGTCTGTGCTTGAGATGACGAATCTTACTGAGCAAACTCTACCAACTGAAAATAAACTGAAGGGAAAATTTAGTTAATGAAAATTTTCCACGGAATTTATTGACTTTGTTTTGAATTTTGACTGTTTCGTGTGCTTGTTTGAGAGTTTTTCACCGTTGTACCTCTGCAGGGTTGAGCCAACCACCACCACCAACACCTGTATGTTTATTTTTTTGTCATTTAAGGACTTGTAAATAAAGATGGGTTGATGTTTTGAGACTATTACTATGTTTAGTCTGTGGAAACTGTTCACCATGCAGTGACACGTGTCACCAGAGTGGGGCAGTGCAGGCGAACAAAACTAGTGATTTCTTTTAATTATTTATTTTTGCCATATAAAGTAGAAAGCACCTTAATTCCCCTCAGAACTATGGCATGTATCACACAGACTTAAACAACATAAGAGAGGTGTATACTGTCAGTGTTTTAGTTGATTAACAGTAGTGGAAGGGACATTTTAATGCATTAATGCATCAATAATAATCTAATAATATCAATAGGGGCTATTCTTCATAGTACATGTACTTTTAATATACTTTTAATATTTATGTTTTACATTACATTTTACTGTCTATATTTTGTTCCTTAAGTAAGAAAAATTTGAATGCAGTATGTTTACTTGTAATGGGGTATATTTATACACCCAAGTAAATGATCTGAATACTTCTACCACTACTTACTAAGGGTTAAGGAGAAATGGGGGGGTGTGGGATTACTTTTACATTACATGATGGAAGAAGTCCTCGTTAGTATAGTGGACAGTATCTCCACCTGTCACGCGGAAGACCGAGGTTTGATTCCCCGACGGGGAGTGCTTCTATGTTTTACTTAATTTCCCTCCGGGGATCAATAAAGTCTTATCTTATCTTAAGTATTGGGATTTTTTTACATAAGCAAAAGTATCACTACCCGATTAGAAAAGCACTTTATTTATACGTAAAAGTCTTGCATTCAACACTTGAAAGGTAAAGGTCTGGAAGTTTTATCAGCAAAATGGGCTTAAAGAATGAAAAACTACTGTTTATGCAGAATGGCACTATTTAGAGTGTAAAGTAACAGCAACAGTAACAGTTGTCAAATAAATTGTTGTGGCATCAAAGGTTTTTCCTTGAGATTAAGAGGGAAAGAGGTAAGTACAAGTACCTCAACACTGTACTTAAGTACAGTATTTGAGTCTAACCATTTTAGCCCAGGCCTCATTGAGCTACATTTTATGTGCCTGGAATATCAAGTCACATCTTCATCTTTCAGCTGAATAAAATCTGATAGTCATAAATGTAGTACCTCTTCACTTGATCACACCACAGGAGGCCTGTACTTGTACTCCTGTAATTTCGAGGATTATTGTTAACCCACATTCTTTCCCATTTCCTGCTCTTTCCCAAGATGATCCACCCCCCCAGTGAGTCACAGTCTATTTTCTGTGAGAGTCCTTGGCCTACTTTGTCCCTCTTCACCTCCACGATGGACTTCCTGCCTATTTTAGATACAGGGAGATGTCTGTGGAGAGCTCAATTAATAGGGCTCAGTGTCAAAATGAGGCTCTGTTAAACCTATAAATACAGGCCTTTAGTTCAAAGTGACATTGACACATTTTCATCACGATGAGACTTGTGAGAAAGAATTTCAAAAGGTGGTTAACACTCATTTGAGTGAACAGTTGCTGGAGGTTCCCTGGAGGAATCGAAAGGTTTCACACAGCTAGGTTACTATTGTCTGTGAAATGTGAGTCAAATTCAAAGTCAGATGAAAAACAGTTTCTTGATCACCAAGAAACTTTTTACATTATTTGTGATTATAAAAATATCAATTATAGCTGCTTTAAGTTAATCACCAAAGTTATTACACTTAATCTTGAGGGGGGACATGAAGGTTTGCACCAGTAGTTGTTCAGATATTTCATTCTGACTGAGAGGCCGACAGAGCCTTGTTGCTACCGTGGCTGGCAAGAATGAATCATTTTGACTTGGACTTGGCTAGGGACATGTTGGTCTTCACTTGAGACTTCAAATTCATTGAAAACAACGACTCTGTCCCGTCGGGATGTGTCTCCCCAGCAGTGCCTCCATAGTCTGACCAACTCCAGTCCCACCAAGGAGCCCCAGCCAAGTTCCCACCCTGTGATATGTGGCAATGAAGCAGCAAAGACACCAACAGGTAGAGTATCTGTCATCCTGACTGGTTGGTGTGGCTTCTCCATCTCCCTGAGCCTCTGAGCTTTTCATCTCTGTCTCCTTACATGGCTGGAAGCTTTTCATAAGGAGACCTGTCATTGGAAACAGAAACTTCCCCGCAACGTCCGAGGCGCTTTCTCATGTTGGCCAGAAGCTGTCAGGTTTCAGGCCCGTTTATTACTTTTATTTTCCTCTCATGAAAAATACGATTGGAAGAATTGCTTTTCAGTTCCCTTCATGGAGTGAGATTTTTTTCTTGTGCCGTCCGAATAGATGAAGTTTGGCTTTGGACAGAAACATTATCAAGGGTTTTTGGTTTTGATTAATCTGTCTGACAAATGTGTCAGGAGGGTGAGTCTGAGAAACAGATGAGCTGAAGCAAAACCAGGGGAAGACAGATCACTCCAGCAATGATCACTCTCAAAGAGCAGGTGTTAAAGAAAACACGTCACAGGAGGTATTTTTTACTGGCACAGTTGCACACTTCTGAGAGGGGGGCAGGAAGTGCTGTCATTCATGGTTTACGTCTCAAAGCGCTGCATTAGCATTCCTGATTCAGCTTGTGCTTAAGTTACGAGGAGATGACTGTGTCATCAGCACGGCTTTATTGAAAGAGCTTGTTGTGTTTAGTGTTGAACAAATGCCAGATTTTTAATCATAAACAAATGTGTCCCACACTGCCCTAAAATGGTCGTTCCTAAGTCTTCATTTAATTTAAAACATTTTGACAGAAAGTAGGCACTGTTGTGCATTGAGACATTATTGGTTTAATGTTAATGTTTACACTGTATATATGACCCTTTTGCAATGCTGACTGAATAGATTTTTATAGAAACTGTGATTGCTGTTAATTCAAAGTAGATTTCTGAACCTCAGTCAGCCTCTCTGACTGCAACTCAATATTAAATTAATACATTTTAAAGTCCAGGAAAATGTATATTTAACACAAGTGAATTTAGAAAGCGCTTTCTTCTCTGTGGTTATGAAGTTGTACATTTTTCTGCACAGAAATGACAGTTTTCTAGACCGAATGGCCCTCAGTCCTTTGGAAATACCAGAGGAAATACCAGTGGCAGAGTGCACTGAGCCTCATGATGATCAAAACAGCTCCCAAACTCTGTGCTCCTCCTTATCTACACATGAGAGGAAGCAACCTGAGAGCACAGTGGGAAAATAAGAGCTCCCCTGTTTATCCAAATACAGCCAAAGTCTCATCATCCTCTTTAACTTGACCGAAAAAAGCCACTGCGATAAGAATGTAAATCGCAGTTAATGAGGAATTTATATTAACCATGGCGGCAGGATGTTAAGTGTTCACAGCAAAACAATTTTGGTTTGACTTCGCACCAACTCGATGTGGGCAAGACATTTCAATTGTGTCTGAAATAGAAAATATTTCCCAGAATGTGTAAAAAACGTAACAGCTTTTGTGTGTTTGTCTGCGCGTTCAGCTCGAGTGTCATCTCCCATGTTGTATCGTAGCAACAACCGGCTGAATGAAGCCGAGACGGAGTGGATGACAAAGGTCTGGGGGAACACAAGCGTTGCATCTGCTGCTCCCACCCTTCCACCCACCCTCCCCCAGTGTCACCCACGCATCCGCCCACATCATCAAGACACAAAACTAACACTTATGAGTCACAACAGGAACAGCTCCATAAGAGCGGCTGCAGCTCCATTGAATTCCCTCTGTTGTTTCT
This sequence comes from Toxotes lorentzi, assembly GCA_037833715.1. NCBI lineage: Eukaryota > Metazoa > Chordata > Actinopteri > Toxotidae > Toxotes > Toxotes lorentzi. The sequence goes on from JBBMJY010000009.1 coordinate 10,081,467, forward strand.
ATTTTTGGGGCCTTTGTAGTGTTTCTGTCCTGTAAGTGGGCTTGCCCTCTAAACATGATTGCTTTGTGATGCAAAGTAAATTTCATCCATAAGTGGAACTCTTGATGGCACTTGGTGTTGCGCTGTCTCGCGCTGTAACACTGTGATGAACCTGGTGCTGCTTTAAACTCAACATGCTCCCTGTTAAGCAGATTAAAATATGTGTGATTCTATCAGACATGAAATAAACTCTTAAATCTTGCTTAATTTGCTTTGATTTCACATTAAACTCCTCGTGAACCTCTTCCCTAACTCTGCAATACGGTAGTGAAATTTTGGGAACGTAAACTAATGTGCAAGTAGGATAGAAAGAAGTCTTACGTGGGAAAAAAGGAGAAGAGGAATGGTGGCTGATGGGATCTGTATTAGGACAGTACAGCACCTAGATATCTGTGCTGTGTTCATATCCATCATTTTATGCCATTAATTGGAGCAAGTCATCATCATGGCCTTGTTTTAGCCTGCCAGCTCCTCATGGGTGACAACTGGCATTCATCAGCTACCTTAGCTGGAAAAAAAATCTCTAAAGTATCTCCAGGACAGGGTCAGATTTATTTATTTTTTGGTCAGTTCAAAAGTAAGTAAACAAAACATATTTGGTAAATATGGGGTGGAAACAATGATTTTCCTTTCTGTTCTCTTTTATTTCCTCCTGATTCTCTTTACCCTTCAGCTCACGATAAGAAATTGATAAGAGCTGGTTTGTAAGTCCCAGATGGTCCCCCAGTAATGTGGCTTATGTGGCAGTCATTCATAATTGATTCAGTTTCTGTAGAAGAAACAAAATCACAGAAGCCAGTATGCTCTATGAATACTGTACATACATTTATGATACATCAGAGAGGTATTTATTGTGACTGATTTATGAGATGGATTTCCAAAATACTGTTTTATTTTTGGTCAAAGCCAAAAATATCAGATTAAATGGGAGCTAGTCATATTCTAAGAACAGGTTGAACATAAACACGAGTTTCCTTGAAATGGCCTGTTGTTGGGAAATGAACTGTATTGAATAAACAATTACCACAAAAACAAAAGCCTGTTTCACTAAATTATGGTTATTTTTGTTCTACCGCTGACATGGCTGATGATTTTATTTTATTCAGGCATGTTTACCTGTCCCATTTTGACCAATTTCCCAAATATACACTTATAAATGTCTCCAGGGGCTGATTAACCTGCCGTCATTAAGCCCCCAAAAAACACACATAAATTATTATTATATTATATATAATAATAATATTGTGCTGTAACAGTGAAAACTACCAAACAAAACTGTGACAATCAAATGACCACAACTGGAACTAATCATAAAGACAGCCCAGGGCCTGCAGGTCCCTGCTTTACCTGGCAGGTGATCCAGCCTTCAAAAAATCAATTTATGGTTTGCCACAAGGCCCATTAATCCTCAGCACCTCACATTCTAACATCATAGGTAAATCTGGAATGTGGTGCAAATGTGGTGTGAATGGCTACAACCAGAAGTAAAACAACCAGTGCTAAATATTTGATTATAACAGATATATGATTAAAAGCAAGAGCAGAATGTGTGGAAACAGTAAACAGTATGTCGTCATCATTTGCACATTTCACTTTAAAGTCTGTGGTTAGGGGGATTACGCTCTTATTGCATCCAACTGGCAGAAATACAGTGAGGAACATCCTCAAGTGTATGGCAAGCATCTTCAGAACAGTGTAAATACGTACAAATCAAAGACAGAAGAGAAACAGAGAGACTGCTAACTAGCTCCCTTGTTACTAGAGGAACTGGCATAGCAACCGATAAAGCCTATCTACCCAGTGTTTTGTGGGATTAACAGCACGGTTGGACCCATCTTTAATAAATCAGATTGCTTGGCTGAACTGACCCATGGTATTAATAAAACATCTCACTTCAGGCTAACTGTGTGAATAAAAAAAAAACTGGTGAATCTATATGAGTTGCACGTTTGATGAAGTGTAAACCCAGTGATCGAATTTTAGTTAATGACTTTTGGTCCAGTATTCTTCATGTACAGTAATTCAGATGTTCCTCCACAGACCAAAACCTACAATTAATTAGTCTAACAAATATCATCTACATAGCCAAAGCCTGATTTATCAAATTCTTTTTGAAACAGACCTCCATCGTCGTCCAAAAGCTAAATTCCAAACCACACACTTGGACTACATGGCAAGTTCCTTCATTACCTTGAACATAGGCTCCGTAGATTATTAGTCTTTCCCACCTACACCATCCTGTAGCTGTAAAGCCTCGCTAGCAATCCAAATGTGTATCAGTCCGCAGATGAAAATAGTCCCCCTGACTTTGCTCCTGTAGCATTTGTTGTTGTTGGCTGTTTTAGATAATTACTTAGTCCTTCTTAAAAATGAAACTATTTATTTATCACCCATTTTGACAGATTTCTATCTTCAATGAGCTTGAGGCAGAATGTTACAGACAGGGAACTAAAGTCATACAGTAGTGAGAGATAAACTGACTCATTGCTGACTTAGGTCTTTTCATAGGATTAGTTGACAATGAGAAAAATCTACTTTAACATCAACTTTATCCTTTAATATTAATATTCTGTTGATGTATTTTGACATCGCTTGCACAGCAAAAACTGTTTAAAAAAATAAAAATCTAATTTTCAGTCCCTCCGGTCATTGTTCTCCAGCGTGAATTGTCTGATTGCTGCACTGCTGCTTTTTAAAACTACGGGCATGTTTTTGCAGTATGACAGTACCACTACTTATGTAAGACTGTGCGACTATAAAACCAATACTAGGCTTTACTTGGGCAAGTTATCCAGGCGATTCAGTAAATCTGTTTCCTGAAACAGGAACATATGGAATTGTTTATTCTGCAAAATATGATCACATATGTTGTAATCACAAACAACTGCCAGTCCTTCCAATATATAATCATTCTGGGGAAAAGAATACATATGTGTGCATGTTCAAAAATAAAACCAATAAAAGTCAAACCTCTGTAACTCTGTAGCAGTAGGTCAACCTGCTCGCTCTTCCTCTCAGTGAGATGCGATGATGCTCTCAGCGAGGCAGAGGATCAGCTGCTGTTCTGTGCTGTTTTTAGCCTCTGCTGTCTCATTAGCTCTGACTGTCACACACCGAGACTTAAAAATGACCAGCTGGAGAGCAGTTACATGGTCACAGGGGGTCAGCCGTGCGTCACTGGATCAAATACAGTGATGAAAGAAGGATCCACCAGTCTGAACAGCAGCTTCAGTGAGGAAAACACAGTGTTCAACTTTCAATCAGTGTGTTTTACACCTTTAAACTGTGACATCCAAAGAGGTGCTGAATATCCATGAATCGGTAGAGACAGACTGAGACAAACCTTAACGGCAGCGTCAGTGTTAATATAAACCTGATATGTTCAAAAAAACGTCTATGTACATGTGTACACACACACCACAGACACACACACATCAGGTGGATGATTGAAGGAGTAGTTTGATATTTTGAGAAATGCACTTATCCACAACAGAGAGTTTGACGAAAAGAATTCAACTGGGTATGTTAAGGTTTATGTCTTCCCTGAAGGCCACTGCACTGGACGCCCAATAATTTAATTTTCTAACCATACTTTTTCATTGTCAATTCTTTAAACATCTCTAAATTACATTTCTTTAAAGTTAGATCTCTCTCTTACTTTCTCTTACTCTCTCTCTCTCTCTCTCTCACACACACAAACACACAACACACACACATAAACTCCTATCTCTCATTACTTTGTTGTGTACCCTGCAGAGACTATTCCTGGGATGGCTCATAATAAGATGGGCTAATTAGCCTTGGTTCTTAGGGAATCCATTTGCCCATTACTGTAACACATGCTGGGACATATGTGTGTATCTGTGTGTGTGTGTGTGTGTGTGTGTGTGTGTGTGTGTGTGTGTGTGTGTGTGTGTGTGTGTGTGTGTGGTATAATGTCAGGCGAGGTCATTGATAATTGCTAACATTTTCAGTTTTGCTTTGAGCTGAGGACACAGAGCATAAATTGATGTTGTACACTTTTAGATGACAGACATTAAAGGGCCATTTCAACCATTTAAAACCATTTGATTCTCTATATTTATGTCCACTCATTTGCAGTAAGTTTCAGTCAAATACAAGTTTTTATTATCATGTTTCCCATATTTGCTGTTTGCTCTGAGATTATTCCATTTATAGAGTTCAACAGAAATGCTTTGCAGCGCCTTATGATTCATATAACTGCTCCGAACTGCTGCAGTGTTAAATTAGAAAGTATTCATGGTACAGAAGGTCTGCTCATACACTGATCATTTTCAATTTTCAATGTTGTTATTAAAAAGTCACTGTTGTAATAAATCTAGAGAACAGCAATAATGATAAAAATAGATGTATCATTATTTATGATAACTACAACAATAAGTTAGTTCTCTCAGCCCTTTGTTTCTGAGTAGAACGTGATAACGCTGATGACAGGATTCAACACTGATCACGTCTTCTTGGCACCAGAAACTGATATGAACACCATGTGTGCGAGAAGGAAACTACGCTCCAAGAATAGCTGGCTGACATGCTGAGAACTCACCAGAAAGAAGCAAAATGTGGAGTTTGGCACATGCAAGTGTGACAACGTTGGAGACGGGATTTCGTAACCTTGTGGTACTCGAGAAACAATGAGCGGAAGTGGCACTGATGGTTCGATTATCTGCTGTTCAGAATAAAAAGTAACCTTTCAAACTCATATGTCTTGGTGTTTTCGGCACACAGAAATAAACAACAAATCACAGTTCAACCATACAAAGTTTTGTAGAATTTGAAGCACTACCATCAGTTTCAACTACTTTTATACATTCTGGTACAGTACCAAGAAAGCAACAGCAATGATATCAGGAGTTTTTAGCAACTTCTCACTTTGTGTAAATTTCAGTTTAGGTGAATTTCATGAAATACTTTGCCAGGAGTACAATTTAACATTAACATTTATTCTGAAATGTTTGTAACATGCCACATTACATACCACAATCCTGTGGTCTGTAAATGTTTTTCTTTTTGGTGTGGTTGAAAGAAATTGTCACAGATTCCATATTTGACTGATGAAACAAAAGAGCTTCACTATCACTTTAGTTAAATCGCCTGACTTTCCACTGTCAGGTCAAAATGTCAGTTTTTAGTCACCAAATTCCAAAAACCCAGGCTTTGGTCATGTTCATAGTGGGTACAAATGAAAAAAAAAAAAGTTAGATTTAGTGTAAACTAATAAATTGTCATAGTCAGAGGGAGGATGCTGAATCTCTACAGATTTCAGTCAGCAACGGTTCAGACATCTGGAGATCCCTCTAATCTTCCAAAGGCAGAAATTAGCTGCAGTGACAGTTTTTTTTTTAAACCAACACAACACATTTGAGTGTGAAATCATTAAATATGCAGTGAGGTACTCAAACTGTATAACAACCATTTACAACTCTCTGGTAGCAACCTGCAAACAGCAAGTGAACCACAGTTACTCCAGAGCATTATTCACACATGGACACACGCACGCATTTCAAATTACACACCCTGATCAACAAGTCGGCAACACACATGTATATCTGAGTGTGATCAAGCAAAGCTTTATTGTAAGAAACAGACATTGTGATTTCATTTTGCATCTGTATAGCGTGACATTTGCGCATTATCATCAACCTCAGCTTCTGCATGAAAACAAAAACAAGTTTTCTTAATGGAAGAAATCTATAGATACATAAGACTGCTTATGCAACGGTCACATGCATTTAGTGGCAATCAGACACATCTTTGGAATATAGTGTAATGATGGTGAATGAATTTCTAAGAATTAAATGAAAATGAACAGATGAAGTTATAAAATGTTTCTGGAAAGTTTGACAGACAGACCTCCAAATGGAAATATCTGCCTGGATGAAATGTTCTTTAAGATATAATCTGCTAAACAACTTAAATATTTTTTCACTTGCAGTCTCATCTGGTGGCAAGTAGGCGCAAGGTTAGATTGATGGGGAATGTCACTTTGGCTTCTTTAATAGTCTTATTAATTTTATTAAAGATGAAGGCACATGAATTCCTTATAAGAAGGAATAGTAATTGTATGAGATAAAGAAATAAAAAAAAGAAAGAAATGTTTAAAAACAATTAGCGACTGTGAGCCATGAAATTGCGAGACCCGGCTTTTCACATTGCCTTGATGAAACCTTTCATTTGGAATAATTAACCCCTCTTGCTCCACTACTCTGTCCTATCCTCCTCCATCGCTTCGTCTTCCTCTCTCATCTTTTCACGCCCTCCTTCCACTGCGATGGTCCAGCAGCTGAGAGAGGAAATTATAATGTTCTCTCTCTGTCTCTCTTTCACACTCTCTCCTCTTGCTTCCTGGCACAACTGGTCATGCATTTGGCTTTTTCTGCTGACATGATTCACACTAACCACACACACACACACACACACCACATGGGCATACAGGCACAAATACAACCTTGACTCATGCTCCGGTTGCCTGGCTCTCTGACTAACTCAGGGGATTGTCTTGTGCACTCTACAGGTGGTGGGCTATCGCATGAAGGCGTACAACCTCAGCTCATTTGTGGTCACCAGTGAGCTGAAGGTTCAGTTTAACACCTGTCTAAGTGTGCTAAGAAAACTTAAAAAGCCCCCTGTGTATCAGGTTTGAAAGTTGGTTTAAACTGGGTGAAATAATTTAGACCAATATGTCAACAGGTGAGCATGACTCCAGATCTTGGAAATAGAAGTTTAGTAACAAATAAATAAGCAGCAACACTCTCAGTCCAAGCTCTACATTCTAGCTTTTTCCAGAGCTTTCAACTAACTCATCAACATTATTTCCTAAGTCTAAGATTTACCACTCCAGTCTTAAGTGCTACCCTGATGTGCTTTTTTTTGTCGTTGTTGTTGTATCGGAAAAATTCATGTGCCTAGTAAAACAGCTGAATGAGTGAAGTTGGGATGAACAGTCCTGAGTGATCGATCTCTCATTGAAATGCATGGATTTTTGTGTGGCTTTCTCTGCCTCTAGATAAACTGTGGACAAATAGTACCTTTTTCACCCCTTTCAAACTAAGCAGACACAGTGTAAACAACTTGTATACTCCATCACTTGATTTACTGCAGATATATACTGTATGTACCTCCTCATGTATCTCTGTACCTCAGTCATCCTGCAGTGCTTTCTCTGATGTATGGCTCTTTAACACTAGATGCATCCTCGGTCCCTGAATGCTTGTCATTCAGCCGATGCCTTTTGATGCTGCTGCAAATTGTTAAGAGCTTGTTTTTCAAAAGTGTCTGAGGAGAGTCAGAATAACGCATCCACCGTTTTAACTAGAGTCTGACAAAAGGACAGCGGGCCTGTCAAAAAAAAAAGGGATTATTGTCGGTGTTTTCTGTTATTTTGAGCCCTTCTTTGACACATTTATCTAATTTCAGGGGATGTAGCTGAGTTTTTAGTAAAGGGGATCCCTCAGAAAACTGAACTGGGCATGTAGACTCACTCTTCAGGTCTGTGTTGGTGTTTGCATTCCTGTCAGAGTGAGGAGGCTGCAGTCTGGCGCCTGCCTCCTTCGTCCCGCAATATAACTTCAAGGACATCACATCACAGGGGAGCCTGGAGGGAGGCAGCGTGATGTATCACTACTACACCTATCCCATCTGAGGTGGATGAGATGCCTCATATTTCACTGCAAAAGATTAAGTGTCATAATGTTGTTTATTTCCTAAACAATGGCATATCGATGTGTTAATATAGGTGAACGTGTCATTGTTTTCTTGGCTTACTCTTGAGTGTATTCTCTCAGAAAAATGAGTTTGCGTCTGTCTTAATCAATAAATACTGACAAAACAAAACTTAAATTTAATTACCCGTAACAACAGACTGTACAGTTACATTTTAGTGCCAAGTCTGATGTATCAGAGCTTTCAGAAAAAAACTGACTTTCCAGGTCATAATTACAACTTGGAGGTTGATGTAAATGCTATTTGTAAATGGGGAAACCAGAAATGGCAGGTGACATTATTCACTGTCTTGCTGAGCATTAGATAAGAAGACTGGTACTACTGGCACATCTGCCTGCTATAGCTACAACCAGGCGCCAGTTAGCTTAGCACAAAGATTGGAAGCAGGAGGAAACACCTAGCCACCACAGTGTAACAACACACAGTGTGACAATTTGCTGTTTAATTGGGGAGTTATGTACCCGACTATTTCTTGGCCACCACCTATGCTAAAATAATCTAAGTAGAGTGGTACTAATCTTGTCATTTCAAAGTGTAGTCAAGTAAGTAAGTGAGTAGTAAGTTGATTTTTTCCTTCAGTGTCATACTGGTCCCAACAGCTTCTTTCTAATCTTAAATTGTATTCACCTTTCAAACCTCACTTGAATGGACACAATGAAGAGATAGAGATACGACTTTGGCTTAATCAGTCATAATAAGCCTACAGGATGTACGAAGTAAACGGCCTAGTTCCAGAAAAGTCTTTAAATAAGAGGATTTCCTCTAGAAAGAAACATCTGAAACCGTGTGCACACCCTGGTCAGCTTTATTTTATTTTAAATATATATATTTTTTTCTTTTGAGAAAAAATGGTGATTCAGTTGGACCATATGGGAGTTCTCTATGTGAATTTTGTCAGGACAGAGTCTTTGAGTCACATTTCTCCTCCTTCCCCGTCCTTCCCTCCCTCGGTCTCTCTCTCTTAGCTCTCCACCCATCAGTGTATTGGCAGTGTGAGGCGCACAGCGCACAGCGTGGACTTGGAGATGTCTTGGCAGGATTACGCACAACGACACGATCAACGCGCAAGCCTCCTTTAGCCAAGCAGGACACTTTCGAGCTGTGTTGAACACACTTTCCACTTCTGATTCGGAAAACATATCTTTCACAGCTTCTTCAGGACGTTTTTCTTTTCTTTTCTGTCGGCGGGTGAGACTCGGATCTTCCCCTCTTCCTCGCAGCAGCAGCAGCAGCAGCGGGTCTGGATGACTTCCCTTCTTACACTCGGGTCACGGTGACTACAGAAGAATGGAAACGATGTAAACAGCTGGTGGGAGAAAACAAACTCCACAGACCAACAGTTTTTTCAGAGATCACAAATAAAGAGGATGATCCCGCCGGCCAACATGATTCAGGACGAAAGTGGGGGCAAAGAGGACGAACGGGACCAGAATGAGACACCAAAATCCCCGACGGTGAACGCCAGCCAGCAGGAAACCAAGGTAGGACTGCCCTGTTATTATTTCTTATTTACCCTCATCCCGGATAGGTGGACATACCGTGAGATCGCACTGTCCATCAACTTAACTCTTATTAATAAAGCAGTGTAAACAAACTTCTGTTAACATGGCAGTAAAATCTACTCAACGGGGATCGGCTCCAAAATACATTGAAACTCTGTCAGTCTGATCAGCCTTTTGAAATAGCTCCAACAACCTGATCCTGGCTACATTTATGGATGATACCATGCCTATTACTCGGACAGACTTCAAAAAATATCGTACTAGCAGTACAAGTAAGGCAGAAAACACACACAAAAACAAACAAACAAACCTGTAAATTGCCATAAAGAGAGTTTACAGACTCATTTTAATACAACTTAACACCCTTAGGGTGTAGGAATACCATTAGAATAACAGCATGATACTGTACTATGAGAGAAAACAACCTTTTGATAAAGATGAGATCAGTAAAACTCATTATTTAGCACCACACATACTCGTTATATCTTTATGTTTTTTTTTCTTTAGATAAGAGTCAATAATCTTTGTAAGATCACCTAATTGAGAATATGGTATTTAAATCAATCGATCTAAGAAGACTATTTAAGTTCTTGATTAGCCTGAAAAACACCAGTGTTGTGCTGTAGTGGTAAAGGAATACAGTGTTAATATTATGTAGATTTTAAGTGGCATATGGGTTTGTACATTCTACTTGTGGCTGGTGTAGGAAAGTAGGCTGTATGGTAGGGACCCACGGCTGCCTCAGGCCTTTTGCCATCTATGTGGGTCACATGTTGCACAGACTACTACAATTAGCTGTACAATGTTGGACTGTCGTCATTGCTAGTGGATAACCACAGTAGCTGTCCTCTCCTGTCCCCAAAGCTTTCACAAAGGACAGATGAGACTCACACTTTCTCTCTTTTAAATGATTGTTTGTGAAGAGGAGGATTTTGCATTTGTTTAAACAGTGCTCGGCCAGGTTTATCGGACGTAGATGAGCTCCTCTGTTGCATTATGTTTTTTAAGGCTCAAGCATGTGAGCTCTTACTTTGGCATGTGTGGTCACTGGGGTAATTCAAGAGACTCCTGGCTGACTTTTCACATCATTTTTTAAAGCTTCTGCCAAACAGCCACACTTACTTCCAATGTTGTGGGCGATTGAGCGTAGAATACCTCAGAAAGACAAAAAAAGTGATTTAAGAAAGTGTTCAATCATTCTTATTGCGAGGATAAGTAGAATGAGTTTCTTAGTGGGGTGATCAAGTTTACTACTATTAAGTAAAGCTGTGTTTGTGTTTTTATTCCTCCTTTAAGAATACTGTGAGGCCTGAACATCAGAAGCGCAAGGTGAGCCTACACTCTTGTGCAAACTGTAGTGTACTGCTGATTCTAGTCCATCGTAAAGGCATACCTGCATGTACATGAAGATAAAAGTTGTTTCATATTACAGCTTTTACTGCTTTTAATAGATCACTTAGTTAAGTCAATGCCACACAAGGTTAATTCCATCATCACCCACATTTCTAGAGGGCACTCTTTGTTCCGAGGCTGTATAAGCAAGTTTATTTACTTGATTGAATGATTTGATATGTGATCTTATGCAGGCTTTTTTTGTTTGTTTCGCATTACCCTGCCCAGCATTACCCCACCGCCCCTCCCCCTTACACCCCCGACTTTCTGATAGATCACAGCTCTTATGGATGTGGTGCCATCAAACACAGCATGAGTTAGCCGATGCATGCACACATTCCCTCACTTTGCTCATTTTGCGATATGTTTATCCATTAAGACTGTTCTCTTTTTTTTTAAATTTAAACCACCTCACAGGAGAGAAGTGTAGTGTCCTTTGCCATCACAGCATTGGTAGATAAGTACAACACACTAATCAATTACAGAAAAAAAATTGTAAATCTATCTAGAACCAGCTGTGTTAGTATTATCCTTGTGTTTTACCACAGATTTTATTTTCAGGGTATGTAAAAGCCACACTAATGAAGACCTACAAGAGATTGCAGGAAAATGTATGTGTGCTGTATGCTCATGTCTGTGTGTGTGTGTGTGTGTGCGGTAATGGCAGAGAAAGGGTCCAAATTGATTGTTTCCAGAGTGACCCGTAGAACTGATTGATCCTCACCATGCCAAAGCGGCAGTGATAAGGTCTGTGAATAATTTGCTCAGGCATGTTTGGCAAAATACCAACAGCAAACATGTGCATGTTTATTCACCTTAATGTATAATAGTCTAAGTCTTCATAAGAATACTACTTTGAAACAAACAAACTTTGAAGAGGATGGATTAACCTTGAGCAGCCAGCAGAACAACAGTCAGTCCCCACAGGTGTTTACCTGTTCAAAGTTGAACATTCAGCCCTGTACTGTGTGCTAGTATATCACTCATCAATACAAGTCCTTCCCTATCCATCACCTATTTCTTCAATCAGAGATCTGCAGCCACACACCAGCCAGACACCAGAACCATAAAATCACGTTACAGTAGCTTAGAGATTTTTTATTATGTGCGTGAGCCCAGAATTAAGTGGGTTTCACAGGGGAGGAACTACACACTGAGAGGTTAAATGAGGAGCCGTCACTGTGGAGCATTACTGTAAAAGATGAGGCTAATGAGATTGATAGAGGCTGTGGTCAGAAACGACGGCGCAGCATGTGAGAAATATTGTTGATATAATGTGTTGGCCTAACCTTGAAATCACATTACTCTCCAGGATGGGAACCTTGAAGGTTTTCCACCGAGCAGTGATAAGTTGCCCCTAGCGATGGTCTCTCTATCGGCCACGACAATGAGACACTTACTTGAAGGTTTTAGAGGCTTTGTAAGGTGGTAATTTATATAGGTTATTACAGGAACTGATTTACTTTACATCCCACTTTTTTCTCCCCTCTGTCATTCTCTCTCTCCATGCAATCTCTGTCTTTTTTCTCTCCCTCGCTCCAGTTTTCCTCAACTCCTTTTCTCTCTTTTCAGCTGCAGAAACTCAAACGCTCCTTGTCCTTCAAGACCAAGAGCATCCGCAGCAAGAGCGCCGACAACTTCTTCCGAACCAGTAGTGACAACAAGACGGAGCTGCTCTCTGACGTGAGCAGCAGCACGGGCCATCTCTGCAACATCGGGATGGCCCCGCCGCACACAACCAACCTCCCCATCCCTCCGGTCCCCCCGGCCATCCCCTGCGCTCCTCCGCCCACATCGCGCTCCCAGTCACGCAACCCGCTGCAGGTAGACTCTGCGGGACACTGCTTCATGGAGCACATCTTCAAGAAGCCCACGTTCTGTGACGTCTGCAACCACATGATCGTAGGTATGGTTACTGCACCTCCCCTCCTTCGTTAGTGTGGTCAGAATGTCAAACAAAGCGAGATGGCAAGATCACAGGAGAAGGCAAAAAAAAAAAAAAAGCAGCAGCACATCATTTAATGAACCGTGAAATCACAGCATTTAAAATAACCTTTTCATAATGAGACCTTTATCAGGCTATTTTTTAAGACCATGATATCACGGTGAAGCTCTAAGAGAAACTTCACTGTCACCAGAGTTAAAATTAGAGGGAAATAATAATGTGCACATATGGTATGGAAATATGAAGTTATTGTTTTCTAAAGTGCTCACCTTTCTTTTTGTATTCTAAGCACAACATTGTTATGCAGTCAGAATAGTCTGCAGAGCACTGAAACACACACACACACACACACACACACACACACACACACACACACACACACACACACACACACACACGCCATGTATACTGTAACACACACACAGACAATTAGGCACCTAACACTGAGTATCCAACTTGACCTGCTGACATGTGACCAAAGTATCTCTGTCCACCTTATTCACACACTGCGCCCTGTCCCTCCATCTGTGAGGATGGGACTGAGGTGTCAGACAGTCAACATCAGCCGTGCCAGCTCCTCTACCTGTTCTCCCCTCACCAGATGTTCCAGTTTCTCTGTCTGGCGAAGGGAAAAAAAAAAGGAAAAAGACAACAAAAAAAAGAAGAGGAAAACAAAAAAGAAAAGACAAGAAAAAAAAAACAAGAAAAAAAAAAAAAAAAACAAAAAACAAACCAACC
>JBBMJY010000009.1:10103936-10134895 GCA_037833715.1 Toxotes lorentzi
TCTCTCTCTCTCTCTCTCTCTCTCTCTCTCTCTCTCTCTCTCTCTCTCTCTCTCTCTCTCTCTCTCTCTCTCTCTTTAGTTAACAAAAGCTGACCACTCACAAGATAACTTTTTTGGGCCTCCCCTGACACACACAGGTTTTTGTTTAGATTCAGTCTTGACAGCTCCAGTCCACCTGAAATTTCTGGGAAACCTGCCAGTTTGGACTAAGCATGATTTACAGTCAAAACGTGTCAGTTAATGTGTGAGTCACGGCTTGAAGCTCTCGAGCTGCTGCTTCAGCTACATAATTGCACTGATCTGCTGCAATGACACAATTCAAAAGTTCAATTGATTCAGAACACTGACGATAAATAAAATGATTCACTTATCAGGTTTTGATGAGCAATTCTTATCACTCTCACACAAACAAAAGCAGGTGTCCTGCATAACACTGAAAAAGTACAGTTCCTCCAAAACATCATCCAGATCTTTTACTCCATCTCTCCCTGTTTCCCTGGTGGTCAGTGTGGTTAACCAAAAGACGGTTTGTGAAGTCAGACTTGACTCGAGATGAGTGGACTAGTGTGTACGGGCTAAACAGAGCTTTTGCAAAACTAGTGTGCCCTTTTAACCTTTCCCTTGATGAGTTTGACCCTAAAAGTCCGACATCTCAGTTTTTGAGATGGGCCTGAAGAGCTCGAGGGCTGCTTTTTATATCCGTCTCATCATGAGAGGTGTCAAATGAGGGATTAATCAGGACTGATTAGCGATGCAGATTTCACCACCCGCAACTTGAATACATGAAATGTAAACAAACAGAAAATAGGCTGTCCTGAGACATGTAGGTCTCAGTACTGATGCACAAATACAGTAAATAACTGAGGTCTGCTGTAATCAAGGAACATTAATCTCATGTATGATATATGATACAAAAACCTCTGTATCTTAGAAGTAAATGGGTGTACAGTGTGTGGATGGTTATTTGGGACGTCTTTGAGAAATCAAAAATATAGAGAAAATTCAAAACACTGTAAATCTATACATGAATCATTACCCAGTGTGCTTCAGACAACATAATGTCTTAAAGGAATGTGGAGAATTTCAATCTTCTGTCGTTCTTCTCTACTTAAGACGGATTCAAAACTGATGAGAAAGTATTGATTGGATGGGATGCAGACAAGTAATGGATATAGAAATGATAAATGTTTGAAAACATTGCGAGATGGGAGGAGGACATGACAGGCATATAAATTAAGGCTGACTTTTCAAGATCAGTTTTTCTAGTCAGGTGTGCGGCGGTGGACCACCTTGACCACAGTCGGGAGTCACATTTTCTACTCCTGCATGTTGGGATTTCAAATCTGCGTATAACAAATTATTCGTTCATTTACAATGGTCATGCATGATTTAAAACTGTAATCATTAATTTTTTTTTTCCATTCAAATAATAATGTGCTGAAATTCAGTTTAAATTGAGTGGAACTAATGTTGCGCCTCTGCCGTGGGGTAGTGCAGAACTGAGTGTGGACTGAGTCAGATGGTCCTGTTGGCATCTGTACTCCACTCGACCCGCTGTTATCAGCATTTTTCTCTCCTCTGCCCTGAATCGAATTATTTTGTTCACTGTAGAAAAATACATGTGGATCAGTACGGTACTTAGTATGATAATAATAATAATACTAGTGGTTAGTATAATAACTGTAGTCTTTGTCGGTTCCTGCCACTTCATGTAGGCCAAACAGGCTGCATAATACTTTGCACTACATGTGCATATGTTCCCAGTCACTGATCTTTTTGTAATATTTAGCTCTAACTGTTCAGACACTTATAAGCATGAAACAGTGCCTCAGTGTTTCTGTCAATGAGATCACCACCTATCCCCATGGACACACACTGTAGGTGCCAATTAGCATAGCTAACTGCTGGGTTTGTGTTCTGATAACCAGCTTCAGGGTTGTACAGTTCACATCTCTAATTAGGACAGAAACGCAAACAGTCAGTCAAGTTTCAAGTTGTATTTACAGGGCACATGCAGCACAATGGTGCTCAGTATGATACTAGTATACTAGATAATGCATTAGTCATGTTTATTACACAGACTGTTACCAAAAGTGGTTTCTAAAGGTTCATAATTCCGTATATTTATCTTTTCTTTTATATATTCTTAAAAAACTGTAATTTTTTTTCCCAGTAATGCGTTGAAATGTCTTATAACAGATAAGAAATATAAAAACAAAACTATAAAGGATAAAGATTCATGCTTAAATGAGTTTTTCATTATAATGTCTGCTTCTTTGAATCAAATCATGATATATTGTTAAATTACTGTTGTGATTATCAGCGTTAATTAAATATTTTATTATTCATTCATACTATTGATAAGTCCATCATGAAGGGAGCTGTTCACTTAAGACATGGAACAAAACTGACTTCCAGTCTGTGCACATTTTGTTCATATTAGGTATTTATCTGACACAGAGCGTATTTATCTGACACAGAGCGTAGCCTGCTCTGTTTGTGTGATGAAATATGCTTGAGCTTGCTGTAATGCCCAGCGTCCAGAATGGCTTAACTTTATCTCTGCAGTGTCGTGTTCGGAAATGTCTGATTAAACAGAGTTATGAGCAGTATTTCAGTGTCAGGGTGCTTCGCTGCATATTGATTGGTCTGTAATGTCTGTAGCCTCTCTCATTTTCCCTCCTTTGTCTTTCTCTCCTCAGCCAAAAGGCTTTCGGCGGTACTACAGCTCCCCATTACTAATCCAAGAACAGTATGGCTGTATCAAAGAAGTTATGCCCATTGGTGAGCGGCTTACATCTTCATAATAAGTTCAGTTCTGTGTGGGATGGGATGCTCTAAAGTAAAAACTTCCAGAACCAATTTTCCACTTGAGCTGTTTTATAAGGTTTACCTACCTGGTTTTATAGTATTGTAAATCAGCACTTGGCTTTCACAGAAGCGTAGCATTTGTTTATCATCAGCATTCATTATGCCTTATATTATTCTTTTCTAAAGCCTGTGGCAATAAGGTGGACCCCGTGTACGAGGCTTTGAGGTTTGGGACGTCTCTGGCACAAAAGGCCAAGAGAGCCAGTGGCTCTGAGTCTCCACACAGAAACTCGGTAAGAAAAGGATCATTTTTCATGTCGGGTGGTGTTTGTTTTTGCCCTGTTGACATATAATTCTGTACTTGTCATAGATTTCAAATACAAATCAAATTTTGTTTGTATCTCTTAGTTTCTTCTCCTCATTAAGCTACCCTAGACACTAGTAGATTATCCCAGTTCATTTCAAGTATTATGGTTGTTGTATTTTGTCCTAGTGCAAAAGACATGCTGTAGCTGATGGTTTAAATAGATACTGCCACTGCAGGGCTGTAAACACTACCAATAAAGGCATTCTGGTCCAGGCAGTCATGATGGGAGTTGTCGGTGCAAACTCTCATGTTACAGCTCTGAAGATGGACTGGAGCTGCAGTCCTTTCCAGCCTCCTTTCCATGTGTGTAGCAAATCTGTTTTTCATAGCTTATCACTTCTAATGTAAGCTAAACTGTATAAGCAGTCTGGATACGAACCTCCGTATGATGACATCTGAAAGCTGTCCTGTGCAGCTGTTAGTGAATGTGTGTGTGTGGGTGTGTGTGTGTGTGTCAGAGACAATGTGATCTCAACAGGGGTTATGCTAATAGTTTCCAAATGTAGACTTAGAAACGGTATGTTTGCTACACAACTGATTTCTCCAGAATTGCTGGCTTGTTTGTGAAAGTGGATGTGTTTTAGCTAGTTATGTACTCAGAAACTGAATTAAGCCTATCCATCCATCTATCTACCTATCTACCTATTGATCAGCCCGTCTTTAGCTCCATCTATCTTTATCTGTTTTTTATCTCTATAACGATCACTATCTATTTTGATCCGTCTCCATTTATCTTTATCTCTATCCATCTACCTATCTGTGTCTCACTCTATGTATATAGCTATTCCTATCTGTCTATCTTCATTAGAACACCAAAGATTCTAATGAAGACATTCAAAAGACATTCTCCAGTTTTTTTCTCACATTTATGGGATGAACAATTAATCAACTGAGAAGATTATTGACAGATTTATCAATGCTTTTTATTTAATGTATCTAATTTCTGCAGACCAGTGACTTGGATAAGGTTCCAGAGGAAGTGGTGGCTCACAGCAGTAGGCAGGAGCTGTCAAGAAAACACAGTGATGATGGTGAGTATCCGTTGTGGTACACTACGTGCATCTGGATCAAAGCCATGTAGTGACACAGGGAAAAAAAAAAAATCACTTCCATTGCTCTTCCCACAAGAGAGGGAGAGAGAAGGTTGGAACATCAAATTCTCCTCCTATGAACCATCAAATAAAGTTCTTCACTGAGATGAACTCTCTCTTTTGGCTGTGTTTGCTCACTCTGACCGAGGTATAGAATACTCTGTAGAAAAAGCTTAAAGAAATAATTGGGCCTCTCTTCTTCTTCTTCTTCTTTTTTTTAAAAATCTGAATTGTGTTTACCTCGATTTAGTGGTGCTGGGGTTTTTCTGCTGCACAATACTCTCTGTGGTGAAGGGCAAGGCGCTGACCCTTTACAACCTGAAGTATTCACTCTGAGCAGTGAAGGCAATGAGAGTGGTGGAGTGCAATAAGCTAGTTCTTAGTATTGGAAAATGCTATTTGAAGCACAGCTACACTTCTGCTGAATTGTTCCCTTCAGAGATTGGCACCTGACCCAACAAAAAACCAAATGAACACATTCAGCTCATCTTGTTAGCCTGTGCTATGCGTCGGCCATGAACCTGTTCCAGTTTCTTGATGATGTTTGGGTTAATGAAAAAAAAATGACTATGGACAATGAGAAACTATCCAGAAATGTGTTAGGGATATTTATGAATCCCAGAAGTTGAGTCATCGTATTTTTGGTGACGACTTTGACTTGTTGCCCCTATAAGGGGCGGTTGCAGACAACAGTGATGACCACATGATCTTTCCACTGATGTCGCACGTGGGACAAAATTGAATATTTTTCATGCCTTTTCCTGGCATGGCTCTAGCCAGTAGCCAAGATATCAGTATGTTTCTTGTATAAAAATAGCTTGTTTATTGAAATGGTTTTTAAAATGTAGTGTTTTTTTGTTTGTTTGTTTGTTTGTTTTCTCAGTGTTCACAGTCATTGAGAATGGGACGGAGCATTACCACGAGCCAGAGGAAAAACCTGACAATTTGCCGGTAAGAAACAAAATCAAGCTGTTTGACATATTTACATATCTAATTCTGACAGCTGCATGTGCATGAATGTTCTTGGAATGTACATGTTTGTTTTAGTAATGTCATCAAATTAGATTAAACTGAATTCAGAGGAAATCTGAGTGCTTTAAAGTTTGCTTTGCTTTGCTCCCTTTCTCTGATGACATTCAAGCATCTTGTATTTGCAGGAAGTTACAAATACTGTAATGGGTTTCATTCTATCAAAAGATCCCGTTTGACAAAAATCTAATCTCAGTGTATTTTAATTGTCAAACACTAACTTACTGAAACATAAACTAACTCCTGTTTATCTTCAAGCTGTCTTTTCTTTAGAGTTCAACAGCAGCCTTGTTTTTTTTAAACTGTTGTCAGTTATTTCCAGCAGTTGTATAAAGGGCTCTACGATCTTTTTGTCCCACATAAAACCATGTGATCCTTCAATTTCAGGTTCATCTGCAGAGTCGATTTGCTGCCACTTTTGTAAATGAGCAAAGCTTTTTAGTAAATGATATACAGGGGATTACAAAACGATGAAAAAAATGCAGCAATATATACAGCAACACTGAATATGCTGTTTTGAAGGAATGGCAAGCTTAAAAGTTTTCTCAGCAATTTCACAAGTCAGCAACTGCAGAAGTCAACTATTCATTCAGTTTTCACAGTGCTATTCTGCATTATTCTGCAGCCCAGAGTCTTACTGCAATGCTGTCATGGTCTGAAAAACCCCTGAGAACCGATTCTGTTCACTGACCAACCTCTGAACTCTGCGCGGTTACTTGAAGAGCTGATACCCAGCCAGTCCATTCTGCGTTCATTAAGCATGCTGCATTTGGCCCCTCGCCTCTATAGTCACTGCTGAATTTCCCAGGACTTTGAGGGAAAACTTCTCTTCCTGCTGTAACAAATCATACCCGAGCTGACACGACCACTGCCCTGTACTGACACGACGAAGCCTTGACCTTAATGTTTGGATCTGCAGCTCTGGGATCTGAGCTGCTGTATTTATTCTCTACTGTGTAGATGTAGCGTTGACGCTGCAAAATTCATGACAGAGAAAGAAAAAGGTTAAAACTCTGCAAACATCTTATCACCCCCTGCAGAGTGGCAATGAATATTTCATGGGCAGATTTCAAAACTGTCCTTTTTATTTCTTCTTCTCCTTGCCTATCTTTTCAGCTTCCACGGTGGGATTTGTGGAGAGGTGCTTTCAGTATCGATGATCTTCGTACATATTTTCTGCGTGCAGTCGTCTGTCCTGTTTACTTTTATAGTTTAACATGTTTATCTCCGTTGTCAACAGTGGAAAAAGAACCACAGATACTTGGACAAACACAAAAATGAACAAATAACCATAGAAGGCAAAAAAACATACACATGTGCACACACACTCACACGCACACACACTCCTATGCAATACAGTCTAGCAGCCCAGCCGTGCATTGTGTGGTGTTATCAGGCTGGACCGAGCACAGCTGGCAGGGGGCTGTTTGTCTGTCGGTGGACAGGTCCATTAGCTCAGGCTGGCGGACAGACAGATGGAGGCTCGGCAGGGTAATGAGCAGAGAAAAACGCTTGAAAACTGCTTCTTCACCAGAGAAGGGGCCAGTTTGAGATGAGAGGCTCACACGCACAAATGGGAACACACGCAGTCACACACAGGATCGCCATCTGTTCACACTTTTCAGGTTTAGTGTTTAACGCCCCAAGATCAATTGACAGTAAAATAGTCTGGTTCCTACTGTCATTTCTTTTTGCTTGATTTCTGTGTTTGGAAAGTTTGATTGTATGTAGGTGGCGCTATTTTTGTTTGTCTGTTCATTTAAGTTTTTTTTTATATTAATGGGGGAATAAACCAATCATCAGGCAGTAGCTGGTACAAAAAAAGGAGAATGACTGTCAGACTCACATTTGCTTGAAACACAACTCCAAATGAATGCTAATAACTCATATGCTGAATGTGCACACAGGCAACTGTTAGATGTGATAAAATGTCAAAGTTGTGTTTGACAGATTACCAGATGTTTCACCACCTGAGATGTCAAAAAACAAAAAAACAAATCAGTAACTGCAGGGTTAAAGGAATCCACCACTCCATGTTCTTTTTTTCCATTTTTCGTTCACTGCATTGTCTGTCACTTCAAATACTGCTTTATTTCTTGATAACTCAGTTACAAAGGAGGCTGTTATCTTGGCCAGCCCATTCCCCTCAGCCACTGTTCCAGGCTTCCACAGCATCAAGACCCTCTCAAGGCCAGCACTTAGTTAGCTCTTAGCTGTAATAGATTGCCACTGCTTGATGCTGCTGTTTTCACCCAGAGACTACAGAGGCAGCTTGCCTCGTGGCTGCAGTTAACTCAACCCATTCATCAGCCACATCAGCCACTCAGGCAGCCACAGAAGACCAAAGGCACTTCTGTTCATTACTATACAGTGCCACAAAGAAGTCTCCTGTTATCTTGCAAAAATAGCCATTAGTGTATCTTAAAAAGACATTCTCATATCTTTTAGCACCATTTCCCTCCTGGCACCATGCAAAAGCAGGACAAGTTATCATTTCAGGGACTTAGCAGGCAGGATTCAGACTTGAGGTATTGGTGATGAAACAGGAAAGTGCACCCACCAGTTTTCTGAGCAGGTGTGAAGAGCAGCAGAATGGCGGCATATCTCCCTGCTAATTGTGCTAACACCTCTCTGAGAACTTCCTCTCCACTCGCAGCCGTGTCCTGTTTTAACTTCCTGAGCATTCGTGAAAACCTGATCCTGCCTCTCCCACTCATGTTGACTCTGGATTAAAAGGAACAGATTGTAGAACAACTTAAGCAGCTCCTCGGTCTATCAGTGTACTGTAAACAAGGGCTCCCCCTGCTTATGTGAATGGCTAAAGAGTCTATTCTAAGATACAACTGCAAGAAAAGGGACAGAAAACACAGACAGGTGTGAGCCTTGTTCAGTTACTTGACACCTTTTCCATTTTCCCTGCGACTTCTTGAAAAGCAAACCTGTGCGCTCATGTTTTTCTGTTTGTTCTTTCTTACCTAGTTGGAGGTGACCCAGCTACCGAAAGACATCCTCAAGCTCAACACCTATGTGGCCTTGTACAGTTTCAGTCCCCAAGAGAGCCACGACCTGGAGATGAGGTCAGTGTGTACACACACATGTGTGCACACACACATGTACACACACATCCCTCTAATAAACACCATCCACTGCCATTACTCAGCACAGCAGCTGTCCAGAGACCATAGATGAAACATTGCTGGCTGATTGACTCAGATATGCCTAACAATGATTTCTTTTGATCATTGATTATTGCTGCTCAGAATATCCTGAAGAAAACCTTAATTCTTCTGTGAGCACAATTCAGCTGCACTGTGAAATTTGATTTGAGCCTTGAAGATTGAATTCAGCGTTGAGTAATTTGTACACACACATAGGTCCCAAAAGGTTACCTCTTGCTAGACAAGATCTAAAAACACAAGAGGTTACTCTGCTCGTTTCACCTTTATAACAAAGCAATCGGTTTTAATTCCAGCTCCTATATATTACAGTTACTATTTTTAATGATCATTATTGGTTTGAATGATTTAGAGAATTAATTATATTAGCATTCTGACTCTTTGCAGGGGGTGTATTCTCTTATTTTTAATTATAAGTTGATGAGTTGCACAAGCCTGCCATGCACAGACACAGGCAATGACAGACATTCAGCCTCTGTGTCATTGACTCCTGTTGCCTTTTAATAATAACCGCATGTCTTAAAAAAAAAAACACAATCCAGTGCAATTATACACTATTTTTTATGCACATAATACACCAAGAATCAGGCATACAATCCAAAACACAATCACAATCCAAAACACACACACTGTATGCACTGTAAGGTCTTTAATTTCCTATTTGACATGTGTCAGCATCTGCTGTTGTAGAGCTGTCTGCTCCTCATCAGTTTTCATCTGCTTTTTTGTGCCAAGTCCATTTGTCTCTTCTAGTCTGTCTGTGTTTTTCCTGTTTTATCTTACGCAATCAGAGCATTCCTGCAATCCAGAGTAGCACGGGTTAAAATATACAAGAATAGATTTACAAAAGGAATTAATTAGCGCCTTCTTTTTAGGCAGTGGTCTTCAAAGATTCATTTATCTCGAGTGGCCTCATTAATGGTACCTGTGTGCTCACCATGATGGTCTCTTAATATCAGTCAATCTCATGTCTTCGTGAATTTGTCCTTAGAGAGAAGAACAGCCTTCAAGAAGTTCATTTATAACTATCATGAGGCACTGACAGTATATCAGTCTGGACCTGTATAGTGAGTTTCAGCCTATTGTTTATTTTGGTTAATTGTGGTTCACTCTCGCTGCTCTCATAGTGTTGTGTTCGGCCGCAGCAGGCAGCTGTTTTCAGTGAAAAAACTCTGACAGCCCCACTGTACGCTAACTGCTCCAAACAACAAAGAGACACAGTTAGAGACTAACCGGGGAACATAGTGGAGCATTTAGCTGAAGACACAGCTGTTAAACACTGCATCACGAGAATTGTGTAAAAAGGAAAAAAAAAAAGGATAGAATTATTTTTGTACCAATTCTTTGGTACAAAAATAATTCACTAACACATAAAAAAAAAATGAGGAAAGTAAGTGTTGTTCATTACTCTGGGTAAATATGGCACTAATTTATGATGTCAGCAGGTGTTTTGGCTTTGACAGCCAATTAAAACCATCTGATGTGACATTGATTGGGCTGTGGCCACAGCTGCAGCATGATTGAATTTAATTCACAAAGACAAAATAGCTTGTTTACAGGCTCAAATTTATGATTTCCAAATTAAAGTAATTTTAATTTTGTAAAATAATTAGTTTTTTTCTTGTCATGCAGCCCACAGACACGATTTTTATACACACAATGGAACAGTCATTTAAAAGAGACATTGCTCTACACTGTATGTCTAACTCATCTTACTATCTCAAATACCTTGTGCAACTCAAGAATGAAAGAATTCAAAATGAACAGTCCTTCAGCCTAAGTACCCATTTGTTCCTGCTTCTTACAGTACTGTCAGAGGATTTAAGGACATGAGAGTGCACTTGTTCTCTCCCTCCATTTTCTCTAGACACACACACATCCTCGTTTTATTGCTTTTGTAGGGACCTGTCACTGTCGTAATGCTCTCCCTAGCCCCTTACCCTAACCTTAACCATCACAACTGAATGCCTAAACCCAACCCTAACCTAAATCTAATTCTAACCCTGACCCTAAAGCCAAGTCGTAACCCAGCATTTTGGTCCCCACAAAGACACCACAAATATAGTAAAACAAGCCCACACACTCATGGACCTTCCTCTTTGCTCAGGAAAAAACTTCACCTGACCTCATTTGAAATTCATTGAGTTCTCCTCTAGGACACCTGTCCACCTGCTCTACAGCACAAAGCTGTACCTGTTTCTCGTTTCTTCTCTTATGAAAGCCTACATCAGTGTTTTTCTCCTCAGGCTCTTGTTGCAGACAGTAATCAGTGTTTTAGACGCTAACACATAAAGCACTAATGGGGGGAAAACGTAATCCTTAATCAAAAGGTTCAATTTTCATTTTAAGTGAGGAAACCAGTTTAGTGATTAGTTGCGGTTGCCACCACACGCTCTGATTACATGATTACTTTCGACGACGTGCTGACTGTAATGATGGTGAGAGATGCATTTTAAAAATACAGATTCAGTACACTCTCTTCTTGTTTTTATTGTTTAATGGATGAAGATTTTACCAGCCCCTTCTCTCAATTTCATGGCTCACTTTTCCGTGATTAACTTGATTTTAACACGCAATATTTGAAGGAAAACCTCATCTGGGTTCATTTCCTGTTGTTCTAATTAAATCAACATGTACCAACTTTGTTTTCATCACCTTTCAAGATTTTACTGTGCTGCGCTGTTTCTCACCTACAGTAAACAGTGTTTTCTGAGTCATGGTCATTATTACCAAGGAAAGGACAGCCAGTGTTGTAACTGAACCACAAGAGGAAGAAAAAGGGAAATTACGTAAACCAACATTTGGGTCGTCTGTGCTGGTTCTTTTGATTTTGAAGCCGACAGCTTTGAACAGATGCTAGTAATTATGGCACATGCGGCCATGGGATAGAATGATTCATGCATTTACTGGATAAAGAAGAATTACTTACTGCAAACAGGATTAAGACGTATCACATCATGTCATTTAAAACGGAGATAAGATGACAAATGTCTTTGACTTACATTTGCAGTACATGTAAGAGGGCCTCTCAGCTGTAACGACTGAAATAACCGTTGCCAGTAAATTTAAGCTGCTGTGGTGAGCTAGTTAATGCTAACTCTCCAGATAACTTTTTTAAAAATCTTTTTTTATCTCTTGGCTTTGTAAGTAACACTAGGCTGCCACTATAGGGAGTAAGCTAGTTAGCAGGGCATGCTGATACTTGCAGCTAATGTTAGAGCAAACGAGCACAGTACACTTTTGCTCTTTTAGTTTTATTTTGCAAAAGCAATAAAAAGACCTGACCTTTTAAAGTCTTTTTGGACTCAGGGTATTGCTTTTACTATAGTTAAATGCAACCTGCTTTAACGTGGAGAAATCCAAAGCTTGACATATCCTAGTCCAATCATAGTTTGCTAAGCTATGGTTGGACTTCCAGCTCAGATACATAAGGCTGGATTACGAACAAACTATAAACTTCTGTAAATACGCAGCACTGAAGCAAAGTGGTGCATATTTCTAAATACACTGTGCTTAACCAAATAATCACTAACTAGGGGTCACTAGGGGCCTACAACTCATATTTGCCTCAGGGCCCCTGATGAATGTGGCCATGTAGATATGAGAAGAAGAAACTTTGTGGCTGAATTTGAGTTTGTTTTGCTTTTCCATTGCAGAGCGGGAGACAGGATCTTATTGGCAGATGACTCTAATGATGACTGGTGGAAGGTGAGTGCAAAACCAAGTTCCAAGTAAAAAAAAAAAAAGAAAAAAGTAAAATAAATAAATAACCTTCCAAAATGACAGATTCAAAAGGTAATGTTTGCATGTTTGTTGTTGTCAACCTTACACATAATGTGTGTTTTCCACAAAGACGATGGACTGATGAATTATAGGACATCCAGCTGTAAATTATAGGAGGGGGGAAACAGGCTGCCTCAGGACACAAATGCATGACAGATAAATAAGGGAGACAAAAGGGCCAAAACGTGACAGTACAGAGGCAGCCTGCCGCCACCAGACCATGAAGAAACTCATCACGCATTTTAATGCTGTTGTTGTTCTCTACAGCCTGTAGATAAACAGAGACATCTGGCCTGTGTGGTTGTTGAACAGTGGACACTTTAACAAGTCAAGAGGCAGTCATTAGCACCTGATGTAACACCTGCACACAGTGTATATGTACTGTATGTCAAAACATATACACTATAACTTCTTTTATTCCATGTATCGGATATAAAATAAAACTTCAGGTGTAATGGACTGTAACCAACTGAACCTCTGTTTTTTTTTTTTCCAAGGCTTTTATCTAATTATTTATGAAAACACAGGCTTTGTAATCCTCTTATGTCCTTTACAGCCCCTCCACGCGTCAGCTGTTTTAATGTTTGAATCATTTTTTTTTTCCAGGGAGTAATTGAGGACAGGATCGGTTTCTTCCCAGCAGCCTTTGCTCATCAGGTGCGAGTCGGGGACCAAGTGTTCAGGTGTAACAGGACGTTCATCGGCTGTAAGGAACAAGGCCAGATCACCCTGAAGGAGGGACAGGTACGGATAATTATGATGATGAAGAATATGAGTGAATGATGATTATCTTCTTTTTTAAAATGTGTCCAGTACAGTTTTCTTGGATGGGGTCTAATTATCCTCAGGTCTGTCTGGATTAGGGTCTGACTATCGTCCTCTTTCGGGCAGAGTCTCTCTTTCGGAAAATCAATTTATGCAGGTCAGGTATGGTGTTGTTCCTAGAGGTCCGTTTTGGAAAGCACTGATATTTTGAACATTCAAAGTCTTTTTAGTGCAATACTGCCTGCCACAATGTGTGTGGGTTTTTTTTTTTTTTGGACATTTTCAAATTGTACATGCAGTGGCTGTTCTCTAAAGAAATGCTTATTCTAAAGGACAAAACTCTACAACCCCTTGGTGAATAAAACATTTCCAAAACCTTGTAGATGAAGTTAAGAAGAGCCTGGAAATTAAGTTAAAAAAAAAAAAAGCAGTTTCTGATAGTGACATTTCAGAGGTGTTAAGATTTCTCAGTGGCGATATGATTGTTGTTTGGGTTAATTTCCTGCCCCTGGAGCAAGAATTCATTTAGACCAAACGTGGGTCGTGTTTGAGCCAGTGAACATCCTCAGCATCATGGGCTGGGGACCTTGATCATAGATATTAAAATTTCCACATTACACCTGTGTGTAATTCATGATCACACCCATTAGAGCACATCAGAGTCACATTATCCAGCAGCCCTCTTATTACCCTCCTGCAGTTCCCACGTCACCTCTTACCTCCAGCGACTCTTCCCTCACAAACACTTGAGCTTGACTGGAGTTGTCTGACACAGGATCCCTCTCAGGAGTTGCCATTAAATTAGCATTTTGGCACAACAACTGTACTTAGATCAGGCTCCCTTTTTTCCCACAATGCTTTCCAGGGCATGTTGGGACTCAGAGGAGATTTAAAGTGAGCAACCCCCAGTGGAGATGAAACCACCGAACGCAGGACGAGTCCATGACCCTCTGCCTTTCTTTTCCAGTCACACAAACCCAGGGGAAGATGCTGTAGAATAGTTAGAGCGAGCATGAAAACATAGTGTGTTCTGGTCTATTATGATGGTCAGGGAGTGAAATTAAGAGTTGTCCATATCAAACATAGACTGTGTAAAGGTCTTTTAGGTCATGTCCATATTAAGACCCTGTTCAAGAAACCACACATGAAAAAACATTGGGACTAAGTTAGAGCTCACATAGTGATTAAAATATTAAGCTGCCGCTGTTTGATTTTGTCAACTGCGCTCTCTGTTCCTAAGTGAAACTTCTTCTTCTGCTGACAGGTCTGCGTGAGCAGCGAGGGCGAGCACAGCGGCTTCATCAGAGTGGCGAGTGGTAAGAAGAGAGGCTTTGTGCCCTGTGATGTCCTGGAAATCATCTGAGAGAAACACTCAGAGAAACGAAGAGAGCAAGAGAGAGAGAGGGAGTGTAGGATCAACTGCCTGGAGGTCAGAGGAGGAGGAAGCTGAACCTAAGACACCAGTGAGGGGGTTTACCCTCGGGAAGAAACTGGAGTTTGAACTTAAAAAGTGATGCTGGTTTTGTCACTGAGGACTCCACTTTGTTGCAGGTCAGAGTCTCTGTACCTTCCTCACTCCCTCTCAGAACAAAGACAGAGAGAGATGCTGAGATAACAGTTTGTGGTTTGCAAGAAGACAGGAGATCACTGTATCACTGGATTTGATTTAATTTGTGTGTGTTTTTTCCCCTCTTTGTTTTATTCTGCTACAAGCTGTTTATTTTCTTTGAAGTGGTCTGGCTGTTCAAGCCTGAGAAAAGGACAGAAACACTTACTACAGTTATTTTCCAAGGTTTCACTACATACAGTATCATTCCTCCTAGAAATACTTTAGTTTCTCATGCTTTTAGATTATGTTCTAAGCAAAACATTAGCTGTTAATACACAGTAGTCAACAAGAGGCTCTGAGGTGGATAACAAAATCCCTGACAAAACTTGATGCAAAAAAATGTAATAGAGAGAAAATAAGATCTTTAATTTTCATTAAAGCCTTAAATCCCCCTCTAACGTACAGTTACAGTCCTAAAAAAAGGTTTCTAACAGGTGAGAAGTAGCTAAGCACATTAAGTGCAACAAAGAGATGTGGGGGAGTATTTTCAGAGGAGCTTGACACAATCAGAGACTCCAATAATTCGCTCAGGTCTTCCACAATTATCACTGTGAGGCACCCCATCTCAACAAAATCTAAATCACTGCAATCCAGGATTTTCCTTCACAATGACTGTAATCTACATTTTTGTCATAAGAATCAAACTATAAAAATCTTTTTCGGTGAACACAAAACGTGTTATTTACCAAATTAAACAGTTTGCATGTTTTCCAATCTGCAGAATCTACCACATGTGTCTATTCAGACTTGTCTTAAAGAGCTTCAATAATTGATTTAATCTTCTCTCTTTTTTGTTGTATTCATCAAAGATTTCCATCCTCATCGCTATAGAACAGAAGATAATGAGAAGGTACAGCTTTGGTATAATCAGGATAGAGGCAGTTTTTTTTATTTTTTAATGATCTGATGATCAAAGTTTTTGTGATCTGTTGGGAATGACTTGTGAAAGCCTGTAAAACACCGAAACATATAAGAAAATGATGCATTTCCAGTTAGCGTGTTAACTTTAAATGTGATCACTCTCTTGTGGTATGCATTTCTGGCAAGGTGTTGCATCATAGTAGATATAGTATATCTCTTAAAGGTTGTTCTGCACTGAAACCTGGCTTTATTGAATGTCCAAGACTGCTATATTGTACATAATGTACGTACGAGATTAAAATTCCTTCTTTATCACAATAACTGAACATATGATGATTTTTGTGTTGTCTTACATTCCTACTCTACATTCCTACTCCCTGAAAGAACGTGTAGACATTCACTGCAAATATATAAAAACAATCCCAAAATTAAAAAAAAAAAAAAAGTAGCAAATAAATTATAGCATGAGATTCATTCATGACCTTGTGGAGCTGAACTTTTATGCCTACATGAACAAAACTATTAAAACTGCTCAGAATAATTTTTTAAAAATTGGTATTGTGGTTCTGCCGAGTTTTGGACTATGTCCTTAATTGTTTGTTAATTTGTATGCTAAAATCAAAAATACATTATTGAAAAAGTCAGACTGATGAAATGCAAGTGGGAACAGCAGCAATGTGTGAATGTTAAATTGATGTTAAATGCTCTGTTATGCAGATAGAAAAAAAAGAAAAACTTTTGTTGTTTCCAGGACACTTTCAACTGATTCATCCCATTTTCTCATCCACCCATCTCACAGCTCAGCAAGCTTTCATGATTTACCCTTATTTGCTCTACCTAGCCGTCTGACCACACAATCTGCACAGCCTGCAGTCCACAATGAGAGAGGCTGTCTCACTGCAGATTCTGCAGCTCCATTGAGCAGCTGTTCATATGTTTAAATCGTTACTGGAGGCGCAGACTAACTATAGAAGCTGAGACAGTCACAGGCACTTTGCTATTTCTGTGTCTCCTCTTTTTCTTGTAATGTTTCTGTGTAATGATACACACCAGGCCATAACTGCAGGAAGCCTGCAGGTCTCACACACTTGACTCAAGCGCCCCCTGTCTGTTCATTCATTTAATAGCAACATCTGGTTGCTGATGAGTTGATTCTTTAACAGCCCAGTGCAACAGACCCTGAACTATCAAAGGTCAAACACGTGAAAATTATTAACAGTGTTGAAACTGGGGAAAAGAAGCATGTGAGACCAAAGACACCTGTTGTCTTACACTGTTGTCCAGCCCACAAGTGTACTGTTTAGGGTCGCTCTCACTGCTCTCTTGTTCATGGCCAGAGCAGACACATCTTTCCAGTGAATAACTTCTAAAAACCCACTACACTCTAGCTGCACAGCATCAAACAGCTGCCATAAAAGTTAAAGGCCAGCTGGTAGAGACAGTGGTGCATTTAACTGCTAAAGAGCCACATATTTCCCTCAGGAGTTAAAAGGAGAGTGAATATCAGACTAATGTCCAACATGTAAACAGAAACATCTCCAGATGAATGTTAATGTTGCTCTGTGTCTGCTGGATGTGTAGATAAGCAACTGTTATCTAAAAATTTCAACATAACTTCATGTCAATGTTGTAATGCAGTTTCAGGTCAGAACCTCATTAGCAGATCCCCTGTTTTAAACATTTCTTTAAAGACACATTTTGAATGGGAATGATAGACTTTTAAACTATTAAAGTGGACATTCCATCAGGTACGTTCATACAAAACTGTGGCATACTTTACACATGTATGTTCATAAAAACCATAGGACCATGAGGTAATTGCCTTCCTAATAAATGCAGTAGTAAGTTGTTTTTTTTTTTTTACACTACTGCCAATTGTGCTTGTGCAAAAGAGTGTACACATGAATTGTAAGAGCTGAATGTGTTTTCAGAAAGTGTGAAGCAGGAAGGGGAAAGCTGGGTAACGGTTACCGGTGGTCTGTTTTTTCTTCTTAGAAACTGAACCTGTGAAAACCAATATGAAACTGCAAACATATGCAGGATAAACTTGACCTGAAAATGCTTGTGTTGTGCATGTTAATATGTTGGTGAACCGGCAAAAGGAAGGTACCCACTGGAACCATACAGTTGCGTGTCAAACCCCAATCCTAATCCATGTGGACAAAAGCATAGCAAGTAGCATCCAGTCAAATTCTGTCAGACAAAAAAAAAAAAAATGTAGTGTTGTAAGAGTTTAGATTTCCCTGCAAACTTTATCCAGCTGTGGGTTTGTGTTTGGTTTGGGGTGCTATTGTTTTCTTACTTTGTGGAGCCAGAACTGTGTTTGAATGTTTCATCAGGGTGTTCGCTGAAAATGTTTTAACTGGAACCGTTTTTTTCTGACAGTGTACAGTACAGTGGCTTTTGTTTGTCAGGGGTCGGAGAATTGCAGTAGGTTGTGGTTTGGTAATAATAAAACAGTTGCGGTGCAGCTGAATTTTCAGTTGAGCTTTCCAGCAGCATATAAACACACTTCCACAAAGGAAGAGAACAGGTGATTTGAGTCACTACGATTGAAGCCAGGCACAGAAAATGTCCAGGCACTACTGGCCATGTATTGTCCCCCATATAGAGTCACAACAGTGGTCCTTCGCTACATGTCATCCCTCCTCTCTCTCATTTCCTGTCAAACTGCTATTGAAATAATGGAGAAAAAAATACCTTGAAAATCATCAAAATGTATAGTGTAGTAGCAGCAATTTGTAATTTAGCTATGTGGATTAGTCAACAATCTGCCACAAGAGTTTTGGTTGCAAAAGTAAAACAACGCAATTTTTTTTTCAAAGCATTTAACTTGGCCCAAAATTATATAACATAACATTATAATAGAGAATACATATTGTGGAGTGTTCTCCCATCTCCTTAAAAAGTCCAGCTTTATCATCAAGTACGTCTGATCTTAGAAGGACACCCTGTTTTTTCACCCCTCTGGCATTTATCTGGTTTGTTTTGGTATAAAACAAAACATATCCACAACTGTTTAAACTGCACTACAAAAAAAGAAAAAAAACAAACCAAAAAAAACTGCTGTCTCTCTCTGTAAGGTGCTGATGCATGTGTTTGAGAGACAAATAGCAGAAACTATGGAATAAAAAGCCTCAGAAAGAGTGGTTGAAAACAAATCAGCATGATTTGCGCAACGACCATGAGTCCTGCCATCAGCATCGCTCTCCTCCTGCTCTCTGCAAGTAAGAAACTAATACAATTTCTTCAGTTTTTCTAGTAATTTCTTTCTAGTAACACAACTTTCTTTTTCATTTTTAATTTGTTTTTCAGCTGTTGAGTCGTGTAAGTCTCTGGAGGACCACAGAAAAGGAGGAAGATTTTCCCTCCCACTTGGAACATTATGAGGGGGAAAACCGTGAAGTTAAAACATCAGCCCTCTTGTTTTATTTAGAGACGTGTCAACACACTTTGACTCTCATAAAAAAAAAAAAAACAACAACTTGTGAACACTGTTTTTTTTTTTTTTTTCCACATTAGATTCTCCGGAATGGAGCTTTCCCAGGTTCCTGTAGAGGCTGTAAGTTTGTTGTGTCCAAAGTAAAGAAGATGCTAGGCAGTGAAAACTCAAAGGTAATGACATAAAAAAAAAAAACATACTATAGAATTGTATAACATCCTATATTCAGAGTCTGGCAAAGGCTCCATAAACAAATTGAAATTATGAATCTATATAGTTAAGTATTTAATAGTCTACGTTCATTTTGGTCAATTGGACTTCCCATTTCTTTATTTTTGTCTTTGCTTGTAACTCCTGCTTTAAAGTCTGACTTTTTCATTTATCATTTTGACAGTATAAATCTGCCAGGGATTCAAAATACAGCAAAGAGAGATAAATTTCCCCAGCTTAAGGGACCAATAAAGTAATAAACTTAAACTTAATAGATGAATAGACTCAAAAATTCCCCTTAATTTTGCTATAGTGTCCAAAAAATACCCCCTGTGGGAGGACATTTGGAGGCTTCCGCAGAAAAAGGTTTTTCTTTTTGACCCATGATGAAGGGCCCGGCATGTTATGAACAGCACAAAGGGCCATGAGAAATAAAGGGGGGAACGAAGTTGCAAAAAGAGATAAAACGTAGATGTCAATTCAGTCAGTGGTGCATGTGAGTGGGTGTGTAGAAAGGCAGCGGGTGAATTTTATGAGGAAGACACAGAGGACTCAAACAAAGTGCACAGGAAAAGTCCCTCTGACAGGATTAACGTGACAGCTTTTATAATGGCTTGGCTCATTGGGCCCAGGTGCTCTCAGTCAGCCTAAGTGGATGCCCCACCCACCAGTTACCTGAAGGAAAGTTTTACTGGAGAAAAAAAAAAAAATGTTTATTTTTACTAATCAATAGTATTTAATGTGCACATTTGCAATGTTGGGTGTAGTGGATGAGTATTGGTATCTTGATCCATCTTTATTTTTATGGCAGTAGGTCAGTCTGACCATTTCTTACATGCAAAACAACCAGTATGGCCACCATCGTATATGTAGATATATTGTTCTATGAATGTTTGTTCTCATGATTTGGAGATATTTGTATGTTGTTATCAATACTATATCAAATGATACCAGTATCCCCATTAATGAAAGAAGCTGGTTTCCACTTTAAGCACAACTTTTTTAACGTTTTACATTGTCTATGTGTTTTTTGTTTGTTTTTTTGAAGAGAAAAATTGAGCAGCTGCTGAACAAGGTGTGCAATCAAGTGGAAATCAGCCTTATCAGGTCGGCCTGCAAAAGGATCATCAGGAAGTTCAAAGATAAATTGATTGACACCATAGCTAATCGTGGATCTCCCAGGTCAATATGTGTGAAACTGAAACTCTGCAAGAGAAATGCCCCTGTCTATAGATAGTGCACATCATGCATCCTTGTTACACGACAAACTGTGTATTCATAAAGTTTAAACTGTTTGCTCTTAGTAATATCCCTGTGTGCATATTGTCTTATTTTTGCTTTTACAATAAAAATATTTTCACGTGTAATGATGCATCATCTCAAAGCTGATTAAATTACATGAGCACAGAGACAGACATTTATTAGACTTTTATTTATTCAGTGTGAACAAACCACATTTCAACACAGGTATTTCTGTCTACCCAGTGTGACCAGTGCAGGTGATGCTGATGACCTTGATTAGTCATGTCAGTTAGAAACACTGAAGACAATGTCCAGACAAAATCAGTGAAAGACTGAGGAAGCAGAGCAGCAAACAAAATAAAATCATCTATAAGTTTCAAATACGCATTATTGTATATTTTCACAAATAAACACATATATAAACACATATATAAATATATAAATTCAACTCCAACACCTGAACTGCAACCATCAAGATTTGCATCTACACCATTGGGCTGCTAAAAAGTCCTGCAAAACTAATAGCATTCCCATGAACCTCAGCTGTACTCTGTGTTTAGTGTTTTGTGTCTTGTCAAACTAGCTTTTGGCTAACTGTTAGCCAAAAACTAATTTGGATAGGATTGTTGGGGATTGCAATATTCTTTCACTAACAATCGAAACAGTTGTGTTTGCCTAATTCATCAAGAAACTGTTCCCATCTATAAGGAATCCATTGCAGAGAGACACTATCGGACAAAACACGATAGTGCACACCAACAGGAAGTGACCGTGCTGAAGAGGTGAAGCTACTCCGGGCTATTCTGGCCTCACAGAAAACATCACCGACGAAAGTCACATGAGAACTTTTATCGGCAGCTTGTTAAAAGCAGCTTTTACAGAAATGTGGACACTTGCAAAGAAAATACTGAGCTTATTCGGCTCCACATATTTGTGTGAGCAGACCCCTTTCATGAACATGAACAAGAGCTGCTTGAGGTCAGCCTTATCATTAGTATCAGTAAGTTATGTGTTTCTTGGTCAGTCTGAAATTCTCCGAGTTTTGAACTTTGGTTAGAAAGATCTAATGTGTAAGCTTTTTCAACAACGGTCACTGAAATGCCAAAACCACAGTTGGTGTTATTTACCTGTAGATGTGACACAAAAGATTACTTTCTGAATGGAGGAAGTTTCACACGTTTTAAACTTAAATGTTAACAGACAACATTGCATTACTCACAATAAGTCACACTGAAAAAGAACCTGAGGCAAATGTCTATCAGCTTAATGGAAGATTTAGGTATTTGAGACAGCTTGTTCTTTATGTTATCGGACTCTCCGGTTGTGAAAGAGAATTTTATTTTTTTATTTTTAAGATTTGTTCATGCCTGAGTGACTTACATTTGGGTAACATTGCCATTTGAAAATGTCAGGAGGGACCACTGGCCCTCGGGCTTCTTCACATTATCAAATCTGTCTATTCTTTTTTTGCACAGCTATGAGTGATATTTAGATTGCCAAGCCTTGTAGCACAAACCACAATGTGGCCACAACACTCCCCATCTGACTATGCTTGTCAGATGGGGAGTGGAAAAAATGATTAAGTGGCATTAAGGAAACCAACAAACTGTGGTTTGAATTTTTTGTCTGCACTGTTAGCGGTAGTGTTGCTGTTTCCTTTACCCTCTGTCATGCATAAAAGGTGGGTTATCACAAGTCACACTCACACACAAGGTCAGAGAGATCAGAGATCACTGTCAACAATGGCAACGTCTTCAGTCCTCCTTATGAGCATCCTGGTGACATGCTCAGGTGTCCTGCTGTGTTCTGTTCACCATTTTCTGTGTTTTCCATGGTACAATGTTGTCTTTCTTTTTTAGAAATTGTACTTGTACTAAATTGCACTAAACATTTATTTTTGTCCCTTAACAGTCTGGACAGTCCAGGGGAGAACCTTTGAGATTACCATTAATGAGCAGGAGCAGGTGGATGTGGACGTCTCAGTGGAGGCGAAGGCGGAGGTAATGTTGCACTTAGATATTCTTTGTTCATCTTAAAATATCAGATGGCAAAAACAACAAAGTGTCCTTTAGACTAAGAAAACCTGGGAGGGAGGTTTCTGGAATTATAGTACCAAATAGATTAATAAACACATGTTCCCCTGTGTTCTTATAAATAAATTATAATCTGTTAGAAACCAAGTTGTTAGTTGCTTTTAAGCTACTTATTTAACATTTGTCCCATCACAAGGAATTATTTTCATGACTTATTCCTTTGCTTGCTAGTAAAATCATGAGTCACTTTCATTTGCAGCTTCCAGGTTTGTGCTGGGCATGCAAGTGGGCTTTAAACAAAGTGAAGAGAATCATTGGAGCAAACACCACCTCAGAGGTAAAATAAAATGTCTCCGAGCTTGAACAGCATGATCCGGACCATCCTGGAAGGAGCAATAATAATCATTTTTACTCTTACAGAACATGAAATCAAAGTTGGAAGTCATCTGCAACGAAATCGGCCTCTTAAAAAGACTGTGCCACAAATTTGTTAAGACACACCTCGGAGAGTTAATCGAGGAGCTCACAACCACTGACGATGTGAGGACGATCTGTGTGAACACCGGAGCCTGCAAGTGAGTTACCAGCTTTTCATTGCATTGTTCAACTCAGCTAAAACCACATGCATATACTGCTCTGAATGCTCAGTTTGAACCAGTGCATCTTCAGAAAGACCTCTACAATGTTTATTGTTGCAACTCTAACCACTGCTCTTAAGGGATAAATTCTCTTTTCTACTTGTACTTTACTTGAGTATTTCCATTTTATACCACGTCAAACCTCTAGTCTACACTTTTACTTGTAATAGGGTGTTTTTATAGTGTTATTTCTACTTAATTACAAATGATTATTTTGCTTCTTCCACCACGCATTAGTATTTTTCTCTTTATCTGTGTTTCTGATGTGGTCTCTTTAGGCCAAAGGAGCTGTTGGACCTGCTGATTTATCCAAGATATGAAGATTCACGAGTTGACATTAAGGAAGTTCCCTGATGTTGCATGCATGTGTAAAAAACCAGCCTGCATGCAGTTCATTCAAGTGTGTGAATGGCTTCACACGGTGCAATTAAAATGACATAATCAAATTTCTTTTTGTTATTGCATTTACTTTGTGTGGCACTTTGCCTTGTAGTGTTATTTAGTTTGCAGTGCTTATAATGTTTATCTCCACTTCTGCATCTGTACTCAATTGATTTCAATAAACTTTTGCATTTCAAATTTTCTGAATATTATTTGTTGGACTATGTACAATGAATGGCATTTTTGAATTGCACTGCACTCTATGTTCAGTTCAGTTGAATTTATTCTGCACTTTCAAACATGAAAATAAAAATTAGATTACTCAAAATTTAATTAAATCATAAATCATGCACAGAAGTATGGAAAATTACATTTCAATCAAAGTAAATTATTTAATTTTAACATTGGCACATTTGGACTTCCATATAGATATATATTATAAGGACACAAATGAATTTTTAGACAGTATCTTTGATGACACTACAAAACTCTGACACAGGCTTTGTGGGCAGGAGTGTTTCACCCACATCATTCACAATGTTCAGTGGTAAAGCTGCAGCAACCACAAGCTGGCGTGCTCTCCGCTGACGTGTGACAAGTTCTATCAAACTATGTTTGATACAGACTTACAGAGATGAGTGAAGAACGTTAAGTTGTTGGATTTATGGAACACTTTTCTTCACAGATTAAAAACAGGCCACTGGAAGACAAAAGTATTTTGAGTCACTTGTTTTTTTTTTTTATTAGTTTTTTTAAAATCAATAATTCAGTGGGCTGAGGACAAAGGTGCATCACAAAACACTGATTAACATAACAAGACTCAACACAACACAACACAACCTAAGACTTTGACAGGTACACATAAATAAGGCATACAAAACACATGAAATATATGAGCAATTTATAGTGTCCAAAGATGGTGTGTCACTGACTATAATTATGTCCCGTCCTTTTGAAGATTGAAGTGTATAGCCTCAAGCTGTCACTGCTAATTGAACAAAACCCTAAAAAAAAAGAAAAAAAAAAAAGACTAGCACCCTTATTATAAAAGCTGCATATTTATGAATTAATAAAACACAAGTTAACTACTGATTTCACATCTGCCATGAAGCAGATTTTTTATTTCCCTTTTCACGAGGAGGCTGCAGCAGAGAGCAGGCACTTGGCGTGTCGGTCAATGAAGTGTCCATGTGACTCACCATTGTCCCAGCTCTGCTTTAAAACCTGCCTGTCCAGCTTGTTGAGTCCCTGAGAGCAAAGACGTAGATCCTTGACCAGCTCTGGCAAACCACCCAGATCTGCACTGTCCCAGGGGCCCGATACCTGACAACCTGAGGGTGAAGCAGCAAGCAGAAATTCAAAGTATAAACCTGATATTACCATTGTTCTTTCTTTCAAAATAAAGGTTTTGTATCCAAACTTTGCTTCAGCACATTTTTGCCCACCCTTACAATAGGTATTTCATAACAACTATAAAATAACCACAATGAAGCAAAGTTTTTATGAGTTCATCCCTGTTTTGTTTGTATCTCATTACAAGCGCAAAGCTGCAGTAGAATTAAATTCTATTTATGGACACTTGGTGGCAGTAATATGCTAAGAAATGTAGTGAATAAATAAATTGTTTTATATTTATATCCGGCCATTTTCTTGAACCAGTTATTTAGAAATATGAATTAATACAAACCAAACATTATGACCTCATTCAAATATGAACAGTATGTAAATACATTATATCCTAGGAGACATAATATACAAAAACCAAATCATGGTGTGGAAGAAAAACAGAGAATAATTTCATTTGCCACCTCATTCAGTCACAGATTCTTTCATCCTCAACTGCACCTCCGTATCTTCCACTTTCAATATGTAGTGGCAATATACCACAGAGCAACCCTCTTACTTTTGGGTAAATAATACTTGATGTATTTTTCGCATTCACAATGGAAATGTGCCAACAGATGCAAAGAGGACAGACATGTTGGTTTGAAATTCTTCCAAAAAAAACAAACAAAAAACAAGCTCTGCAAATGTTTTAGGAGAAAGAAAACACATGCAACAAGGCTGCTGAACTTTTGACCCCACACACACATTTAATCAAATACATCATACACATACCTTCAAGGTTTAGAAGGGTCAAAGGTCGAGAGGCCTCTCTGACAGAATTCAGGATGCTGTGAAGCCCTGCTGAGGTGATAGATGGGTTTCCTGACAAGTTTAAACTCACCAGAGAAAGACATGACGGCAGGCACCTGGCAGGAAAAAAAAAACAACACATTACTCAGAGAACCAGACAGCTGCAGAGGTGAATAAATGACAACAGATAAAACCATGCAACTTTTCACTGAAAAACGCCCCAGCAAAGAAACACACACCTGGCCAAGGTGGCTACACAGCTGTCCGTCAACCCGTTTGCTGCCAGACTCAGATGGGTCAGTGAACAGTCATCCTACGATTGAAGAGAAATGCCTTTGTTTGTCTGTACTGCACCACAGTCCCAGTTCCACACAAACCCCTCATTCAATTAATACACTAATTACATTTGTACATCACAGCACATGATTTATGTGTGTGTACCTGTGACAGGACTTTGGTGAGGAGCTCAAGTGCCGGGAAATCTGCAGGACCCCTGCGGACGGCAGACAGGTCCAGGTGCGTAAGGCAGTGGAGAGGCAGAGTCTTCAACACCAGCTCAAAGCCAGTGGAGCCCAGTGCATTGTGGGATAGACACACTGATTTCAAGTGGCCCATGCCTTAAAGATCAAAGGATAGTAATCTATTAAATTATTTCATTTTAAACACACCCAAAAAAAAAAAAAAACAGACTGAATTGAATCTTAAATATTCAGCTTGTACGTGAATAATTCAATATTATAAAGAAAATTATTATTTGTGCTCCGTCTCCTTTTTCTCCATATTTAGCCAAAGACAACATGGCACTTCTTGTCGATTAAACCTCTCAGCAGGGCTTTATCGATAATAAACTCTACATCAAGACCCTAAAGCGAACACAACTTCATCCACCCCATTATATCCTCCAAGGAAGGATGTGACTCTACATTTTGGACTGTTACCTGTCAGAGCACCAGCAAGCAGCAGTCGATGCTGCTGTAGGAAACGAGCAGTGAGGCTGCAGGCCTGCAGAGACAGCTTGGCTAACAGAGGGCAGCAGGACAGCAGACAGGACAGGGACTCTGACACACAGTCACCCAGAGGGTTCATGCTGAGGTCCAGCTCCTCCAGGCACTACAAGAGGAACACAACACAAGAATAAGTCATGAAAATAATGTTATATTAAACTTACATTATTTTTTCTGACACCACAGCAGAACAAAGGGGGTGGGGGTTATCTTGGTTATCTTTTGAGATTGTGAGATGTCTATTTCCTATTGCCGACAACACAGTAGAAAGGGACTAGAATTTGGTTTGTGGCACTGAAAAATGACATTTGAAAAACTCAACGGCAATATGCACTTGGTCATTTTGAATTGCACTTTTACAGACATGTTTCAGTTAAATGTTTTAAATTCTGAGTACCACAAAGCTTCCTGTGTTATGTAATTTTGGTGGTGGCAGAAGTTCCAGAAGCAAAATCATTGCACATAAAACACAAAGTCTCTGCATGACTACAAGTGAGCGAATATGTTTTATTTATCCTTTAAAGACACTATAATATAAATGTACTTAATTTAAATTTACTACAGTGTCAATTCATTATAATCCGGATTCAAACAGTGTCAGATATGGGCACTATAACAAATTTTCACCCAAGTTACTTTGGAGAAAGAAAAAAAAAATCTCATCCAGCAGAGGTCTTTACCGGAAACGCAGGATGGGTCTGTCCTGTTACAGCATTTATTGCCTTCTTCAGCCCTTCCCCTGTAATGTGATTGGCAGAAATGTCCAGCAGCCGAAGCCGAGGCATGGTGATGATTGTGGCAATCAGCTCGGGGAGAAGGTTGTCGTCGAGACGGTTGCCGGAAACACGCAGCTCAGTGAGGCTGGCCTGGAGTTTAAGGGCGCGAAGCAGCGGGTTGAGGGAAGATGGAGCCAAACTGAGGCCACACACTGACACAGAGGAGCTCCCATCCTGCACCTCACAGAGCCGGGTGACACGCTTGTTCTCATCTGCAGGAAGATAAAAGAAAAAGAGACACCTAGCTTCATAACGGTTTATCAACATGTTTTTTTTGTTTGTGTGTATTTGCACATGTTGCTCACCCACTGCCAGGCTGTGACAGGCCTTTTTGTAACGCTCAGGGAGCGGAGGGAGATCCCAGGAACACACCTCAGCCAAAACCTACAACACACCACAATATTACATTTCTGTCCTGATGAAAACAAGTAAAACATCCTTCATGTAAAACACTTTTTCTTAATGTCTGTTCTCAAACTGGCCTCACCTCTTCATTGGTGTGAAGGACAGCCAGCAGCAGGTCCTGCGGGGAGAGAAGAGCGCCTTCTTTCTGCAGCGAGAGACGAGGAAGGAGGCCACATTTCTGGTAGTAACGCTGAGCTGCCTGCTCACACAACCACGACACAGTGCAGGAGTCCGCCTCACTAAAAGACAGTGGAACGGATGTGGGTATATGGACAAAAACATGCAAAAACACTAGTAATAAAACAAAGTTAAAGGTCAAATCCCCAATTTGAAAAAAAAAAAAATCTAAATTCCTAATTCTACTGCTGTAACAATATCTTAAAAATACAAAGCTCAGAAGTTGACGGCATAATATTTTTGCAGATAATGACAGTCTTCACCTTTGTGGAACCGGGATGAGGAAAACATCTTCCTGAACTCTGACCCTCATTCTGATTGGTGGAGGCAGTGATGTGGGTATGGGAGCAGCCAATGTCTGAGCTGGAGGCTGAAATATACAAATTGAACAATTAGAAAAACAAAAGAAAACAAAAAAAAAACATACATATAAGCAAAAAAAAATCTGGCTTCTTTCATGTGAGGCTATTGTGTATTTGTGATTCAATGACCTGAATAAGAACGGTGAAATCTCGAATTTTGACTTTGACTGAAATGTGCCATGTGCCTTTTTCTAAACTCATCAGTCTAAATGGGAGAATACAGTAACTCTTCTCTGACCTGCTTGTATATTTGTGGAGGTGGTGGAGGCGTCTCAGGTCTCATGTCGTCCTCATCCATAACGGTGGGGCTGTGTGACCTGTTGACCTCTCGTCTGCCCAACCTCACCATCCCAGGCATCTGAGTCATTTTGACCTGGTGAGGCCTGAGAGAGCCGTTCTTTTTCTGAGAGAGACTCCTGCTGGAGGATGAGGGAACTGCAGGGCCTGAGAGAAGAATAATGGAGGTAAAATAAGCAAAGACAAGTGGAGTGAAATAAAATGTAATAAAAATGAAAAAGAATTCATTACCTCTGCAGGTCGTGTCAGAGTTTAAGTGCCGGTTTCTGGCAGCCGAGAACGAGGCAGCATCGTCCACTTTCGTCTCGTTCTGCTCTGCTTGAAGCTTCCTCTTCTTCTTCGGCTGAAATTCCCCCAAATCATCTTCCAGCCAGTCATCAGCCAGATACTCGTCCTCAGGAACCAGAGCGGATTTGTTGCTAGATGGTGCAGCAGGTGTGCTGG
Source organism: Toxotes lorentzi (assembly GCA_037833715.1). Classification (NCBI taxonomy): domain Eukaryota; kingdom Metazoa; phylum Chordata; class Actinopteri; family Toxotidae; genus Toxotes; species Toxotes lorentzi. The sequence goes on from JBBMJY010000009.1 coordinate 10,132,976, forward strand.
AGAACTGGGGCTGTGACAGACCCTGGAGAAGAGATTTGGCGCTGCCCAAGCTGCGAATGGCACTGTGGTACTCCTCTCGTGCAAAGACAGACGGCGCTGGGGCCTCTCTGATACTTTCTCGACCCGAATTAGGGATTGAGCTGGTTTCTCTATTTGGTGGAACTTCCTTTTGACTCTGGGCCGCTTGGAAACTGTGTCTCGGGCGGACGGGACGGAGAGGACTGATGGAGCAGTCAGAGTCGCCGTCTTCTGAGCAGCTGCTGGTATCCTAAGGAATACATATACATACAAACTGTACTGTACTGACTGTAGATCTAAAGAATCCATTTTGTATAATGTCAGTGAATCCAACGCATTCATCAGACATTACCCCATACAGAACAGCGGCCTCTGTTCCTCTGGCTCTACGCCGCTGTGTTGAACAATTGCTCTGCCGCCGTTTGGGGCTGGCAGATACCGCCTTCACCTCTGAGGTTCTGCTGTTTCGAGGCCAGTCTTGGCTGGCAGAACAGCCCCCTCCAGAGGACGACAGCGGCTCTGAGTTCTCGGCATCAAACAGCTGGCTGTCCTGCAGGGCATCAAAAGGCTTGGCTGGGGCCGGAGCAGCGGGCACTGTGTTAGACGGAGATAAGTGGGTAAAAATAAGTGTTTGATAGCATAGGCAAGCTGAGACTAACACAGTAAGACGATGTAAAAGCCTCACCTCCCCCTGCTAGTGCCTTTCTCAGCAGTCTCTCTGTAACGACACATTCCTGTTTAGTGTCCCGGTCCAGCTCTTTGCTGTACGTCCTCTGCCACTGACGCAGGGTGTCCAGGGCCGTCTCACCCTGACCAAGGACAGTGAAAGCATGAAATAGAGACACACATAAGTGCAATTTGGGACAGGATTTATTTCTCTGGGAAGGTGGAGTGATTTCTATTTTACCAGCACTGGTCAGTGATTTCAATTCCACCCCAATCACGTAGTGCAAGTCTGTGAGTTCTCAGCCCTACCTCAGTAATAATAACAGCCCCAATTTTCAACAAACTTCCTGGTGCGAGCTGAGATGGGAGGAAAGTAGAGCAACACATAGAACTACTGCATCCAATTTCTGGAGATATTATGCATGGAAAATATAGATGACCTATTTTATCACGCAGATTCAACAAGCTAATATTGTATAATTTATCAGTGGCATCAAAATGTTGGTGAGGACGTGATGTATGAACGTTTGAATTTTGCCTGGTGAGTGTCTGAGGACCAAATGTCACCAAAGTAAAGTGAGTTCAAGTGATGGACAGTGTGGGGTATTTTTTGGGGTTTCCTTTCAAGTCGGGAGTTTTTGATCCTACGCACCTGTCACTTAGATTTTCTGGTGTGCCAGAACTTTTTTTTTTTTTTTTTAATTACGTCCTACTGCTACCTGGCAGAATACCAGGAATTTTGTGCAAGGATGATATGCAGTATATTTACTTACAATCTGAAACGTGCCTCTTCATATGTTTTGTTTGACGTCTGTTGTTTTTTTTAATAAATATATTTATTTTATAACTTATCCTGTGTGACCTTTTACTGCCCACCTCCACCTGTAATATTCATCATCAGTATAGGGTTATAGATGATGATTCTGTTAGCAAACACGTAACCACACACACACCTTGGAGTTGCGTAGCGTGACAGATGCCCCTCGTTCCACCAAGAGCCTTGCAACTTTCAAATTGCCACAAGCGAGGGCATCGTGAAGAGGAGTCACTCCTTGACATAAGGGGCCACCAGGGTCATTGATGTTAGCGCCGCGCTCCAGCAGCACCACTACTATATCTGCATGGGAGAATGAAAGACAAAGGATGATAGACAAGAGGATGGAGGGGGGGGGGGGGGGGGGGGGGGGGGGGGGGGGGGGGGGGGGGGGGGGGGGGGGGGGGGGGGGGGGGGGGGGG
>JBBMJY010000009.1:10134995-10281407 GCA_037833715.1 Toxotes lorentzi
GGGGTGTGGGGGGGATGCGCGCTCAAGAAAAAACACGACGAGGCTGTCAGGGAAGAAAAAAAAACAAAGGGGGACAAAAAAGAGAGGGGAAGAGCCCCCCCCCCCCCCCCCCCCCACAACTTGGTTGAATATAGTTAATCCTAAATAATTTACCATAGTGACCATGGTTGCAGGCCTCATGCAGGGGAGTCCAACCACAGTAGTCTCTGGGGTTCACTGGGTGACCCTGACATACAGACAAGCAAGAAAACATTATAATACAAGTCATACAATCCACATTTCCTGATGTAACACTTTCTGTATGTAGACTTTGTTTTTTAATCTTTCACCTTTCATGAATGTCACTCCTGACAAAAATTATAAATCTTGTTTTTCCTCACCTGTTCTACCAGATACTGGACCTGCTTCAGGTTTCCATCAATACATGCTCTGTGCAGAGACGTCTCACCCTTTTCATTCCTCTTGTTCCACTAAAGCAAGGAGACAGATCAGAGGGTAAAACAGTCAGGATGTAAGAGAAGGAGTTTACAGATGAGGAGACTGCTTGTGCAAAGTTACAACCGATAAATGACTCACCCTTCCTGCCTTCCTCCTTCCTGACACCATCTTGTCATAACCCTCCAAATCATCATCTACAGACCAAACGAAGAGGTAAACATAATGTAACGTAATCCAAAGGTCTACAGATGACACGGGCCAACTCAGAGCTGGAAATTCCACAGTGCATAGACTACCTGAATCTGAGAGGACAACGTCACTGTCATCCAGAGGTTCACTGTTGTCCATCTCCTCCTCTTCATCCTCCTCACCATCACTCCCATCTGGACTCCAGCCCTCCGCAGCACACAGCTCCTGCAGCCTCACCTCAGTGTCATCAGCATCTGATGTGCCGCTCCGCCGCTGGGACGCCAACCAGAGCCTCAACACACGTTTCTGAAGGAGGGAAAGAGTCTATTCTTTCAAAATAAATGTACAGTATGCCTGTACCTGGGGGTTTCCAGATAAATAAGAAGGCTGCAAGGAAAACTTTTTTTCAAATTCACTAGTTTGAAGAAGTTTGTTTTAGAACTTAACCAATGAATTCCCATTTTTTTTCATAACTTTCAGCTTCTCATATCACCTCACCTGTAATCTGGCCTTCCCAGACTTCTCAGCGCAGCGTAAAGCTGCACTGTAGCTGCTGTCTACATCCTGGAAGGCACAGCCGCTCTCTTCCTGAGCTGTTGCAATATTCAACCAAGTGCTACATTCCTGATAGAGACAGATTCAGGTGAGAAGTTATATTCACAGATATGAATAAAAGATGGACTAAATATAGCAGTTACTTTATTTTCTGTTATTGTATTATGACTGAACTATTATGACTGGTCATTTAAAAGTAGAATAATAATAATAATAATGTTGATGCAGGTTGGTCATGTTTACCTCAGAGGAGCTGCCCTGTCGTAAAGCCAGCTCCTGTCTGTAGTGTTCCACTGCTTTGCTGTACTGTCTCAGGTCTGTGTAGGTAGCAGCCAGGGACACGTGGATGACAGCCAGCTCCCGGGCAGCCTTTCCCAGTGCCTCAGCGCCCTTAAGCTACGCCAGAATGACAACACAGCTTTATTTAATTCAATGCTCTGACAATCTGCTGTAGAGTTGCAAGAAGACAGACGTATAAAAGAAGTTAAAATACAGTAAATACTTCGTGTTAAAAGTTAAAACATTTGGGATCTGAGCATGGTCTGTGTAAATCTTTTTATGTTTCTCACCTGAGCTTGATAGGCATCCAGAGCTTTGTTGTAGCAGCCAACTTTACAGTACAGGTCTCCCAGCTGTTCTGCCAGCTCCACGGCCTGATGGGAGCTGAGTCTTTTGCCCTGATCATCCCCCAGCTCTTCCTCTAATTTACAGCCCTGGTCAGCTGGGAAAAAAAGAACAAATCAAGTCAAGTATTTTGAAAAGGAAAACATTAAACATATCAACGAGACCGGTTGAATCAAAACTCGCTCTGTCACCATATTTGAAAACTTTCTTCACTGCCTGCCTGTCCAGGGGCTGCTGGGAACCAAGCAAGAGAGCTTTCTTCAGAGATCGTCTAGCTGCGACAAAATCACCCAGAGACAGCTGCACCTGTCGATAAATAAGGACACAAACACACTAATTACAAACTGATGGGTCACGGTGACAAAAAAAAACAAAAACAGGAGAGCTGGTTGAGTTCGTACCTTGCCGATGCAGTGAAAGCACTCGCTCTCACTGAACTTGTCTTTAATCTTTCTGGCACATTCTTTAGCTTGTTCTAGGCAGCGCACAGCATTAGAGTGTTGACCGTTACGAAAGCAGATGTTGCCCAAGTTAAAGTTTGCACGATAGAGATCCTCCAGCAGCTGGCTCTTCCTTTACAGGGTAATAACAGAGGAAGACAGAACACTTTATAGTAAGCTTTTTATAAAGTGCATTTCCTCTGGGTCCCCTGCTGAGGCAGAATGGAACATTCCTGACAATTTGCCTTCTTCCCACCTGACTTTTTACATTAAAGATAAAGTATAGTTTAGGTTTTCGTACTCAGCAATAAAGACACTTCGTCGGATAAACTCGCTGCAGAGCTTGGGCTCCCCAAGATGATCACAGACCAGTCCAAGATTGAGGAACAGGCGAGCCTTCATCTCTCTAATCTCTCGTTCTGGCACCGTCCCTGGAGTTAAGAAAAATGAAAAATGTCATGACAAACAAGTAATCAAAAGCTATATATCTATATTCTCTACAAATCCCTGAGGAAACACACAACGCTATAGACAAACAGTACACACCGTCTAGGCGATCGTCCACAATGGCCAGGCTTTTCCTGAAAGCATCCTGTGCTTGCTCTAAACTCTTCCTCGACTGGTCCGATTCATAACGGAAGAGGTAGGTTCGACCAATAGTAGCCAGCGCCCTTTGTTCCTCTGCGTGATCTCTAACAGAGCGAGCCAAGTCCAGGTGACACTGCTGGTGCTGATGAAGACAAATACATACAACATCTTACATGCTTCCTAATCAGCCTTGTGGGACTGTAATGCTGTCCCCTAAATCTGTATCACTATAGAAAAGCCAAAGCACATCTTTGAAGAATTTTTACAAGCATTTTAAAACCAACCACTCTACTCACTTTCAAAGCAGCCTCAATGTTTCCCATCTCTGCGTAGCACTCTCCTATCTTACGATGGGCCACAGCTCGTCCAATCACATCATTCAGCACCTCAGAGAGCGCCAACTCCTGCTGGTGCTCCCTAATGGCGGCTTCATAATCACCTGAGACACAGAAAGATCAGACAGAACAGACAGACTAAAGAAGCAGTAAAAAATTGAAAGGCAGAAGTCGATGTCTGGACAACATTAGACAGGATATTGTGATGAATGTCATGAGACAGCAAGAGCATGTCCATGTAACAACATGAGGAGGGTTAAACCTATAAACAGACAGAAGAGTGTAAACCTCAAAGAAGAAGAAGAGGAAGGACCAGACCTTGTTGCATAGGACTGCCAAACTTCCAGCTTATGGAGGGATGATGTGTGGGGTCACTAATTTAAACCAACTACAAACACACTAGCATGCCCCATACAATGAGAAGTTCTTGTGTACAAATTAATATGTAGTTTGTAAATGCACACAAGCCAAGTCTGTGTGTAAGGAGCCATGTCCACTTATATCAGCTCCATTTATCCATTTATATTTTATTTAGTGTTATAAACGTATATTCTGCATGATTTGAGCATAAGTACATTTCATCCAACCTGTCTGAGAAAAAAAATCTGATCTTTGTCCTCGTACATGTCTGTATTTCTATAAACAGTACATAAAATAAATCAGCTATTTATGCAACAATCTACAAGTGCCATGTTTCTCCTTTCATCAATAAACTTAACACTGTCAACTGCCACAAGATGTTATGAATGGGACCAGCATTATCAACCCTGATCCTTGTTATCATGTAAACTACTTACCATTTCTGGACAGCAGCTCTCCAAGCTGGTTGCATATGTTTGCCTCCTCTCGTAAGTTGCTACAGTTCTGGGCTTTGGTCTTTGCTTTCTGCAGCTCTGCACAGCAATCGCGCGTTAAACATTTAACCGACGACAAAGTAAACGCTTGTCAACTTGCCAACACGGTGAAAGCAAAGCAATACTTACGTTTTATCTCCCGTGAAGAGCTCATTCTGGATTTCAGCTCTGATGCTGGAAGTGAACGGAGTAAACGCAGCGCGCTTTGCCTTAGCTAACGCGACCAGGCGACTGCTAACGGACGAGCTAAAAAGTCAACGCAGTTAAACCCCTCTCCACTTCATCTCCACCGATACGCGTCTTTACTTGTCCATTAATGTCCTCGGTGTGTCGATCGTGCTCTCTGTCTCATAAAAACAAATCTACTTCTTCCACATACAGCTGCTTCAGCTATCAGTCTTTACAAAGCCCCGCCATTACTGCGAGCCAATCACTTCACAGTACGTGATGACGAGTGTTTGTTTTTCCTGAACTCAGCGTCTCAGGCGCAATTTCCGCCTTGATGACTGGGATGAAAAGGTCGTGTGTCCAATCTTGCCCCTTAGAAGCGATTATCTGCTTTAACCTAGCAATTAAACACAACGCTTCTGATTTGTTGACATGACTGTGGACAGAACAGCCTTAGAGCAGAGTGTGCCTGTCTGCCTGACAGACTACAATTAGGGAACCACTGACACATTATAGGAACGGCGACCGCTCATTGGCTAACGACATTGTTGTAATACTTGTCGAAGTTCCTTATCGAAAAACAGTGGAGGGATCAGCTGCAGGGACACTGAAGACACCAGAGTCTTTGTGTTATAGTCTAACATGCACTCAGCTCCAACACTGAAAAGCTCAGGTTCAAATGTATGAAAGCATGTTAATGTTTTGCTTTTGAAACAACATAGAAAAAGTTACATACAGTAACTAGTGCACAGGGACGCATTTCACTGCCTGTGGCGCAATGAATCAGGTAAAAAGGTACTTACTTACTGAGATTTGATACTTTAGAATCTGTTCCATTTTTATACTGTAAACTTATTTTGTAATTTCTTTTACCTCGTTAATTTATTCTTTGTACACACTGTATTGGTCAGAAAACCCTAATTTTATTGCACATGACTGTGTAATGACAATAAAGTCTATTCTTCTTCTTCTTCTCCTCTTCTTATTTGAATTTGTTCTTTTTGTATGAAATGCCATGCACAGGTGCTAGAACTTCAAAACCAACATATGAGAGGAGTGAAAGCATGTGTTATTTAGCATTAGAATAAATTAAGCAAATCAAAATTAAGCAATTTTTTTTTCCTGCAGAGGTCAGTGTGCAGGCTTCTCATTTTATCACAGTAGAGTGATATGACTTCACCTTTAAGAGGCCAGTGCAGCTGTTTTTCCTCTTTTCAAATTTTACTGTGGAGTTACCCTTTAAAAATCCAGTATCACTCAGGCTATTATAACCCTGACTTAACAAATCCAAATTATAATCATACACTGTAGTGAGTAAGAGTAAGTTAATTATGAGATTGTAAGTCAGAATTGTGTTGTATACTTAGGACATGTTCATTCACATAAGTATACTTTCTGATAATGTCACCTGAAAATCCCTGAAGTTAAAATTAGGTGGGCAGATGGATGGATTTGAATCTTAAATAATATTTGAACACCACTAGCCTAGAGTAGGCTCACTGCAGAGCTCAGTGCAATTACTAAAATGTGTGTAGAAATCATTGTAATTATAATAAGAAAGAAGACATTCACCTGATTATCTGTGGCCTATGTTGGTTTTTGCAGCAGGTTGCTGTTACAGTAGGCCGGTGAGCAGGAGTGCTGTAAAGAAGGATCCACAAATCTCAAACACAAACAATGCCTCACATTACTTAGACCAATTTTCAGATTGACGTCCATGGAGCTAACCCAAATTCATGATCTTATAATCCAACTGTTCAGCTTGCAAAAAAAAAAAAAAAAAAGAGGAGGGGCACGTGGTTGATGGTGACGTCAGTCTTGAGACGTTTTTTATTATCTTATTCAAACTGATGGCACACCTTGACAGACAAATAGTAGTGCAGCCTGTGGTGTGTTGCTAAATTAAAAAAACATACCCATTGTTTGAAGGAGACTGATGAGAATGTTAAGGTCAGACTGGTGTTGTGTGTTTTCAGCTGGGACCAAATGCATGCAATGTTTTATTTTTTTATCCATCATCTGAAAAAAATACAGACAGAATCACTATTGGAAAAACATTGCAAAGATTAAAAAGTCAGTTGCTTTACAGGGAACTTGTTAAAAAACCTCTGCTGGCCTTATTTCTGCAGGAGCATCCAAGAATATTCCCAAATCTGGGTCTCCTGAGAAGAAACAGTGAAAAACACCACAGCAGGCAGCAAGAAAATAACAAAAACATTACATTAAGGAATCACTTTCCTGCAAAACAGAAATCCTGCAAACACCAATGAGCAGACATGCAGCTTTTTATTTTTGGCTGAGTGTCAAAACATTTTTGACATGCCAGATACGAGACTGCAGCATCAGAAGGAGCCGAGAAGCCTTTCACATCAGACACAGAGCTTCCTGTCAGCCTCAGCGAGTCTGCATCCTAAACCGTTGACCTTACAAATGAGCACGCTGCATCATTGTGAGAATTGGTGTTTCTGGGCGGTGCAAAGTGGAGTAGAGCACATCAGAGAGCAGGATATCTGAGCACAGCAGCGCACAGAGAGGCAGGCACATCCGCCGCTGGAGGGATCAAATCTGTACCATCTGACGCTCAAGGATTTATGGGTTTAGTCAAAATTGCTTTTCCCACTGTGGAGATTAAGCACCGAAGGATGTTTTCCACTCAGGCCGTAGAATAGCCAAGCGTAGCTGCTGCCGCCGTTGCTGTTTTTCTCCCCTCTTATCGGCTCTGGAACTGGAGAAGGGAATGTCTCAGGAAGGTAGAGTACTCCAAACCCTGGAGGGGAGTAGATTCTGACTGACAGGAGAGGTCTGTCCTCTGGGGAATGTGAACCATGCAGGTGGATGCTGTTCTTGTGCTCTTCTGTGTGTGGCTCGTGGGTGCAGCTGGGAAGATGGCCCAATCGAGGGGTCACAAGCTGGAGACCTACAAACAAAGCAGGTAATGTCAATTTCAGGAGTGCATGTTTTTACGTTCTCAACAGGATGTATGTTTAAGTTAGAGATTTTATTTTTTTAGGTTTACACAATGTTGTCCAGTGTTTCCTGTGTCACCTGTGCTGCTCCCTCCCCCTCTGAACACAGAGTTATTCAGACAGCAGATTGGAGAGCAGGGAGAGAGAGAGAGAGAGAGAGAGGGAGACCTAAATCCCCACATCTATTTATGTACTACTGGTGAATGCTGTGTTCTTTTGCCCCACAACTGCTATAGGCCAGTTAATGACTGTTTCCCCCAAAGGCAGCAGTTGTAGTCAATGCCATTTTCAGGTGATTATTTAGGCTAATTGCTGCATTGTTAATGCATCCATTGGATTAGATGTTTTAATCGGGACTGAACTAGATCTGGGAATCATTAAAGCATCCTCACTTCTTATGGATTGAACAGGCTTGGACATTAGAGGTGATTTAAATAGAAATGATTGAATTTCTTTGTATATTTGGATATTAAAAGTTTTAGGACTGCTGTTGAGTGCAAGTGCAGTATATGGAGGGGCAATCGGACAAACCTGTTGTGGAAAAAACGCAGCATTCACACCACAAAACAAGCAATCAGCATCTCAGTAATCTGTGATTCATTCAAAAGCTGACAGCTTCACACTAAAAAGCAAAAGGGATCAATATTTTAAGAATTCGGTTAAATATGGTGCACGTTAGTTGAAGAAAGGTTTATAAAATGTCAGCAAATAGTGAAAAAATGCCCATCACAAGTTCCCAAAGCCAATGGTGACATCTAGAAATGCCTTGTTTTGTCCAACCAATAGTCCAAAACCAAGATACATTCAGTTTACTATCATATAAGACAAATAAATAATCATATATTTACAATAAAGAAGCAGGAACTAGTGGATTTTCTTTCCATTTTTGATTAGTGATTGACAAAATATTTGCAGATTACTTTTCTGTTGATTGGTTAAATGCTGAATTGACTGTCTCAGCTGTAATAAGAGTATTAGTTTTGTCACAGCTGTTTAGTGCATGGAGCAGTATGTGGAGGTGCAGCTTCAATTTCAAGTGGTGAAAGAAAAAAAAGACTACAAAACAAGCAATAAGAAACTTAGTCTTTAGGCCACGTAGCGAAATATAAAAGCACTTTATGTGATTTATCTTTTGTTTAGAAATTATGGCAACACTTCAATATATGATGTCAGGTGTTTAAAATGAGCATCAAACACAGAGCAAAATTGTTATAATTAATTTTAATTTGGGAGTAATACCAATCATAATTTGCCCAGAAGTCCAGATTAAATTTAACACCTTCAGATGGCACCTGTCAAGTGTAATGTCAGATCTGAGGGCAGAGGAATAATACATTATAGTGCTGCAACTAATGACTATTATTTTTTATCATTACTGAATCTGCTGATCATTCTCTCAATTAATCAGTTAATTGGTCTATTAAATGTCAAGAAATTATGAAAAATACCCATCCCACCTTCTTATATATATCCAAATTGTTGTCTTTAAATTGCATGTTTTATCCAACATTCCAAACACAACAGTCCAATAGTCATCTGATTTGAGAAGCTAAAATATTTTGTTTAGCATTTTTACTTGAAAAATGGCTTAGATTATCAAAAGAGTTGATAATCAAAAGAGTTGCTGATTATTCATGTCAAACTGTTTCAGCTCCAAAGTCCACCATTGGATGGCTTTGAATACCTGCCAAAAGCAACACTTGACTCAGAAAAATCCTCCAAAAGGTTGACTCTGTTCCAGCATTTACATCTACAAAAACACTATTCCCTGCATAGAATTCAACTGTAGCCTGCAGCCCCCAAATGAGAAACTGTCTTTACATCAATCTCTGGTGAAGATGATAACATTTTCCCAAACAGGTAAAGTACAGCCCAGTACGCCTCATAATGCTATCAGCTTTGAATGATTTGCATCCACTTAATATATTCAACAAACCCTGTCAAATCATAATCCCCCTGCCTTTAGATACAGTATCACTGCTGTTATTTATAGATCAGAGGCGATGTCAAACAGCAGCCTGCTCACCATTAAGATTCTCATCCATTGGAGTTAAATAAATGTGTTTGACATAACATACCTTCCAGCTGCTTGTATACATCTTGATAAACTGTCAGGACGCATGACAGGGTAAGTCTGATCTCATTTTAGAGACGTGTGCTAAACAGTGCAGGGTTGAAGCTGCCTTTTTAAATCTAAACAATCCTCCATGAAATTACAGTCATTTAAAGTGATCATCTCAGCCCTAAGGTGATTAAGATGATCATTAAGTATAAGAGGAACACAACCATAATCATCTGTGGAAAATCTGCAAAAGACAGTTCAGCACAAGTGGCTCAGAGCTGCGCTGCAATCTCTAAACGCCAGTGTCGTCTTGTTATCAAATCTGTGCTTCACTTTTTCTTCCGTCCAACCGGTTAAAAGTCCTCTCCGATCAGCCTTCTCTTTGCTGACACACACAGACTCTGAATACAAATCAAATGTAAATCTGTGATTCCTCTTCGAGCAGGGGGGCGGGGGGTAAAATTTCATGTACTTAATGTGGAAGTCAAACTCGTCTTCACGCTGTTTCTCATCACTCCACTCCTCCTCCTCCCTTGAGTGTGAAATTGCAAAAGTGGCTGGATGCTGCTAGCGTGGGCTGTGAGAGTTTTCACTATATTACTTTTTTGCACTCACTGCCTTAAGGGGGAAGAGCGGAGAGAGGGATTTGTGTAGGACAGGAGAGTCCCACACAAGAAAACATCTCAGGAGAAAACCCTCATGAGGTTCAAAAGCCTATTTGGAGTGGATGATGGCTAACCTTGACTAAAGCCCCCCTTCATTTCCTGTAGTTGAAATGTAACACCAACATGTATGTAACATGTTAGTGTTAATGTAATGCCTGCCATGGAGAATAAAAACTGCTAAACTAGTGCTAAAAGAAGGTAACTAGCCTAGCTTAGCAGAGTAGCAGTAACTTCCATCTGCTTTTGAAACAAGTAGAAACTCAAGTTACTTTTAAATCACATATTTACATATTCTGATATTCATTTCAAAGTAATCACTACTAATGCACCATGGAAAGCAGAAAGAATAGATTTTTTGTGTAGATACTGTTTTCTAGAGGTCTAAGTCACTGATTTTTGTGGTAAAATTAAGTCTAGAAAAGATCCTGACATTAGGCAGCATACATTAATGTGTCCAGAATGACCTCTGCAGAAATCTGGCCTATTAACTGTGATGCATCCCCTGCAGCGATGCATGCACACAGCCCTGCCACTGCAGAAGACAGCAGCAACAGCGCTGGGCCATACAGAGCAGAGCAGTGTGCAGACAGTCAGCCTGCTGTGTGGCGTAGGCAGGCAGAAAGGGGATTGGAGAGGAATTTCTGCCAAGAGGATTAGGAACCAGCTGCTGGACGGACGCAGACGAGTAGCACCCATTGCCCATCACAACACTGCAGTTAGCACCCAGAGAAACCCCTTTCTTACTGTTTCATTATTGATCTTGTGTTTTTCTGTTTTTGTGCAGCCCCTTCATCTCTCCGTCTCTCTCACTTCCTCTGTGGTATTTCCTTAATGCATGTCTGTGGTTGTCACAGGGATTTGGCCCTGTCTGTCACAGCGTGCTCTACTCTATTAATCCATTTTAGGGTTTTTGGAATTCATCTCTTTTTTCTCTCTCTCTCTCTGTCTCTCTCTCTCTCTCTCTCTGTGCTCGTGACCCGAAATGGTGCCTAAAAGACAAGTATACAAAGGCTCTTGAAAAGTGACACCAGAGAAGAGCTAGCTTCCTCCGAATTGGATGTGATGAGGAAATGCCCTTTTGCTCTTTGTGGATAAAATGTGTGTGATGTAACTGGATGTATTGCATCTGCGGGAGAGAGAAGCAACAAAACAAAACAAAAATGGCAATGTTATCCTTGCTTCTCTAAATCTCTGTGGATGTAAGCTTTAATGTCATGTGTATCATTATTTATTCAGAATTAAAGCTACAAATAATGATTACTTTCATTTATTATTAATCAGTTCATTTTTTTCAATCAATTGATTAATTGTTTAGTCTATTAGATGAGCCTAAGGTGACCTATTCCTGCAACCAGCAAATACTACTAAACATATAATCTTTTATTAACACTGACAAGAGCAACACAGCTTGATCAACCTTCTCTTAATATAATGACAATAAGGGACCAAGGCTTAAATATGCGTACACAGTTTGTAGTTTTTAGCAACAGCACAAAGAAATGAAAAATAGGTTTGGTCAAATCATTAATATAGGTTCAAATGTCACTGTATAATAATCATGTAAAAAATATCAAATAAAGAAAAACTCACAAATATCAGAAAAGAGCAATTGAATTTTCTGCAGTAGCATAGTAGTCTCTAGTAATTGGTTAAAAGACCCCTTGTTTCAGCTCTAATCAAAATGTATCACGCCAATAAAAAAAAGAAACACTTGCACAGAGAAATGAAAAAAACAGCTCAACCTTGAATTCTTTTTTTCCTCAAAAAGAATACCTTACATTGGAGGCGTAAAACTGATGAAAATGAAATATCCATGTGTTTGAATGTTCTGCTGTTGCCATAAGTGACAGATGTTCTTATTTATTTATTTATTTATGAATTACTGCTCTTAATTAACAGGTTGCGAAGAGAGACCAGAATGGATGGTCTCTCTGGAGGTCACAAATCTGGAAGGTACGTCATAAAAATCTGTGAAACTTTTTCAACGTTATGTATATTATTAATTATATTTGACATTTAAAAAAAAACTATCTATTACATATCTCTTAAGGCTCATTGTGACCACGTCTTTATTTTGTGTTTTACAGCCCGATTTACAAACGAAGTCCAGACATGACAAAGTCGCCGATGACAAAATCGGAGCAGCTCCTGAGAATAGATGACCACGATTTCACCATGAGGCCAGCGTTTGGAGGTCAGAAAATCAGATTTAAGTGTTTTAAATGCCAGTGTTTACTTTCATTATCTAACAAAGTGCAGCTCAGATATGCTGGACAAATGACTGCATCAGAGGCTGCATGGTCAGTCATCAAGGGCAGCGGGATAAGATCTGTGCAGAGGTCACTGGCTTGGGTCAAACTGTATAACCATTAAGCTCTTGGAAACCTTAATGACACCGGCCATGCAAGCTGTGCTGGAGTTTCCAATTGCAGCTCAGTTCTGTACATCACAAGAGTGTTAATACACGTCTTTTGCGTCGCTGTATAATAGAGGGATTTGATGTCAGCTTTTTGACATTAAATCTGAAGGATTACGCTGAGATAGAGACACAGAGGCTTTTGTTTTTACTAGAACATAATTTGTCTTTTGAGGCAAATAATTACATACACAAGGACTGTATTTAACAAATTAAAAAGAAAATTGGAGAGTTTTCACTTTCATGCAGAGGAGAGAGACACGTGTTGTTTTTCTCAGACCACGAGTGCTTTTAATCACACGACAATCTGCTGCTGAAAATACTCCAAGTGACCCTTTGCAGAATCCGTTTGCTGCGTCTAGATTTGACCATCAAGTGCGTCTCAGCTGGAAGTGGAAAAGAGAGCTGTGTTTCATCCACCGCTGCATCAACTTTGATCCCTCATTGTGACCTAATTGTATTTGTGTACCATTGGAGGATGATGATGATGATGCAGAGCAGAGAGGCTGAAATAGGTCAAAAGTAGAATCCCAGCCAGACCGACGCAGTCGTGGCGCAAGCGGCTGCTCTACATTCGTGTGATTCATGGTTGCTTTTGGAAACGTGATTTCCAAAACAAAAAGGTTGAAGCTCTGCAACGGTCATGCTTTTTTTTTTTTTTTTTTTTTTACCCACTGCCACATTCGTAATGAAGCACAAAAGCATGTTCAACCAGGAGGAAAAATAACATTACTGCATTTGCTGACACAAGTCCATTTCATTTCAGGTCCTCCAATTCCTGTTGGAGTAGATGTTCAGGTTGAAAGTCTGGATACCATTTCTGAAGTGGACATGGTCAGTATGAAACAGCCTTTTGGTTTACTCTTTCAAATAATGTAATACAGGTTACATGATAAAACAGTGTATACTCAAGTACTGTACATAAGTACTACCATAATCTACTTCTACCCCACTACACTGATTTGACAGCAATAGTTACTGCATACATATACATATGAAAGATTTACATTGCTGTACTGGTACTTCCTTCATCACTGTTCAACACAGTGTTTTCCCTCCTGTAGGACTTTACTATGACGCTGTACCTACGTCACTACTGGAAGGATGAGCGGCTGGCGTTCCCGAGCACCAACAACCAGAGCATGACCTTTGACAGTCGCCTGGTGAAGAAGATTTGGGTCCCTGACATGTTCTTTGTCCACTCCAAGCGCTCTTTCATCCACGACACCACCACCGATAACGTCATGCTGAGGGTTTATCCTGATGGCAACGTCCTCTACAGCCTCAGGTAAACACATTGTCTAGGAGACCCAGTGCCTTTTTTTTTTTTTTAAATAATCCTTAAATAAGGCTTTTATAAATTTGAATAAAAAAAGGACGTTTAAGGCATTTTCCTCCCCACAGTGCTTCCACTGTGCTAAAAAATAAAGAAACAATAACACGCCACATGAAAAGATCACATAGCAGACATTAGAGGAGCTAAAGGTCACCACTGATTTGCCTTGATGAATTTCATAGCAGGTGAAAGGTCCACCAGTATTTTGTGGAACAGTATTTGAAAATTGTAATCAGTGTTAGCAGACAAATGTGACAGCACTGAGTTAATCAGGTGAGAATGCCAAAATACATGCTTTTGCATCTGCCAGTTTACTATAAGTTTAAAAAAAAAACAAAAAAAACCTTTTTTAACCTTTATTTAATCAGGAAAGTAAGTTATATTCACAAAGAAGCATGGCATTAGGTCTTTTGATTAAGAATTGGGGATAACAAGAGAGATAGTGGGAAAAAAATGAAACAACACTGCAGGGATGTGAAACAAGACTGAAAATGAAAACCCATTCAGAAGTGATCTGAAAAAAAAGAGAGAGAGAGAACGCGTAGTCATGAGTGTAACAGACACATTTGCAAGCTTGCACATACACCACTATCTATCACAACTTGAGTCTCTATTACTTCTATTGGTTTTTGGTTTATTGTTCATACATTTGTGTCCACTGCTGTTTTCCCTGCAGAGTCACTGTCACCGCTATGTGCAACATGGACCTCAGCCGCTTCCCTCTGGACACCCAAACCTGCTCATTGGAGATTGAGAGCTGTGAGTGAATTTATCACAATATGGACAAATATGTCAACTTTTCTGATCTTTCTTCTAATACTATCAACATTTCACACTTTCTCATTTCCATTTTGGACTCTACATGAGTGTTCCTCTCGTGTCCTCCTCAGGCTAAAATGTTGTTTTCTCACTATCCCATTAAATCCGAGATATATCATACCATGAAAGATTTTGAGCACATTCATGCTTCAAAGAGAATAGATAGCTTTAATTTTAATGATCCTTTACTCTTGCACAAACCCCTCAGCTTCACTCCTGGTGAGGCTCCAAGACCCGCAAAATCATAGCGTGCAATTAAAACTGCTGTCTCAAGGGACCGCTAGTGGTGTTTTGGACTGGTGGTCTTGTCATGTTTTATCATTTTTGTCACACATTTTGTTCATGTATACATCCAGCACTGTTTGTACTAAGTCTGTCCTGATTTAGTTCATTACTTTTGCGTATTTTCCCACCAGATGCATACACAGATGATGACCTGATGTTGTACTGGAAGAAAGGAAACGAATCCCTGAACACTGACGACAGAATATCTCTGTCCCAGTTCCTCATCCAGAAATTTCACACCACTACCAAGCTGGCTTTCTACAGCAGCACCGGTACTGTAATCCACAACACCGGCACTTCTAATACATACTGTACACTAAACTGATTATGCAAATGCACCAAATGTGTACGCCACACATGTTAAAAACTAGATCACATTCATTTACTTTATAAGCCTTTCCCCACTAAAGGATTGAGTTTTCCTCACATGAAACCAGTGTCCCTTGAATGTCACACCAAGAAGAATGTACTAATATTTAATCCTCACTGTGAAACGAAATGAATCAAACTACTACCAACCACTTGTGCACTGCTGGAAAGCCACTGTGAAAGCCCTGCAGCCTTCTCCAAACCACATGCCACTTTGCAGCTCACAGGAGCAACCTGAAGCATAAAAAGGATTTGGTGTCCTATCTTTCTCTGCCAGAATAGCTAGAAACCTCTGTTTCGAGTGTTTGTACTGTGTATCAGCAGCTAACATGTGACAATGTGTGTGTAATGGTGGGATTTCTCCTTCCCAGGCTGGTACAATCGTTTGTACATCCACTTCACCCTGCGGCGCCACATCTTCTTCTTCCTTCTGCAAACATACTTCCCTGCTACTCTGATGGTCATGCTGTCGTGGGTGTCCTTCTGGATTGATCGCAGGGCCGTCCCCGCTAGGGTGCCACTAGGTAGGACAAATTCTACCCCTCAGTGTGTGCACATTGCAAAGGAACCTAGCACTACTAAAGGATTATTTAGTTGCAGAAATATAGGCTTATTCTAAAAGGGAAGGAGGCAATGTAACATAGCAATGTATGGCTGTGAGAAATTATATCAGTGACTTCCCATCCCAGGATGCATCGATTGAACAGTGTTACAATACAGAAGAGGTTGGGAAACTCCTGTAGCTTATGGGTTAAGATACCAACCATGAATCGCAACGTCCCCAGTATAAGTTAAAAATATACTTTAAAAAAGACTGTAGAGGAAAATCGACAAGATTTAATTCCAAAAAACCAATGTTTACTGAGCAGGACAGAGTCTGCAGCCATGTTACTGGCTCTGTGGGGCTGGACTCAGGCACAGCGGTGCGTTGGGCTAAATGCTAACATGTATCCAACAGTTACCAAAGTTGTGGACTGACAGACAAACTAACAGTGCCATCCTTACAGCCAAGCTGCTGGTGTGGCTCAAAATCAGAAAAAAAAAAAAAAAAACGCTGTAGCAAAAATGCAGTATTTGTTGTGCTTTCCGATTCATAGTCTTATGACACCTCAGATTTTTCCTGTGACCCCAAACCTCCTATGAAAATGGGAGAGAAATTACAGAACTTTCCTCCAATGATTAATAAAATATGAGAATAAAACACAAAAAACATGCATTGAAACTGATTACTGCACGCTGAAATTAAAAAATACTAAGGTCGTACTCTTTGTGTGTTATTTAGCGTTTGTTCTTATCCACCCCACCTTGTGATACAGTAAATTAAATCTCTGCTGTGACTAAACTGTTTGTGCGCTGCCTCCCAGGCATCACCACAGTGCTGACCATGTCCACCATCATCACCGGGGTCAACGCCTCCATGCCGCGGGTCTCCTACATCAAGGCAGTGGACATTTACCTCTGGGTCAGTTTTGTCTTTGTCTTCCTGTCGGTGATAGAGTACGCGGCGGTCAATTACCTCTCCACCGTACAGGAGAGGAAAGAGAGGAAGCTGAGGGAGAGAGTAAGTGTGATTTTTCTCTGTTATTGTTCATTGCCTGCAGTTAAAAACACAGTTAAATTATGAAATGTTGATCTTCTAATAGCTGTAGTTTAAAAGCCATTTATAAATACATCAATGGATTCATATTTACCATAAAAGTAAAGGAGACAGCCAGAGTAAGCAGAAAAGTTGATAGCTCCCTCAAAGTCCCACAACACACAGACAAGACTGACCTGATTTTATACTCAGCTATTTTAGCCATTAAAATATTTCTAAACTGGTAGAAACATGAATAAATATTTTATGTGCATTTCCTATAAACAGATAAATATTTTCTAAATTGGTTGACTTAAAGCTGCTTGAGGGCCTATGGCAAATTATTTCTGGACTCCAGCTTCTTGTGTACCATACTGCTATTCTTCATCTGCCAAATGCTGCGGCATATGGAGCCAAATTGCCCACGTACCCCGAGGAACATTTCCTGCACAAACATCCTTCTATAAATGTTTCATTCCAAAGTTATTTAAAGGCCCTGAGTATGCAGAAAAATGAGAAACACTTGACAAACTACTGAATGATCCTTTTATTTTATTACTTTACAGAAAGTAGTGTCCATCTTCAGGTGGTTAAATGTGTTAAATGATTTTGTGTAATCTTTTAACTCTTTAGCTGCCGTGCACCTGTGGCATCGGCAACCCAGAGGAGATGATGATAGACCCCCAGATCACTGGCTATGGGTCTATGGATGTCAACACCACAGGGAATTATGGGATGCCAGAGAATGGCGGCCGCCAGGAGCGAATCTTGGCTCAGGTGGCACTGAACGACCCGCAAATCGCAAGCCAGGTGAAGCCGTCCAGAGGCTACGTGAACATTTGGATAGACACCCACGCCATAGACAAGTACTCGAGGGTTGTCTTTCCTGGTGCGTACATCCTCTTTAACATCATCTACTGGTCCATCTACTCGTAACGCGGCATGCAGAAGTGCAACATCTGCGATAGTCGTGCGTGATGGGACTCCAGGAGCTCAGCTCATTTGTACAAGAGCAAGAAAGACAACATCGCATTTGATGCTTTTCAGACAGAGGAACTGCTCATAAGGTGAATGGAGACCATTGACAGACCGGTGACCATTGCCTTCTTGACCAAGCCACTTAAAACCGAGGTACTGACAAACAGGACGGTCATTGTCGCTGGTTTTGTCAGTCCACCAAATCTATGTGGTTTCATGATGTAACTATAGTGCTGTTGATGGAAGGACATTCAGATAGTGTTGTCGCCTGAGGACTGACTGCACATGCAGATGAACACAAACATGGACCTGTGTAACTGTGCAGTTTAACTCAGCTACGTTTTGATTATTGATGCAGTGACTCTGACCACATGTTCAAAACTGAAGATGTGAACTGAAAATGGATTTCTGATATTGCCAGCATAAAGAGAGATTCCTCCCCCTTTGCATATGAACTAGACCTGACAGTCAATCTCAAACTAATAATCTCTAAAGGAATAATATGACATTTTGGGAAATGTGCTCACTTGCTTTCTGTTGGAGAGTTTATCTCTTATATCTCTTTTAAATATAAATCTATTGCCAAAAACCAGTTAGCTTAGCTTAGCACAAAGACTGCAAATCGGGGGAAACAGCTAGCCTGGCTCTGTCTGATGGCAGCCTACCAGCACCTCTGCAGCTCAAAAGTAAGCAAATTAAATGTCTATAAGCACAAAAGCACAATTTTATTTATTTATTTTATTACAGATGGTTATTTGCTGAACTATTTCTCTGATGGGACCTGTAGCTTCCGGGTATCTCAGCTGTTACTGGTCTTAAATTGACAAATTGTTGTTTTTACGCTTCAGTTTCTATATTGATTAACAGATGAGATATAACACATTAACGAGCGAGCTGTAGAAGTGCTTGTAGCTGGTTTTGTAACCATTGAACAGAGCCAGGGCAGCTGTTTCCCTGATTCCAGGTTTTTGTCCTAAACTAAACTGTAACCAGCTTCTGGCTGTAGCTTCACTCTCCAAACATGAGAGTGGTATCAGTCGTCTCTTCTAACACATCAAAAGAAAGTGGACAGGCGCAAAATATGGAACTATTCCTTTAAACACCCGATAATCAGATTATTCTTACACTTAAAGTTCAATTCTTCTTTTGCTGCACATTAGTATGATTCAGTATATGTTACATTTTCTTGTGATCTTTGTATCAATGCAGTTATTTATTATTTTAATGTTAAACTATTTACTGCATTGCATTTATGTAATTTGTCAAAGTTTAGGGAAAAAAAAGCAAAATAATGCAGTCTATTAAAATCACAAATGTAAAAATATATGTTTAGTAAATCCCAAATACTGATAATATTATTGACTTTTATTTTTTAAATGTCCTAATATCTTCTTTTTTGTTTTGTTTTTTTACAACTGAAGCTCATCTCCTCTGTTTGGTGTTGTGAGGCTTTGAGGTTCACTGTGACCTGTTAGTTGCTAGTTTTATCGTCTTTTTCAGCTTAAAACAAGTTTATACTTTGTTAAGCAAAAGATCTTGAAAACATCTTTTGGTGGTTCATAAGAAAATGTATTAAAAGAAAAGCACAGGTATAAAATTTAACTCTTGAAATATGTTACATGTGAGAAATTGTTTAATCACTGTTCTGTTTTCTGAAAATGTGAAACTTATTTGGGCAGAGCTTATAGGTGCTGAACAACAAAACCACAATACTGTATATTTTAAATCTCCTCCATGTAATTTATTTATTTTGTGCAACTAGAAATGGATTGAGATGCATGGCTGAAAATGTTTTTTTTTTCTGCAGACATCAATTAAAACACAAACAAAAACAGAAAAGATTTGACCATAAATGTTGTGTCAGTTGAAGCACTTAGTGGCATTTCACCAGTACGACTCCTTGAGTCTTCCCATTTTCCTGCTCTCTTATACAGTATATTTAAACTGTGCTGGGGGACAAGCTTTCACAGTTATTAAGATAACTGGATTGCTACCATCTCCAGAGTTTCTCTTTCCTCTCTGGCACAGGTCTGCTTGTTGATGAGCGTTTATACCCAATCACGTAAACTGCATATTCTGTAATACCATTAACAGCATGTGACGTAAAAGGATATGTGTATTACATTATACCTATTTTTTAAAAATGTGTGGATTGTGTTGAAGAGTTTCTCTCTCTCTCTCTTTTTTAAATCTTTGCATTTATCCAAGTGAAGTCCCACAGGGTGTGGTGACAGTTCACCCTGTCTGTACTGTCATCCAACAATAAACCTGAACAAAAGCACCACTGCTGCAGAAAGACATGAAAGGATTTAAACATCAAAAAGACGTCCAGAACATGAGTTTCCAAACCATCTGTGACCACTGGATCGACCTGTGTGCTGCTGAAAGCGTACCCAGAAATCTAAGTGTCTGAGTAGAATGTTAAAAGATGCAGAACTCAAAGCAATACCATCTCTGATTGGGTCCAGTGGGACATATACCTGGGAGTGGAAATGACCATCTTTATAATTATTTAGTTATTTAGTTGGGGTTTAGTTTAGTTTAGTCGACATTACAAGAAGAAGAAGAAGGACATCACATCACTCGGAAGTACAAAAATGTCAAGGATAGAGTAATCATTTTTAAGCTTATTTCTGTGTTGTAGTTCTTCATTTAAAGATTGCAAAGATGCAAGAGTCCCAGAGACCGGGTGACCTTATTCTACCAGCAAATAAAAAAGAACTGCCTATATCATCATATATCACTCCAAGTCAAAAATCTAAAAACAAGACAAAGATTCTGCAGCATATACTTAGGCACAGCAGTGTTTTGAGGTAAATGCTAACTGATCTCAGTGTGTTAATATGCTAGCAATTACCACTAAACAAAACTACAGCTGAAGCTGATGTGAATGTGATTAGTTTTGCAGATATTTAGTCACAAACCAAAATACTGGACAAATGATGATAGCACTAGAGTAAAAGTTAAGAGAACTTATTACACTTCATGTTTTGGGGAACATGAGCCTTTAAACCAAACTTCATTACAATTTATCCAACAGTTGTCGAGAAAATTCACTAAAAAGCACAAATGTCAACCTTACGGTGGTGCTAAAGTGAGGGAATGTCAAAAGTCCATAGGATTAATCCTCTGAGGATCAGGAATGTCTGTACAAAATTTTGTGCCAATCCATCCAGTGTGTTGAAATATTTTACAAAATAAATAAAAACTTGGTGGTGGAAGATGAAAAGCCAGGGGCTCGTTAAAGTCAGTAGTCTTGATCCTCTGGGGACCATGAATGTCTGTACAAAACATCTTAATACATCCAATAATTGTTCAAATGTTTCTGTCTAGACCAAAGTGGTAAGCCACTTAAAATTATTTCGTTGTTTCTGATAAGCGTTTACCTAACTTTACCTTCTTTTTAAAACAGTGGCTGTTGCTTGTTATATTAATATGCAGAGGTTACTTCTTCCGTCTTTCTCATTCGATGAAGGTGGTCTTTGAGATACTCAGAGGCTCTGTTGTTATAAATATTAGGTTCCTCAGTGAATTGCAGTTTTACAGCTTTATCCCTCCTCCCTAGGACACCCTTAACTGTCCTTGAATTCCTTTTTATATGTCCTATTATCATCATAATAATTATTATTTAAAAGTTGCTATATTTATGGAGCTGTCGAAGCTACATCGCTGCCTTCTAGTCCTTTCTCCTGTTTCAGTCTGGCCAGACTGAAGTCCTCTCTCACTTGCCTGAGCAGATCAGGGCAGCACACTACATCCACAGCTGTCATAGCCAGGGTTTTGGCTGTCCTCAGGGTGTACAACTGGGCCTTTTCAGCTCCTGGCACAGGAAAAAGAGTGGAGGAGGAAAATAAAGAATTGAGTAAATAGAAACTAAACAGGAAAACTAAGTGACCTGGAAAGAGATGATGGCTGAAAAAATGTCTGATCATAGTGCAGTTTGATTTCGTTACATCTGTTCCTAGTGGACACGTGCTGCCGTACCTGCTGCCTCGGTGTATTCCTCTGTGTGGTTCAATGCATCGGTGCAGATGTAGAAGAAAGGATGGATACCGGGAACTATGAATGATACGTTGCCAAAGTCTGTGGAACCTGCCAGATAATTAGAAATTCACTGTGATAATGATTGTGAACAACAAAAAAGACAATCTGTGAAAAACAAACCAAAAAAAAAAACTAGATCACAGTTTCGCTTGTTTTTCTGCACAGAGCAGGGAAAGAAAGCAATGATGACGCCTCTTTCTGTCAATTTTTTATTTTTACCTACCAGAGAAGTTGGCTGGCTGCTCTGGAAACTGAATCCCTAAAGCTTTCCCATTATTTTCATACAGGTTTGCCAGTGTAGCATTAGGCAGAATGTTATAGTAGGCAGGGGATGGGTAGGTTATCTCCACCTAAAGGAAACACAGGTTCACACTAATTCATAACATGTTTCGTACAAAGGTGTAAGATCACAACACAGTGAAATATTCCCATCATATATTGATGTATATGAAGCCTTGCACACCTTGCAGTGTGAGTAAAACTTGCCTGAAGCAGGTGCAGACATAGGAGAGAAAAGCAGCCTGAAGGTAACAGTGAATTATGTAACAGCAGCACAGCACTCAGAGCATAATTATAGGAATAACTTAAAAAGGGCAATGTTATATAACAGCAACTCCAACATTGCATTTATCCACTATATCAACATACACTGCTCCTTGCTGTGTCTGTGCTTCACTGTTAATGTGCATAGCAGGGATATAATGTGTAGTCCAGGCCAGAGCAAGTGGTAGACAATATTTTAGGTAAGCTTACTTGGCAGCCAGTAGCAACAGCAGCTGCCCTGAAGCAAGCCTCTGCTCTGGCCTTCAGGTCACAAAGATCCTTAACCAGTGGCGTGCGCAGATAAAACTCTAACTCAGTGTAGGCAGGGATAATGTTGGGCTTCTCCCCTCCATGTTTGATGATGCCTGTGGCGAAGAAAACGTTGACAATGAGCAAGACAGAGGATGAGCGGGAATGAATCCACACCTCTAAACAATTCCACAATTCATGTGGGTTTAGATGCCAAAATTGTTCGTTACGTCTGATTTCCCTCGGAGAGGAAACATCCGTCTACATTTGAAGAGGTAGATGAAAGTATGTTACAGGTACATGGAGAAACTGTGTGACACAGATACCGCTTGGTTGTTATTCCCGTTGAACAAGTGCATAACTGTGAGTGCACAGACACAGAAAAATCTAACTTCTTCCATGTGCCATGTGTTTTAAGTGTGATGTAGTTTCAGCAGAACTCATGACTACATCAGGAACTGGTGACAATTAGGACTTTAAATATCAGTTGTTTTCATTATCGATTAATCTGCCGATTATTTTCTCAGTTAATGAAACAGTGACACCTTGCATCTCTAGTGACAGTTCTTACAAAATGAAGCTAAAAGTAATCCTATCACAGTCGTCAAAATAGCCTCACCACAAGCCCATTTACTAGCTGCTGTGGAGCTTTTCGATCATGTCACATGATCTTCCAGAGCAGAGGGAGTTTGTTAAGTTGTGATGGAACTGCATATTTGTCTAAATTATTATTCCTCTGAGCACATCAAGGACTTCTCATCCATGTTGGCTTAAAAGTAAACGGACTGTTTTGTCAACCGCTTCTTCCAAGGTCAAGAATAAACTCTGAAGCTCAACTAATGCTGTAACGGCTTCTGTCTGCTCCTCACCGTGAATTCTCCACTCCGGCCTCAGCTGCTGTCTGAGAACAGAGACATTGTTGTAGGCCAGAACAGCAGCATCCAGGGCGTTCACTCCCTCCCAGGGGTACGCAGAAGCGTGAGATGCCTTCCCGTGGTACTTCACCGACACCCTGTGTAACGTCAGCACTGAGGTTCAAAGTGTGGCCACAATATCCAATATCCATATGAGCTGTAAAAAGGAACTTACTCAACGAGTGCGACACAGGGCAGGAAGGATGCATCCTGCTGAGCTGGATGAGCCATGAAGACGAGGTCGACGTCCGAGAAGGCCCCCGCCTTGATCAGGTCGATCTTTCCTCCTATGGCCTCCTCTGCAGGTGTTCCCAGAACAGTTATCTGGCATAAAGAGTATAATTCAGTCATTTGACATAAATATCATCTCACGTGTGTCAGTCATTCTGGCTGCTCAAATAAGTCAGCTGTTCTTGGATCAAAGGTGAAAGGTCCATCATGACCTTGGAAACTGGTTGTAACGGGAAAGAAATAATACCAATACACTGCTGTGATTCATGAATCCAAATTATTATGAGATTATGAGACAATGGGCCCCTGGAAACCAACATCTGTGGTTGTTTTACGTCTCTTTGTCCTTGTTTTGTGTGTCTTTGTGGTTGCATTGCATCTCTTCATGGTTGCCTTTCATCGCTTTGTGGTTGTTTTGTCGTTTTAATAAAGCTACAGTTCCCTTTGGTTACCTTCACTGGCACAGGTAGCTCAGTCTGGTTTTCTAAAGCAGCTTTCAGCCCCACAGCGGCCGCAGCTCCCGCCTCTGCTATGAGGTTGTGGCCGCAGGCGTGCCCGACGCCCGGCAGCGCGTCGTACTCGCACAGGAACCCCGCGTTCAGCACCGGGTCACCCTCCCCGACCGGACCCCAGCTGGCCCGGAATGCGGTCGGCAGCTTGTAGTGACTTTGGACCGTCCACCTCTGGTCGTCCTGAGTGAAGAAGCGGACCAGCCTGTCGTGCGCATATGTCTCGTTGCCGGCGAGTTCAGGACGGCTCCAAATGTCCCGACTCAGACAGAACAGCTCGTCTTTACGTCTGTCCATGCACAGCTGCAGGGTGTCTTTCATCTGCTGCCGTGTCTCCATGTGGCCTGTCAAGTCTGTTTAACTCAGCTCAACTGTCTGTAGACTGAGCTGCACTCCAAGAAGCACAGGAATCTGAACCCTGCTTGTACATTACTGTGTTTCACACTAAACATGAATTCAGTTCACTCTGCCTGTGTCTCCGCTGTTGCACCAACTCTGCACCGTTCAGAAACATTATAAAGTGGAGGCGGAACTGCCGGTTCCACGCCGGAAGTAGTTTAGATTTGCACTTGAAAGTGTATTTTCACGGCCCAACAAATACTATAGCCTCATTCATAGGAGGTTTTTTCTTTTCTTTTCTTTTCTTTTTTTGTGTGTGGTTTCAACAGTCACAGTAAACATGAGCTGGGTTTCACTATTACCTAAATAAGTGGTTTTGCTGTTCTGCTGCTGCACTAGAAAATAAAGGGAGAAAAAAATCATCTGCATTTTAAAAGTAAAGGTATTGCTGATTCCGCTACTCAAGAATGTAAAAAAAAAAAAAGAAAGAAAGTAACGAAGCAATAGGAAAAAAAAACATACCATTAAAAAAGATCTGTGATGGCCATGGTTTCACCTTTGACAGATTTAACGTGTGAAATTAAGGTTTTGTAACACCTGCTTCAAAGATGTGCCTTATCCTACATTTTGAAGAATAAAACTACAATTACACAACTTGTAACTAAACTAACACCACATGCTTTTATTACTTTCTACTTCAGTAATGAATTGAAATGCTTCTGTGCTCCTGGTTCTGCTTGCGTTTTACATCCTATAGCTTCAGATAGACACTATGAGATTGTTACTGCAGTACTTTATTTATATTTCTGTAAAACAGACACAAAAATCAGTGGAAGCATTACAAAGGGGAAAAATACTATACGTACCTCTCTCTTTTTTAAGCACCAGGCTATAAATGAGTCTCTTTGAAGCAAGTCAAGGATCGCCATCTGCTGGCCAGGATTTCACTCCATCCATGCACCCATAATAAACTGACAAATAACCTGACATGGTTTACATCAAACTATATCTAAACATTAAATACAGTTTGAATTGACACAGCAACTTTGAATTGTGGGATTGATTAAAATTAATTACCACATAATATTATACATAGAAACAAATTGTCATTTAATAATATGAGAAAAGTCCAGAAACACAATTTACACTTTTAAAAGTGAGTGATGTGCATAAATAAAAACCACACTGCTTCATTGTTATTCCCTTCCATGTGATGTGCTGTAATGAATGTGAAAAAGTGGAGACTGGGACTTAAATTCTTTTTCTCATCCCTCTGTTGCCACACTAGAGGGACCCAGAGTGATATACTTTGGTGAAAGGCTTCCTTTCGAACACAATTCTGAATACATTTCTTTTGCAGTGAAAATTATTCAGCAGCGTTTCATCTTTTACCTTGAACAATTTAGAAGAAGACCTTGACAATTATCTGGAGGGTATTTTATTTATTTATTTATTTACTTATTTATTCATTCATAGCCTGTAGCTACTCAGATGACTGTACACATGCAGCAAGCAAACAATGCTCACCCCTCACCAAGGATGAACTGGAATATGGGCCTGAAAAACAAGGTCAATTAGCGCTGAATGAGTAAAGACAAAGCTCCACAGCTGTCACACGCCCAGTAAGCATGTGTGTCTCTGTGTGTGTCTCTGTGTGAGTGAGTCAGTGAGAGAAAGAGAGCAGGTGTACATGTTCATGTTTCCTGACTGTATTTGAGTTGGAGGTTAATTGGGGGCGCTTGTCACAGGAGGAGACACGTTGAACAGCGCTCAGCAAGCTGACACCACGACTGCCTCCTGACATGGCCTGTCTGTCAGCTTACTTTACGCCCCACCGGTGTGACGCTGACATGGTGACACTCTCCATTGTATATCAATTAAGTGACATTGAGGGGAGGCACCCATGTGGCACCCCATTGTCTTACTCAGAGAGTTGCCTTGTGAGCATGTGCATAATTTCACATGATTACACATGTTTTTGGTCTCACATGTTGGCCTCTGCATAAGAAAAAAAAAATCAGGAATCTGAAGAGATTTTTTTTAATGTATAAATGTGGTTTAAGACTGTTTATTCCAAGATGATAATTTCCAATAGTGCATCACACAGATGGAGTTAGAAGATTAAACAGAGGTGCTTCTGATGAAACAATATGAGGTTCAGAGGAGAAAGAAAACCAACAGTCACTGGAGACAGACATAAAAGTGACTGCATATTCAATCAAGAATCAAGAATATTCTGACTGAGGCAACACTCCCATGACACTCTGAGCACATGATGCATGCGTTAACTAGCACTAAATATTTCAACCAGTGTAGATATTTTAGGTTGAGCCACTACTCACTCCCACAGTGGGAGTGATGCATGAGTTCTGATATATGCATGCAGGCGTCACAGCAGCAGGACGCCCCAAAGGTAGGCCAAAGCTTGACAGCTACAATGAATGGATGTGCTCCTGATGGCAGCATGTCTCTGAAATGGGAGATGAAACAAACAACAGACTATGCCTGTGTCTGTGTGTCTGTGTATTTGTAGCCCCCGCAAGAGCGTGGTCCACATATTAATGTGTTTGTTCCTCTTCTCCTGCCTTACAAGCTGGAAGCCCACACCTGCCAGTTTAAAAAAAATATTTAAAAAATCAAAATATTTTGATCGTTGTATGATTTGGACTTTTTAATCAAATAGGTCAACAAATAAAACAACAAAATACATTGTTCAGAATGACATATAGGAATGTTTCCTGACCTGATACAATAAGTGAACTGTAGCCTTGAAGTAAATTTGTCTAACTCTTCAAAACAAATCTTCATCTCCTTGCAACCCATCATCACTGGTTGCATTCTCTATTGTTAGAGGCCAGTATTGTTCTAAAACAAACAAGAAACACAAGAGGAAAGACTGAGAAAATAAACATAATTCTGTTTATGTGTGTTTCTGGTTAAATGATTTGATGATCCCTTAGATTCTCAGATTCATCTTGCGGCCTGTTGCGGAGATCCCAAAACCCAGGCTGGGAAGCACCATGCTACCGTGGTCATTTATTGTTAGCTCTTTGTTTTTTTTCTTTGTTTTTTTATAGTCTCCATCTGTTTAGTTCCATTAATTTCTGTATGATATGATTGGTATAATTGGTGTAATTTTTGAATACCCAGCTTTTCATTTTATTTTTTTATTTTTTTCCTGGCTCAAGTGGGTTTCTGTATTAACCTCAGTTCTACCAGCTCATTTTCTTTCCAACAGATGAGCCTGATTTTAAACATGAGGTTCCAGCTGACTGAAGGAAACTGACAATGTGCCAGTCGTATTTGCTCTGTCCTGTCAGCATCACTATCAAACAAAATGTACCCTTAGAGGCGTCCCCCGGAAATCCAGCCCACAGAATTCAATATCGCACAGCATGCCGCTTGGTACTGGGAAAATATCCCCTAAGGAATATATATGTGTGTGTGTGTGTGTGTGGGTGCATGTGCAACTTGACAGTCCTGTTTCTGTCATTAATGTCACATCAGTGCACACAGTGTGCCTCTGCGTTCTCCAAGCTGGAATACATTAACACCTCGGTTTATCAAGTCATCCGGCATCTTCAGGGCGATGGAGTGGGGGTGGGATTACACTGTACAACATTTGTTCATGTTTTTGTGATGCTTGATGGTTTATGATTGAACGTTGCTTCATCCTGGTGTCTAGAGCATGTAAACCCACAAAAAATGATTATTTTCTACCCTATCTGGGTTTATGGATGCGAATTCTATTAAAAATCAGCTTCTTCAGAACCATAATCCACATTTTGATATGAATTAGTGTCTATTTTGATGTTTTCTGTCCCTGATTGAAATTACACAGCATATTACTGCTACAGCTCTTTTCCAGTTAATAAATGCTGTTACATTTGCAGTCTCTAACACCCTGGTAGTAACATTCCTCTGGAACAGAGATAGTAACACATTCTCTCATCTCGGGTTGCAGCAGGCACTAAATGATTTGTTTGCAATGTAAGAGGAACTTGATAGTCTGTATGGGTGGCGAAAGCTATTATTGCTGCTGTAAAAGATGTAGAGACCACAAAATAGAAGGGAAGATTTGGGGAAAGAGATATCACAGTGTCATGCCGATCTACAAAATACTGAAACAATGCCTGCAAAGCGAAAATGTCTCACAAAAATACAAAAACCCAGGTTGGTGTTTGAACAGAACACATTTCTTTATTCTCTGCTTCTTCCTGTCTTCAGGTTGAGTTGTGTTTTCCACTCTGTCCTCCCAAGAAGTCCAAACAGCTGCCCTCGCTGCTTCAGAAGAAGTCCTGCTGTAGAGGTGCCCTTTCTTTGTTTGACAGCGCTGAAAAGGCTGCTGTCTCCCCGAATAACGTCAGCCTTTGTGGGCAGCGAACAGTGGGAGTACGAGTCGTCCCCCGAACCACAATCAGCAGCGTGTGTGCAATGTGGAGCTAAAATGTTACCTTATTGAGTTGTTTTGCTGGATGGTCTTTCATAACAACTACATATACAATCTGTGCCTACCAACGAAGATAGCTTTGGTAACTGAAATGTTTAATCCCTCACATGCATGCAATTTGTTGTAGGGTACATCACTTCACATCAGTCAGAGGAGGCTGTAGCTGACAGTGAGAAAACTTGTTGAAAAGCCTTGTTAAGCGCAGACATGGTTGGCACATTTTGCAGACCATAAGCCTGATTCATAAGACCCACTTGTATTGCATTTGAAAGGTTGATACTCTCCTTGCTGCACCGTAAGCTTAATTTGTAGTCTTCTCAATTCACTCTGCGAGTTCCTGAGGGGCAGGATTAATTTCAGTTTTCTGCTCCAGAGGAGGGAAGAGACACCTCCCTCTCTTCTCTTCAGAGGATCCTCCAGCTCTGATAATTGCCACAAGCAGAAAACCATTTAAATAAAACATGGACTATGGTGATGCTGGGTGACTGAGGGGCCAAAAGTCTGCAGGGATGACAGAGATCAAGCAGGGATCAGTGTTTTTCTCTAGTAGTGAAAAAGCCTGTGACAACACAACAGAAATGTCAGTCTCCTCAACATTTCAAGGGAGCAGGAGGGAAACTGCTGTGTCAGACCAGACCTGCTCACAGTGGGGTCTGACAGTCTTTGTGAAGTGAAACACAAGGGGAGCAGCTCTGTAATAGAGACAGGCAGATAAAGAAGAGCCTGCACACTGGGCAGCTTTTTCACCCATGTAAACAAGATTGAAAATACAAGAGCTCTAAAAGAATTTTAGTTTTTTTTAGTTTCGTTAAAATTTTCTTTTTTTCTGTTAAATATGCACCTTAAGATAATATATTAATAAATATTTTAGGCGTAATTACAGACCTAAATTTGAACAGCCACATTAAGACAGTTGTCAGCCTACTATCACCTTTAAAACATTGGGAGAATTAAAGGATTTCTGTCTAGAACTTCTCAACAAAATACAGAAAGAATTGTTCACGCTTTTTATTTTCAGAAGACTAGACTACTGTAATGGTGTCCTTGCAGGTCTAGCGAGTAAAAATTCAACCAGACAGCTGCAGTTCATCCAGAATGCTGCAGACCCCTCAGGTCATCTGGGACATGTTTACTCAGTGTTTCCAGAATCAAAACCAAGCAAGGTGCAGCAGTTTTTAGTTTCTGTACTCCCTACCTGTGGGGAGGTCTGCTCAAACTGTCAGCTCATTTAAACCAAAAACATTGTTGTTTGCTGCAGCTTTTCAGTAAATGACATACATAACCTTAAATCTTTCACTATTTATTTGCTTGTTTCTGCTTTGGTATATTTTTTATTTCTTTTAAATGCAATTTAAATGTATTTCAACACCTCTGTAAAGCACTTTGAATTGTCTTGTGTCTGGATGGTGCTACATAAATAAACTTGCCGCACACCTGAAGTGGATGGGAATATCATTAGTTTTGCATTTATTTGGTCATAAACCAAGTTAAAATTTTGACCTGATGGTGAAGTTAACAGATTACCAGAGTCATTACAATTGAACCACAGTGGAATGTGAATATGTGTACCAAATTTTAACGGCAATCCATCTGAAAAATGTTAATGAAAAAAATCATAAATCTATATCTGTGTGTGTGTGTGTATTTTTAAATAAGAGATGAAATTCAGTGTGTGCGCCTAAATACCTCAAATCAAAAACAGTACATACATGTCACATCTAATAAATAATGCATTCCCTCTCTGTGTGTATGCCTGAACACTTTCTCTCTCTCTCTCTCTCTCTCTCTCTCTCTCTCAGTCTCTCCATCTCTTCACAGCCGACATGTCAGGGAGAAGGCTTGAGTGTTAATTGGAAGCTCTCCCACGGGAACTCGTAGGCGTTTTCCTTGTCCTCTGTGTTTATCGGTTAATGTGATTGCCACGGCTCTCTCAGATTCATAGCTACTCCTGAATAATGAACATACTTAATATTCCTTTTCAGACTCTCGTGACCTGTTGTGCATTAATAATACTTAAGCATAAAAAAAAGCATCTAATCCCAGCTGGCACAACTGGATTCATTGTACTACAACAGACACAGTGCCGTGTCGATTATGTGATGGCTGTAGTGCTGCAGGGTTAAATGAACCCAGTTTTGATACATAGCCTATCCTCTTCTCACACTTGTAGGGTGTTAATGTTTTCACGAGATCCTTTGGGAGAATCTTTTATAATAAATGGTGGGCTTTTAAAGGAATGGTTCAACATTTTGTGAAACACATTTATCTAGCTGAGAGTTAGATGAAGAGATGATAACATACTCTCTGCATGGTAAATATGACGCTATTGTCAGCATCCCGGTAGCTTAGCTTAGCATGTAGGGTTGAAAAAGCTAGCTTGGTTCTGTCTGAAGGAAACAAAAACACAGACATGGAATTGTACACAGAGATATAAAAATGTTAGCTAGTGACCTGCAGGGGTGGTGGCAGGTGAATTTTGTTTCCCCCTCTTTGCAGTCACAATGCTAAGCTAACCAGCTGCTAGCATTGTGTTTTTTTTACCACACAGATATGAGGGTATAGTATCAATCAATCAATCCCAAAATGTCAAACTGTTCCTATAAATGAGCCCCATCAGTAATAACTAATCCTGAAAATAGCATCCTATAGAGGAGACTCTCATCCTCTGCACATAGTAAATCAAGCTACCCTGATTAGCTCAGTGGTGTGATTTGTATTTGACTGAGTGAAACAGTTCATTCAATTACATTCATTTCACTCTACAAAGCTTAGATTTGGCTTAACTTACCTTGCTTCTGCCCTGCTGCCTACAGGCCCGTAGGTCATATTCCTAAAGCTGTGAAGTGAAATCTTTGCATGCATGAATCACACACTCACACACACACACACACACTGTGTAAAGTGAGGCGAGATAATATGCACTCATGAAATTGCTTTTGTCTAATTAGATTTTTGCAGAAGATACTGTCACAAGAAGTTAATCCCTCTCATAAGAATGTGTCCATTTGTTTTGATCTCATGTTTGATGGAGATTAAACACAGCCTGATGTGTCTGAGTGATGTGGTGTTTCGACTGAAAACTGAAACTAACACAAGCTGTGGTTTATTCAAACAACATGAATCGATTACATTTATCTGACAGACAAATGTTAGAATGCATGCCACACCACTGCATCGATTTTATCACTTTACAAACCATTTTATAAATACTGTACCTTAATTTGATGCTCCTACATACTGTATTTACAACTACAGGTACGTGATGACAAACTGAATACATAGATTTTGACCACAGCTAGAATTAGAGAGACACAACAGCGGTGTAATTATAGCTGGTCAGAGAATTTGTCAATATTACAATTATTTAATATGATTAATAATGATGTTTCAATTGCAACAGATTCACTGAATTTAATAAATATGAATTAAATATTAAACTATAAGTTACTCTAGCGGAAACAGCCATTTGATTCCTATAATAGACTCAGCCTTAAACAATCAGACAATCATCATCATACAGGATGTGAAGACAGGGTTACTCACCACAGGATGCCGTTCGCAGCCTGATTAAAATGGGAAGCAGCAGTGTCAGATATAGAGCCTATTGTGAAAAATGTTTCCTGCTTTTGGGTAATCATTGATTATCCCTATAAGAAATAGCATAATAATAGCTTGATTTTTTTTTTTTTTTTAAATGTCCAGTGAGGACCCTTGGCTTTGTATCTATTTTTCACCAACAGATGTGTGGTCATGATGTTGGGCTTGCCTAATTTATCTTCCACAGGACATGATCGCAGAAAGAAGTGCTCATTGTTTCTTTTAATTCTGTTTTATTTTATTGACGTTGTTCTGTTAGTACTTTTGTTTTTGGCAGTTTTCCCGTAGTAAACATGATTGTGATGCATATGTCATCATTTACTATTTTTTCATGTGTTATTGTCTTAAATGTACAGTCAATTCCAAAAGTCTTGCATCTCACTATTTTCAAAGATGTACTGTCACCTTTAAATGTGTCTAACACTTTGTTTCACAGCAAAATATGATCAGACTCACATGAAACCTGGCATGGATGTTCATGAATGTCAGAGAATAATTTGTAATTATTTAAGTCACTCTTTAATCTTTTGTTTATCCCCCCTTGACCAAAGCTTTGATTAATAACTATTATCTTAAAAACTAATGGCTGGATTTCCATCAAATTTGTGTGGATATTCATGATCCCCAGAGGATGTATTTGGTGATTTGGAGGTTTTTGACTTTCCACAGATGCCACCATCAGATTTCAGAATTTGCACATTCATGTTCCCAAGAAGATGAACCCTTCTGATTTTAATGATCCTACACCCTAGCACCAGGACAAACTTCTCATTCTAAGGCTCACCAGCTTCACAGCTTGTAGAATAGAAAACCTCGTATTGTTTGTGCAGTGCTGTGTCGTGTTTTTTTCTTTCTTGTTTTTCTGACAATTGCCTGCATTTTTGCATTTTAGAGGGAGGCTGTCTTGCTTTTTTTTTTTTCTTGTTTGCTTTCAGCTTTAAGGTCAAACAAATTACAAAACAAAAGAGAGACAAACAAAACAAAACATAGCTGCTTTCAAACTCTACCTTTCATTCAACTCCAGCATCCAACCTCCTGTCACTCTTGCTCCTTCTGGGGGTCATGTTGCTGTGTATAGGTTTGTATTTTACTGCAACAAAAAACAAACCTTTGAGGGAGTCAATAAAAAGTCTTTTTTTTTTGCATGAAATTATGAAATCATGAAACATGAAAGTATTATGATATTTTATGAAAATGAAAAACACATTATAGCCATCATGTTAAACAACAGTGATGTTAATATTGGCTTTCTAAGCCAGAACCAGGTGGCTGTTAGGACAGCAATCACACCTCAAAGATGGGATGAAAAGCAAATCGCTGCTAACACGTTTGTAGTGTGCATTAGGCCTTCACGTGAATTCCATTTTCTAACGATTATGGTCGAAACCTGTCAGCTTTAATAACACAATATTAGACTGCCTGACCCAGGACCCCAGAGCTCATACATCAAAGAAATAATTAAGAAACCATCTCTGATGCCACAGACCTCCAACACTGACTCTCTTACATGTGAGCACACGCACACATATACTTGACAAAGCAAACTGTGAGATGCACAGAACGCTTCACATTCAACGATTCTGAAACGGGAACGATCAGGAATAACACAGATAATATGCTGATTTCATTGTGGGAACAGGTGTCGCTGCGTGACACATCATTAATCAATCAAAACTTAACAATAAACTCCTGACTCTCGTGGTCATGACCTTTGACCTCATCCATGAACCATGTATCGGAGAGAGACTGATGAGGGTTGAACCTGAGTGAACCCAAAACTGGTTTAGACCAGCAATTGGCTGAAGAAAACCAGAGAACCTGCAGATACAAGAGGACTACAATTCATTTAATATTATTATATATATAAAACAAGAATAGGTCTGATGACACTCAACAATGACTCGATCGAAAAAACAAGTTGTATCTGTGGATCGAAAGCCTGATATGACATACCTCTCTGCCCTCTATGCCATAGATCTCCAGTGTTGCTCAAAAACTATTAAAGTAATTTTTTCAACACGGCAGTGTTGTGTGGGTTTGTTACTTGATCTACTGTTGGTTTAAAAACATAGACTATAGCAGCTTTAAAAAAAAATGAAAGTACAGATTGTTCATGACATGATGTTTTTAAAGATTTACATCTTCAGTAGGAACAAGAGCCACAGACAAGCATTTTTCATTGGATTTGTTGACAATAATAGAAATGTAGAACATCATCAACATTATCTTTTAAGTGTAAATGTGAAATAGAGAACAATTGCTAACCAGTGCTGTTGATTTATAGTCATTTTTCAAAGCAGTTCACACTCTGATATTAGGATGAGCTAATTTTTAAAGCAGTGAGTCATCGTGACCTTGGGTACTAAACCCTTTAATGAAACCGCACAGTCTTACACAATGGTAAGCATAATAATTCCATCTACTTTCATGGACAAAATAAATAAATAACGTAGAGAGAATTCAAGCTCTGGAGACCCCCCACCCCCAAAAAAGGAGCCACTGATATAAAATACAATTACATGTTGTATACAAATAATTCAAGAAAAGTAGAGGCTATTCATGAGAGTGGACAGCAAACCCGTAACTATCAACATTACTGATGGTTCCAAGAGTGTCTTAACCATGTGAAATGATTTTATCTGTAAGGCTGTACATCAGGCTCTGCTGAATAATGAAGAAAGGTAGGAAATGGCGTTTGGATGATGGAACGACTGGCAGACACCATCAGTAAACAAAGAAAAAGCAATCTCTGGCTTGAAGGATCACAACAGTACTAATATGTGGTGATAAGTCCAAATAATAACAGAAAACCACACATTCATCTACTGCTTGTCAAACACGGCATCATCAAACCGACTGTGGATCTTTTGTGCCTCTGCAGAGTTAAACAGAAATATATACATGCACAATCACAATGGTGTAATCCAGGTGACCTTGAACAGTTGTGGTGCAGCAGAGTCTCCATGGTGATGTTCCTGAAATGCTAATAGAGACTAGGTCCAGCTTTTGTCATCTTCTCGGCTTGTAAGTCAGAAATGCGATTGTTAAGTGTTCGTGGCTTGACACAAAAGAATACTTTTCTGTAGAGCTTCGCTGTTGTTACTCAAGGGGGTGGATGACAAATAAATACATGTAGTAATGAATGCAGTTGAGAGGGTGAAAAGGGTGTAGAGCCTGAACCACAGTCAAATAACATCTTAAAAGTACACGTGAATAGTGAAAAGGTGAATAACGGAAGCTTAAAAATGATTTCCGAAACACAGGAACCGCTTTTAAAAAATATTATATACTGATCCTGGTTTTGTAATACAGTGCTGTCTCACTGAGTGATTTCCACAGATGATTCGAAGTTTAATGCACATAAGTGTAAGCCTGAAGTCAATTAGGCCACAAGCTGTGAAGTGATAAAAAGTGTGTGTGAGATTGGGAGGAGGGAAGGGGGGTTATAGGTGTAAAGTGAAGGAATCAGATGTGTTCGCCAAGTTCAGCAGGATGGTTGGCGGCCACCTGCCAGCAGGGTTGTTTATGCTCCGAAGACATCGATCTGTTCTCCAGTCCAGATGGCTGTGATTGCTTTAGGAGGGGGAGACATGAGGTCTACCTGACAAGGATTATAGTCAAATCTGTCTTTATGTGCTATTATTTTTCAAAACAGGCTTCTTAGCTGACACTTCACTCATGCACAGATATCATATTTAGGACAGAACTGATTCAGGTCCACATTTTGAGCCTGCAATGCACGTGTGAAAATGAAAAGTGCCTTTTTATGTGGGCAATAAACAATCTTTCAATCAGCAATGTGTCAGCTTTACTTTGTGACACTGCAATAAACCAGGACACGGTAAATCAAATGAGCTAGTTTTCATACACTGATGTGTTTTAAATTGGGATCTCAAAAAACAATATTTTTTGTTTACAGGAGAACACGCAGATGCTAGGAATATTAGATCCGTCTATAAGTTAGGAAAAAAACATTGTGTAATGCTTTATTGTAAGGGTCTGTAAATTTAAAATAATTAACTTGGAAAGAACTAAATGTTTGTAAAATTAATTCAATGTTCAGCACAACCTAAAGTCTTTTGTCAACAGGCAAGTATGAAATTCAATATATATGGAAAACTACAATTTTCAATTACAAATAAATTATGTTTTTTTTCCCAACAGTTCCTTCTCAGCAAATCATCAGCTTTTGAAATCAAATACAAAATTACCTAAACTCTCCCAATTTTGTCTCTGTATTTTCTGTATACTACATCCCAAATTACATAGTTCTCTCTCTTTTAGGTTTATTCTGGTTCAGAGCTGCCAAGCCTCATGTAATTTATACATTACTTACAAAATAAGATAAACAAGACACCAGTAAAGAGTTCATGCTGTGGTTCTTGTTCTGTGATGGTGAACCAGGTACTTTTCAAACCTGGTTTGTTTGTGTTTGACTTGTAAAAACACACTGCTCATCACCGCTGCAGTAGCTGGATTTCA
The DNA here is from genome assembly GCA_037833715.1 of Toxotes lorentzi. Taxonomy (NCBI): domain Eukaryota; kingdom Metazoa; phylum Chordata; class Actinopteri; family Toxotidae; genus Toxotes; species Toxotes lorentzi. The sequence goes on from JBBMJY010000009.1 coordinate 10,172,017, forward strand.
GAACATCACAGAGGTTAAAATGTAATTTAACAAACCAATGAGAGTAGAAATGTCACCTGCCACTCATGTTGATCTTTGTGTGATTTTGATTTTGAAACTTTTATTTTGAAGGTCTTGGCATACAATGTATGTGAGATCTTCACCCTAAAAGTGTATTCAACCTCCTGTGGCTTTGCTGTATTGCTCAGTGAACTGTGCTTGACTTAAATATTCATAATTATTGGATTAAAGGCTTTACACATAATTGATTGTGCAAAAGAATCTAAATTTATGTGTTTGCCAGACACTTTTATCAGAGCGGGGAGACTTTAATTGAAACATCAAGAGAAAATGACAAACCCTAAAAAGAGAGGAGAATCTTTTATCTGCATCAGAGGGTTTTTTTTCCTTTAATGAGTCAATTTTGGTTTTCTTCTCTTAACGCTGATGATTTCACACACAACCCACATCTGACCAGTGCTACTGTTTCATGCGCTGCTGATGAAAAAACCATCATCCATCAAGTAAAACCAACTAAGTCAAACTGCTCTCTACTGCTCACCACAAATGCATTTAGACTGATAGTGTGGACATTGTGTTTTAGAATTGAATTCTTCAAATGCACCAGCGCAAAGCCCCGTATTTCACCCTTTTTGCGACAAACCCCTGCTTTGTTTTAATGCCGTGTAGCATTGAAATTCCTCTCACTGCACTGAAAACAATGAAAGAAATTTAACAAAGAATTGAACTTGATACAAAAGTTATACTTCTCTGCACGGATCAGGAAACACAAGAAAGCAAATCTCCAACAAATCTTTTTTTTTCTTTAACGTCAACTCATTTGTGGTGGAATCTCTTCGTCTTGTGATAACGCTAAAAGCTGATACACAAATTGTCTCTGATGAAAGAACTCTTCTGGGATGTGAGAGCACTCTGAGATTGTTCGCTAGATGCATCTGCCGGTAATGGGTGAATAAACATGATGGAGTGAGCAGAATGACAATGGATAAGTACTGCAGTGGTTATGAAATGGTTTTGTGGAAGCACAATGTAGTAAACAAACTGTGATTCCTTTGCAAGCAGCAATGGCAGAAAGTCACTTTATATCTATTCAAATGTTACAATCCATTTTTATTTGCTATTATTCTTATTTAAGTACAGTGGTGCATTAATGGGTCCAAGTTTTTCTAAGTTGTAAAACTTCACACTTTTCCTAAACAATCATTTTGTTGGGTCAAAACCTTCCTCATTCAACATTTTGTGAATAAAGAAAGCCACTGGGCCCATGTTCTCTTTCACAATGACATATTTCTCCATTTTGATTGGTGCAACACCAGCGCATGGAAATGTCTAAAAACAACTAGACTTGTGTTTTATATTTTGTTGAGCTTTGTATTTACATTATCCTAAATGTTTCCAACAGTTTTCAAATTTCTCACTTTAATCAAGGACATGCTCTGTTTTATTAAGTTATCTGTCAATGTCATATTTCATTTCCAGACAATACAAGGGACAGAGCGTGGATTCACCAGGTGAGCAACAGCTAAATCGGACAAGGAGGCAAATGACTGGAGATCCTAGGGCACAGAAAAGACGGCAGATGTGAGTGACCCACACTGAAACACTTGATGTATCTCAAACCAGGTAAGTAATATCACAACTAGATCTGCCAACATTTCTACCCTGATCAGGGCCAGATGAACTGATGATGAGTGGGCTAAAGAACCGGCCTTAAATACATCCTGGAAGTGGGTGGAATGATGACAGGATTCACAACAGGTGTGCAGGTGAGTTGGCGGGAAACATGATGTCCCCACACTCTGTCCTGACAAAAACACACACACACAGACACCCAACAACAGACATATGGGGACAAACAACATTTATATAACATTTACATTGAAATCCACCAAGTGGCCAGAAACATGACTCAAAATGAAAGCCAGTGTTGCAGTTGTATGCCAGCAAGTTTGTCATATCAACGCAAGACTTGCTGCAGTTACAGTTACATTGCAGCCAGGTTTTTCTCACCACTGATACTGTAGAACAACAAGCACATAAAAAAAAAAGATTAAAAAAAATAAGCGACACATATTGAGCAGGAAATCAGTATTGGGAAGGAGGAGGTCAGCAGCTAAAAATAAACTCAATTTCACAACTCCTCTTCTTCCTGACAGAAAAGGGCCATGTGATTACAGGTAAAGTGACTGTTGGTGTCATGGCAGTCAGGTCCATTTGGGGTTCTCGTCAGTCTGTGAAGCTCTGCAGCTGGGTGTAGGGCAAATGAATTATTCTCTGGCTGTGAATCACCCAGTGGCACTGCAAGGCACTTCCAGATTGAGCTCTTGCTGTTTTGGTGCTGGAGTTTCATGAACCTCTCATGAGTCTATCTTTAGTCATGCAGGTGACACACACAGTGACCTCTTCTGAGGCTGCAGGGATGCTACTGTACAGGTACCGTGCCCCTCTTCTTCACAAAAACCAGGGGAGAAACAGTTCAGCTGAGCTGCGATTTGAAGCTTTGCACTACTGCCTGAGTAATTCATCTGTGCCTGTAGCACTGATTTGCATAGTGTTTCTGCAAGTGAGCATTCACTGAACCACCTGCTAAGGCTTTGTGATTACCACTGTGTTATACTGAGATAATAAAGGTCTTTATATGGCTAAATGGTGCATGAAGGGGATTCTACCCACTGACCACCATTATGCTGTTAGTCTGTCTGTTTTGCACTGAGAAAATCCACCGATTCTGCAATGGAAATTCATGCATAGCAACCAATCAACTTGCTTAAGTTATTTATCACAAATAAAAATCAACGATTTTATTTATTTAGTCTTTATTGAGAGCATCGATCGTCTGTCTTTTTATACTGGTATTTTTGGTGTTTTGATAGCAGCCATTTGCAAGGGGTTTTTTTTTTCTATCAAAGGAGTAATTCAGTCACAGAAGGCACAGAGTCACAACTTTTTCGTACTTTCTGCTGTGTTGTTGTTTCCTGCGAGGGAGATCTGTGCAGAAATTCTGACTCAGGAGAGTAACATGACAGGAAACTTTCGCACTTTTCTTCTCCCTGTTTATTTCTATGATGTTGTTTCCTGGATGTGGAGATGTTTGTTCAGTTAAAGGTCTTTAGAAAGTAGATCAGCAAACACCTTTGATTTGCCTAATGAAGCCAGTTAGATACATATAATTTCCTGATGAAGTGAATAATGAGGATGCAAACGGCTGATGACTGATGACTGATGATGGGTGATGATACACATGACTTTTCTGTGCATGAGATAAAGAAACATGTACAACAATATTGAATGAATTTAGTGAACTTTGGACTTTTTCTCCTCACTGAACCAACGTGACATGAACTCAGTTTCATTCTGTGGCACCACCTTGGCTTCGATATGAAGTGGCTCCAGCTGGGGAGGAACAGAATATAGAAGTGGCAGATTAGGAAACGGTTAAGAGCTGTCAGTGCTCAGCCATAACCTCCTCCCCTTCTCTATTTATGCATCTTTTCCTCCTCACCCACCCTCCTTCCCTCCCTCCTTCTCTCCCTCCCCACACTCTCCCATCTTCCAACCCCTCGACACAAACACATCAGTGACAGACAGCCTGCTTTAGAGTCTCGTCTGGTAACACTCTGTGTGTGTAACCACTATATTTTGAGCCCGAAAATGCTTCTGGCTGTCTGACCAGAAGCTGCCCGTCTGGCCGTCACAAAATAAGTTGTCGGATGTGCAATAGCTTGAAGAAATCCCTTTAAAATGTACTTTAATTCACATGTTTCTGCATATGAGTGCATTGCTTGAAAACGTCTGTTTTGGAGGACTAGAGCCTGTGTGGCCTGCGCGTAATGATTTCATAATGTAGGCAGCCACACTTATAACAATTGACTGTAAATGGAGAAGGATCGATACTAAATGAGATGCACTGTGGAGCTTCTCAAGAAGACCTACAAAAAATTCTTCTAAAATCAATCACTGTAAATCCCTGGCAACATTCACCACCAAAGACAGATGGATGTAAAACAACAGCGGCAGCCGCACATTACTGCTCGTCCCACATGGCGGAAGAGGATTTGGTGGAAAAATTGAACTTCTACAAGTTGCTGTCACAGTTAGACAGAGGCCTTTTGTCATCACAGACAGCTTTGTCTTTGAAAGCTCTCCCTCTCTCATTGGTGCTTTGGTGAGGATGACAATGAAATAATGATGATAATTATTATGATGGATGTGAATTGTAACACTCTTCCCCCTGCTTTGAGAGATGATAGAATGCAGCTTTCATGCCAAAACCACACTGAAACTTTATCCCGATCAAAAAGAAAACACCAAAGAGCCATGAAACACAAGTCCCTTTACATACATCTGAAATAATTACAGATGAATTCCACAATCACTCATCATTAATAAGACGTTTCACTTACACTGTCTGTCTGTGTAAACTAGCTTCACAAAAAGGACATATTGGATCTACTGTTCTGCCACAAATGATCAATGGCTGCTTGAATCTGCTTCAAGCGCAGCATAACAAGTGTTCAGTAATTAGTTGGATAACTCTTCAGCCTCTTCTGTTCTGCCAAAACTGGAGGCACTGGCATCGTGTGCAGTGCCTTTCATTGTTTTTCCATGATGTTGCATCGCCAAATGTCATGTATTTTCCACAACAAGATACATGTAATTTGGGAGATAGCTCCGCTGGGAGTGCATAGTGGAAATAATTGCGCAGCTGCGCAGGACAGGAAAAGGACTCTTAATAGTGTGTGCATGTGACCCCCAACTGCAGTAAATAAATAGATAAATAGTGGAGGATATACAGAATGGACGTTTAGTTGCACTGTTTAGTTAAATGTACAATGGAGCCTCATAATTTTTAACCTCACGATATGATTGGTTTGTAAATTTGGTAATGTAGGAAAAAGCACAATGTTTACCATTAGTAAATATACTTAGTGAATTTCCACCACAGTCCAAAAGGGGATTGTTGTTTTGCTGTGACACTCAAGACAAATAATCTGAATTTACTGTGGGATTATCATAGTCAGCTGCTCAGAAACACTGTTTACTTTACATTGTTTTATTATAGTGATGTTTAATCTCTTTTTTCTAATTTTGAAAAACTAGCTCATGAACAGGATTTTGAACTACAGAAAATAACCCATCACTTCTGTTTGGGATCCCAAAGACCCCAGCAGTAAAACATGGTTAAATGCAGTGGATTTTCAAATGCTGTGTTCCTGTTAATGGTAATGACAGTACCTTTTACGCAGCACTACCCCTACTTTAAGTCTATTTGGATTTCTGTTATTGTGGTTTTACATTAGTTTGTTCATAAGACATCTAACAGGGAGTTTAAACTGTTTTCTTTATCTGTCACTTCACTGATTTCTGAACATCCTATCAAAAGAACTGGAGCTGATAATTAGCCAAGCTAACCTGGCTGACACCAGCAAGTTTATAGAAATACTGACTAGCATGTCTTAATAAATGAAGAAATGAAATGAAACTACTCTTGGGTCTCCCTGACCCTGAACATACTGTATATTTCTTTGTTAGTGAATTGCATTTGATGCACAAAGCTGGCTGTTATGAAAACCATATGAAACATAAATGTAAGCAAACAGGAAAACAGCCCTTTATCAGGATAATCTATACGTATGCATATAGATAAAATTATTACAACAGTGGGCTTGATGAAAAATCAGGAAGTAAAGCTGATCTCAACAAAAACAAGGGAACACAGGCTGGATTTCGCGTCTTTCCTGCAGCAGCTCTGTTGTTCCTGTAGGAAATAGGTGTGGACGATGCTCGGGGATGCGCTCAAACACCTCAGACCACGTGACCAGCAGGCGCACAGAGCGCAGCCTTATAACCGCCCGCTCCCACGAACACACACACGCCCCACCGGCTGCCTGCCTTTACTGTAGTTGACATTGACAGTATCTGGGGAGTCAACACGGCACAATTACCCCGGTAAATCATCAAGAACGACTGCAACTGTAATTTCACGCCGGCTCCCAGTTTTATTGGAGTTACTGTAACTGTCCACGAAGAGAGAAGACAACAACAACAACAACACACTGGTTTACTCCCAGTTTAGTTGAATTGTTTTTTTTTTTGTTTGTTTGTTTTTTGGCGTCATGGATCGGAGCAAGATGTTTGTGCTGAGAAAATTAAGGTATGTTTTTTTTTTTTTAATTACTTTCTAATCACTTTCATCGTTTGTTTTATTTCTGTTTTCATTTTTCATTTTTTCTTTTTTTTATTCTTTCTTATTCTTCTATAGTACTATAGCTCCAATAGTCGGTAAAGCTTTGATCCAAACATAAGCTTGTCTATAGCGACAACATGAAAGATGTTTTTTTTTTTAAAAACAAAAAAACATATTTCTTTTGTAGTGTGGTCGTGTCGTGTTTAATTGGTAGACTCGTCTTCAAAAAAAAAAAAACATCTTATTCCAAAACCTTCGTGTGAACTTAACTTGACTGCTTATTAATTAATATCATCATTACAAAACGGATCATTGGACAAATATGTACACCCTTTGTCTTGTTTCTCCCTTGATGCCTAATTAATCCAATGATTATTGAAAAAAAATGCTTAATGCTTAATGACCTCTTTTAATTAATAAGAAAGCCCTGGCTGTCCTACATACTTAATGCAGTGATTTCCCCTGAGGCTGCACAGGTTTGTCATCAACTGTTCAGTTTCCCACTATTGTCTGGGATGCATCTGCTCTAGAGTCAGCTGGCTGATATACAGATTCCCCACAATATCTCCCAGCAACAAATTCATTTTCCTCCATTTTAATTACTCATAAACATTAATGAGACTGTAATATTTTTACATTTTAACATAACAGGAGGTATTTATACATTTTTGAATGAATCCTTTATGGAAAGAATTTGTGCTTTTTTCCTTCATAGATGTCCATTTGCATGGCTCTAATGCTGTTTCACCATACACCTCTCCACTGAGCATCCCTGCCACCACAAACCAGCCATGAAGTTGGCTTTGCACAGGATTTCAGGCACCACAATGAGCACGTTAACAACAGGTGTCCGGTATCTCGGCTCCAACGACGCCAGCTACGACGACCCCTCGATTGACTCAAGCCTGATCAAGAGTGAATTCCATTTTGAAAAGCCTCACTCTGCCTCAATCAGTAACTCCCTCCCTGGACTTGCCCCTGGAAACAAGGAGGTCATTTACACTGGTTTCCCTCCCATTTTCCCCACTAACATATCAGACTTTCTGCTGGGTAATGGCACCTCTGTGGAGAGCGGGGGAGCGGCACAGTGTGCAGAAAACTTTGTGGACAACATGGAGTGTTTTATGATTCTCACTCCTGGTCAGCAGCTCGCAATCGCCATCTTGGCACTCACCCTGGGTACATTTACAGTGCTGGAGAACCTCATGGTGCTGTGCGTGATCCTGCACTCTCAGACGCTTCGATCTCGGCCTTCCTACCACTTCATAGGCAGTCTGGCCGTGGCTGATCTAATAGGAAGCATAATTTTTGTCTACAGCTTCCTGGACTTCCATGTCCTCCACAGAAAGGACAGCCCTAATATTTTCCTCTTCAAGCTGGCTGGAGTCATCGCTTCCTTCACTGCCTCTGTGGGAAGTCTGTTTCTCACTGCGATTGACCGATACATCTCCATCCACAGGCCCATGGCATACAAACGCATCGTCACAAAGACTAAAGCAGTCATTGCCTTCAGTATGATGTGGACAGTGTCTATTGTCATCTCACTGCTGCCACTGCTGGGCTGGAACTGCAAGCGTCTCAACTCTGTCTGCTCGGACATCTTCCCTCTAATCGACCAGAAGTACCTGATGTTCTGGATCGGGATGACAAGCATCTTGGTCCTGTTCATCATCTACGCCTACATGTTCATCCTGTGGAAGTCCCACCACCACGCTGTCCGCATGCTGAGCCGCAGCTCCCAGAGGAGTGTAATTGTCTACACCGCAGAGGGGACTAAAGTTCAGACAGTCAGGCCTGAGCAGGCCCGGATGGACCTCCGCCTGGCTAAAACCCTTGTTCTGATCCTGGTGGCCCTTATCATCTGCTGGGGCCCGCTGCTAGCCATCATGGTTTACGACCTCTTTGGGAAGGTGAACGACTTCATCAAGACTGTGTTTGCCTTTTGCAGCATGCTTTGCCTGCTCAACTCCACCGTGAACCCTGTGATCTACGCCATGAGGAGCAAGGACCTGCGCAGGGCCTTCCTCAACATCTTCCATATGTGCCGGGGAGCGACACAGCCTCTGGACAACAGTGCTGAGAGTGACTGGAACAGCAGGAGCGTGAGAGGCACAGCAGGCGGGGCGGGAAAAGATGGAGCCGGCTGTGGGAACACCCGAGTAAAAGTAGCCCAGGTTACTGTCTCTGGAGTGACTGAGACTTCTACTGCGGAGGCGGTTTAAAAGACGAGCTGCTCTGCTCTGGTACAACTGTGAAGTAAAGATGTTGTAGAATAGCCTGGACCCTCCTAGTACACTGCTCCGTGACTGTGAAATGTGCCAAAACATGTCTTAGAAACACACTTTTATTGCTTTAAAGCTTAAATCTGTAATATGAACACAATAATAAATTCTTCTGTCTTTACTCTGTTAATGAGAAATGGTTTGTTGGGTGCACGAGTCTTATTGAACATGCCAATTTGATCTTATTTCTTTCAGTAAATAATATAGTCATATACCCAACTATATTATTTCGGTTGCTCAAGGGCATTTTTCTTCTGCAGCAACCATCACAAACACTACATGCTTTGTCATCTTTGCTCTAGTTTGAATTGGCAATTTTTTTCTTACAGATTTCGGCTTTAAGGGAGGAAATTATGGAAGTTTTTTTTAACATTATATCATAGCAATATTGTGGCAGTAACGCAAGGTGAAACTGTGTCTACTTTCATGCAAAATGTCGGTTTTGAATGACAGTACATTGCTTGTAAGTAAAATTAGCATCTCATTAGCAATTTGATATCAGCTACTGATGGTTTTGTACGGCTAAGATATTGTGACAGTTGTCCAAATATGCTTTCATTTTACTTTAATTATGTTTTTTTTTTTACTGTACTTTGCAAAGCAAAACGGTGAATCGTGCTTTGAAACTTTAGTCTGCAGTGATCTGAGAATGTGACATAGCTTCTTATTACACATGTGTTTATAAAACAGTTAGAGCGTTTTGTGAGAAGCCATATTCCTGTGAAGCATCCATTGTGCCATTGTGCTCCATAACAGTGTGTACAAGAAAAGACATGAGATCAATAAATATATTAAATTTGTCTATTTTTATCATAATTTTCATCAACATACTTGGTATCTTTTTTTTTTCAATAAAAAAAATGAAACAAGCACCTGCAGCTAATTTACTGGAAATTAGATATGTGTTGTTTTTTTCCTTTCAAGATGTGTTACCGTGTGCTTGTGTGCTTGTAGCTGTGGTTTCTAATCTTTTAGGATAAGCAGTGTTGACTTGTGACCCCTCATCGCCGGCTATGGTCTTATTGTTGATGTGAGTTGTGAGCCATTACAATCAGAGAGGAATTGTTCAGAAAAATTTGGGGACTTTTGGCCTTAAAGGTTTAAAATAAGAAAAATGCAAAAGTTTTTATAGTAGCAGTATAGGTTATATATTTCTGGACACGAGCTATGAGCAGGATGTGGATGTGATCTAATGTGTAGTTCAACCAGTTCTTACATTGTTTTTAGGCCTTAAAAGATGAGAATGTTTAAAACAAGTCATTGAAAAATTTACATAACTTTGTGCAGAGAAATACAGGCTATTTATCAGGCGATGTATTTCTTCCTTATCCTTTAAATCATCTTGTGAACCATTTGGATTTTTGGGAGCCGAGTGAAGTAAACTGTTAACCGTGTGGGGTTTTTTGTATAACACTGCCCTCCTGTGGAGATAATGAGACCCACGTTGTCTTTTCTTTCACATTTACTGAGCACAATGATGAATACAGTTGTGTTGTAGTTCGTCAAATGCTATGATGAAACTGTGATTTAACCAAATTAGATGAGAACTACGACTTTCGGGTGGTGTAGGCGAAACTACGGCGACGCTGTAATTTCCCAGGTGTCGTTTCACTACATAGCCCAGAATGCATTGCCGCGTATTTCGCACGTGACGTCACGAACCGGAGAAGCCGACAGCCTCATATCAAAAACAGGCAGCTAAGTTACGCTAGCTCGCTCCGCTATCTAACAGCAGACAGTTGGCCCTCAGCTGGCTGATCGTCACAGCAACTTTTGGGAAGCAACTTTTAGAACAAGGCGAGTTGTTGAACGCAGTTGGACAGAACAACTCTCCCCTTTCCAAAAGGTAAGAAGGAGCTTTATTTAAACGTACACCAGAACGTACTCTCTGACCAGTGGTAGCCAAAGCTAACGTTAGCTTTGTTTTCTTTTTGATTATCGGCTAGTAGGCACAGCTAACGTTAGCTTGCTAGCAAATATTTAAAGCCTCAGCTGCGCAGTATGCTTAGCATGTATTCCTCAGCAAAGGAAACTAATCTCAACGGAGAAATTCACGTTGTGATTAGCAAGTCATTTTAAAGAAAAGCCGTGGCTTGCAGTTATCTGAAATAACTGACGTTATCGCCTCATTATTGTCTTGTTTCGGTATTTTGCACCCCCCTTCCCCCCTTTAACAAACTAAAGTCATGGCGTGTGGAGCCACCCTAAAGAGGACCATGGATTTCGATCCGCTGATGAGTCCTACTTCACCTAAAAGACGAAGATGCATCCCAGTGTCCCCATCGTCCTCATCCTCATCCCCTAGGAAGTATCTCAGCATGGAGCCCTCGCCATTTGGGGAGTCATCGTCCAGACTTAGTGCAGGTAATGTTACTGATGTTGGCCTGCTTGGTGGTAACCGAGGCACTTGAGAGGCATTAGCAACATGTGGAGCCTCGCTGTAACAAACAAGAAAACAATTGTGCTTTTCAATGATAAAGTGAAGAGTGGACTCCCCCCATCGTGGCGACTGTTATCTATACCGACGAGCGTCTTTATGGCTTTCTTTTGTCCCTCTAGAACAAATCCTCAACAGCATCAAGCAGGAGTACAAACGCATTCAAAAGAGGAAGCATCTAGATGGAGGCTACCAACAGTCAGAGTGCTGCTATTCTCCAGAGTCCCCATCCCAGTCGTCTACTATGAATGTTTCCAGCATGCCAGGTTAGTTGTTTAACACCCTGTCTACAGGGGAGACTTTTTAAGAATTACGGTGGCTTGTATTCGGGTAATCACACATACACGTTGATTCTTAGTTTTTTGGGTTTTTTTTTTTTGGTTGATTCGTGCAGGAACGTCCTCTGGAGGTGTTTCTCCTACTAGAAAAGAACAGCCACTATTCACCCTCAGACAAGTTGGAATGATCTGTGAACGCCTGCTGAAAGAAAGGGAAGAGAAGGTGCGAGAGGAATATGAGGAGACCATGACCTCAAAATTGGCAGGTTTGTACACTCTGAGAAACTTTGCCTAGAGTGGGAACAATATTAATGAGATGCATCAAAGAAATTCAGCTAGGACTACTCACAGAACTTCCTCACTAATTAGTAAAGAGATGTAATTAAATACTATTACTATGAAAAACAATAACTATACCTCTGGTGCTCTTTAGAGGGGGAATAATAGAAATGTAGGTACACTAAATTGACTAAGTGTATAAAAAGTAGATATAATCTCTTCAAGGCCCAAATTCATGTCTTAAACTAATTACTGCATATTGACTAATTAGTTGTCAAAAACATTGATACTCTCTCAACTGTGTTGCTGTAACAAATGAATATTTTTCTTAATAAAAGTACTGAACTACGAAAATTGTTAACATTAAGACCCAGTTGATGAAGTATTGTGATTCTGTCTGTTATATGGAAGTGATTAATTCAGCAGGAGACACTGTTGCACAAAGCCATGCTTAGTGGTGAAATTATTTTCTATTGGGGTCTGACTGATTGCCAGTTTGGTGCATACTTAATGTAAAAGGTGAGTCTCTGGGGAAATGAATGGGTGATTTAACACATAAGGTAAATTGTCATAACATTTTGTTGTGACTTAATAGTGACTTTGATTCCCTGTGAATTTCAGAACAATATGACACCTTTGTGAAGTTCACACATGATCAGCTAATGCGACGATTCGGGGAGCAACCTGCGAGCTGTGAGTTCTTTCATTTGATCTTAAATGAATTCCACATTCCTGTGTCATGGGCATACAGTACGTGAGGAAGTGTTGGATCTCAGTTTGAGCTCTGCCTTTTGAAGGTTTTAGTAACAAGTCTGGTTTTTGTATTTTATTTGATCTCCCTTTTCTCCAGATGTTTCCTGAGTGTGGCACAGAAATCTCCGCGAGGCGGCCTTCTCCTGCTGCAAGCTATCATGATATCTCAAGAAAGGAAAAAAAAAAAAAGCTCATCATTGTAAGAGATTCAGTTTAGCTAGTTTAAATGAAACTTTTCTTACTGTGCCATATTTCTGTCTTTGGGCAAAGGTTTATATGAAGCTGTTGTCAGTTGTTACCACTCTGTCGTAAGCAACTAGGTCCTAATGTAAATGAATGGACCCTATCTCTACCAGTGGCCTATGTTCCTCCTGCTGTACATGTATCTACAGTTATCTCACTTTTGTAATGATTCCCAGCATTCCAGGCTTTGTCACTCGTTTCTGTTTGTTACATGTAAATACGATAAAGCAACGTAGAGTTTTAAACAGGGTTTGCTGGTCAATCTGAAAGGACGTGAACGGAGAGAATATGTTTGCAGTTTGTCCTCTGTTCATTGCTTTTTGAATTGAGCATAAAGTGGGCTATTTTTTTTTTTCTTCCTACCAGTGTTTTATTTATTTAGACTTTTGTTTCGCTGGTATCACTTTGAAACCAATGTACTTATTGGAAAAAAATCCCAATAAAAGATCTTTTAAAAGTTCAGAATTGTTTTGGTGCATGCCGGACATTTGTGAGATTCTCAATGTTTGACTTATGTGAAGCCAGATTCACCAAGAAATCTAATTCTATTCTTTTTGTACAGCGTTGTCAGAACCAAGTGTTTTCTTAAGATAGTACTTGGTGAATGACTGTTTGAAACCTGCAGAATCCTGCAAAGCTCATCCACTAATCTTTAATAATTGCATTTTATGAAAAATCTCCTGTTAATGATGGTCTTTTTTTCAATTAATAGCACACTCCACATGTATCCAAGTTGTGCCTTAAGTAACATAATATTATGGAAATACAAGTTCAGATTTCCAAGAGACCATTCAGATTAGGTGAAATGACTTTTTTAGACTATCCAGCACCTGAAATTATTAGAGCTGGATCTTAGAATACAAATGCATGTATGTCGCAGAACATACCAGATGTTTACCACATATTTATTATGAAATCTAAATCCAAGTCACACTCAAACGCTACAATGAAAGGAGACAGTATCCACAGACATACTGGTGGTATGGTGGTCAGCAGCCTCCCCAGGTGAGCCGAGCCACGTGGTCTGTCTTCTGCTTGGTGGACTTGATGAAGCCCAGAAATTCGAGCTCTGACACAGCCTGGATGAAACGAGCACTAGCGGTCAAGTTGAGGAACAAAATTTCTCAAATGTGGACTAAAAGATCCAAAAAGTGAATGTTTGCAGGAAATCAGCACCACAACCACCTCATGTCACTCAAGCAACTTGTGTGTTGTGGTTGCTTCCAAATCCAGCAGCAAACCTACACAGCAAGATTGCCTAATACTGGGTGCCTTAAGTGGAAATCACCCACATAAGTAAACATAAAGCAAGTATTAATATTGAGGAAGCATGATAAAGTTGCGGAAGGATACTGTTTAACTTCATCGACTTTCCCGAAATTGTCAGAATCTCGGTCGTTACTCTCAGCTGCAGAAACCACGGTGGCATAGGCCTGAAAACAAACAAACGTGAAAACAAACATGTTTTCATTCATGTCGGTGTACCGTCCATCCTGGGCCAGTATCTGATCTTCAAATCAATAATGTGACAACACTGATTGCCAGAATCAATAAAGCCTCTTCTACAGGAAAAACAAAGGCAAAGTTGAAAGGTTACTCTTTAGCATTTAAAAAGAATGATATAAACACATGTTTTTCCTTATGCAGCTTTGCTGACCCACTCAAGTTACATGTAATAAGCCTGCAAACAAATAATTCAGTATATAAACTCACTTCCAGCCAGTCGTAGAGGTTGATCAGTCTGCCGCACTCCAGATGGAGCTTGTAAGCGATGCAGATGTCAGGAGCAGCGTTAGAGACCGAACCGTCCTCAGTCTTTAGGCTGTCGTTCTGAAAGGACAATCAAAGAGCAAAGAACGGCTTTTTACATTTTTTTACATTACGTACAGGAGTGTCGCTCCTCTTGCCATGACAGTTACACACCTGAAGATAATAGTAGGGACTGCTGAGAGCGGCTTGAATGGAGGTACGAGGTGTAGCGTTGAGGTGACGTCTCACAGTGGCAGACGAGCTGTAGTAGCAGACTTCGTACAGTGTCTGAGACTCTGGGGGAGACAGATGACTCCTGTGTGGAACATAGATGTTGGGTGTATAAGAATTTCCTTAAAATTTATTTCATTTCATAGCATTAAATTCATTAAAATATCAGTAGAACAAGAAGGGAATCCGTTTTACTTCACTAAGCAGTCCATAAACTCGAGGGCCTCATTTCGTAGAACCTCAAACGGGCTCAGTTTCTTGGATCTCCGAGACTCGTTCATCTCCAGCAGAGTCTGGAATACATCACAATATGCAATTTATGTATCGAAGTATTACAAAACATTGGGGGAGTGGAGAATACATTCAGAGAAACCAAGTAAAGTGAACATGTTCCCTTAAAGACACTAGTGACTTACCTTCTGTAACTGGAAGAGATCGGTTTTCTTTTGAAGATTTTTCACAGGAGAGGTGAGAGTCTCCTCCACACTGGGGGCAGTTTCAACAGCCGCTGCTGTTAAGAACAAGATAAAAGACAAGAATTTGCAAGGAGGGACAGGTATGCATCACATTTCTATTGTCTGTTCCACTCATATAATAATGATCTGAAAGTGTACAGTTCTAAAAGTGACTGTACTAAAGTGAATATTAAATGATGGAAAAGGAAGAACCTAATAAACAAAGTTCGACCACATTTTTACTACTTACTGTCCAACTGCTTGAATTTGGCGAGCAGCTCCTCCAGCTGAGCAAGAGCGCTCTTCATCTTCTCTGACTTGACAGACTGTAGAATCTCTGCACACCTCTGGAGCAAAGCGATCAGCTCGTCTTTCGCCAGCATCCTGGAAGGGAAAAAAAAACAAAAAAAAAAAAACTGGGTTGTTGTTGGACTAATATCTGGTTTGTTCAGGCGATCTTCTGCATGGTAAAAACAATAAAAGCACTGAACTATTTTACTGTATAATATATCTATATGGCCACCAGGAGGTGCAATGACGACAACACATCAAAAGACTTCAGGAGTATCTTAGGACAGTAGGCAGGGATCTAAAACTTCTTTTTTAAGATGTTAATTTGTTGGTTGCACAGATTAATTATCAAGGCTTACTTCAGAAGCTTCATGGCTGACTGGTAATCCTCATTCTCCCACACATTCTTCTCGAGGCATATTAAATGCAGCTCCCTTATCTGTAGCACACAGATTACTTCAGTGTCACATTGAGGCAAATACATCAGCGATAAAAGGAAGTGCAGATCAAGAGCTAAGACCTGGTTCAAAATGTTGTATTGTTTAGACACAGAGTTCTTGCCTGTTTTCCGAGGGGGTACCGAGGTAATGACGAGGTCAGAGCGTGGAGACACCTAAGGACGGGGTAATAGTTCTTGTGGTATTTGCAAAGGTCCTTTATCAGCCTCTGACACACCTCCTAAAAACAGAGACAGCGACCTGAGGTGTTAGATTCATTACTGACCGGTGCCTCGGGTGTAGAGATAAAACAAAGAAATGTACCTTTAAATGGCCGTCATCCTTCAACAGATTGACCTGCTCCTGATATTCCCGTTTCTCTACATACCTGGGAAAAAAGCACTCCAGTAAGACCAGATTTAAAGGCTTAGCTTTACCTTTGAAAAGGTCAAAACAAAAACCATAAAACACAACTGAACTTATTTACATCACAACAAAATGTAAGTTGCCTGTGTGTTCACTGCTTGCAGGCAAATTAAATGGTACATTTTCACAGTTAAATCCTTTTGGAAAACTCTTCTTAGAAGTGTGAGATGATTCTAAGAAGTGGAGACTGAATCACTGCACACAGGTGAAAAATAAATTGCGTGTGTGTGTGTGTACCTCTTGAATGACAGCAGCTGCCTGATCCTCTCCAAGTTGTGGTGATTGAGCTGCATCAGGTTACACAGAGCCTCCTTCTTCTTACAGCACAAAACACTGAGAGGCTGGGAGTGAAAGTGCTCCAGCAGAGCCAGCTGCACAAAATTACAACACATATTTCTCTCACACACGTGTACAACCAGAGAGCAGGCTGATGAGACATAAAGCATTTAGAAGCTGTTCCGTACCTGAACGCCCTTGATGAAGTTTCTCACTGAGAAATCGTGGTAGAGGAAGATGCTGATCAGCACCTGAAACACCTTGCTGTTGATCTTAAAAGGGAACCAAGGCGTCAGGATCAACTGGAAACACAGACAAGATGAAAGAAAAAAGAAAACCATTAAATTCCTTTAACTGAAAATCATATCAAACAGTACTTGAACAATTCTTTTTCACCTGTTTTATACATTCTATAAATGCTGCTTTTGCCTGTTTTAAAACTGTACCTGAGATCTGTTAAAAATGTTAAACTACCTTGTCTATGACTGTGGCCAGGTGCTGGGTGCAGGACAGAGACTGGAAGAGTTCTATACACAGCAGGGAGGACACAGAGTGAGGCAGCATGTGTTGGATGGTGCTGGGTGATGTGGCGATGCCAAAGATGAACATCAGCGGAAGACGTTCGATGTACCGACTGTGGAACAGAGTTAAGTTATAAGAGATGCTGTTTCGACTCACAAAACTGAATCACTACACGTAAGGTGGCTACAGCAGTGGATTTGTTTCAGACCTTAACAAAACTATAATCATTTCATTGTCACTCTGAAAGTGTGTGCAGGCTGGTGCAATAATAAAATAACATGGAAACAGTTAAGTTGTTCAGCTCAAGAGTTCCTGGTTACCTGCAGATGAGTATGAAGTCTTGAAGAACTCTTGGATTGAAAGCCTCCAAATCTTTGAAAATAATCACAACAGGAGGCTGCTGCTGCTGCTGCTCATCTTTGACTGGAGAGCTACGCTTTTTCCCAGGAGTACCAGTGCTGGATTTCTGAAATGCAGAGAAATTGTTGCTTTCATCACTTTCAGGGGATCAAATTTATTTTATTCACCAAACTGCAAAGGTAAAAGCACATATGCTGGCTACACCTTATGGTCCCACCTTTGTTTTTTTATTGTACCAGTCGCAGAGTGTACTGAGGGAGCAGTGCACGCTCTTGTGGAGATTAGTGCTGGTCTGCTCAGTCTCCTCCTCCTCCTCATCATCATCATCCACAGCCACAACTGTACCCATTAACCTCTCCAGCACCCTCTTCATCAAATGCTTCAATGCTGAAACAATAAAGCCGAAATATAAACTTGAAAGCTCAAACTTTTCTGGGAGTACACGACGTGACATTTCCTAAGCCTCTACATTACTACTCTAAGATACAGTCTCTTAAATCCAAATCAAAGGCAATGCAGTCCTCAGAGTCTCTTACCTCCACACTCTTTGGCCTGGACAGAGGCCACATGAGGAGTGACCGACTGCTGGAGCAGCTCAGACAGACTCTGGAAGGTCATGTCATGGTCCGGGACATTTACACCTAATGGAGGACATCACAGGAGAAGCAAGGCAGAAAACAAAAAGTGTTAAACTATATCACATCCGGCTTAAAAGAAGCCCTCAAAGGTATACCACAAGACTGATGAAAATAATTGGAGCGGAAATGTCTTGTTTCCTTCATATTCTAAACTGGCTGACAACCAGTCAGCACATGTCTGATCCCAAGCATACCAAGAACGAGAGCTGCAGTGGGAATCTCGCTGGCTCTCATCTGCGATGCCCAGTCGCTGTGTTCACGCGTGGTGGAGCACTTTCTGGTGAAGTCCAGCAAGCTGTCCAGGATTTTTCTGTTGAGTTCATCCTGTAAAACCTTCCACGTACAAAAGAAAAACGGCAAATAGATTGACTCATCACGTTAAAATTCACATTATTTATAACCCAGTTGAGGATTTTAAGTTCGTCCTAAACCAGAAGACCCATTATCTTGTATCACTGAATATAGAGCTGTTTCTTCATTATACCTGAATGAAGAGGTTTTGTTCAAAATTGGTTGAGCAATACATTTTAAATCATTTATGCTGCTTTCAGCTATCATTAAGGGTCTCACACATAGCACACATTATAAAAAAATTACAATTTTCATAGCTTTTTTTTTCAGTTTCAATTTCTGCTATGATGCACAGCTTTGCCGAGCGGTACTTTGAATATATAACATGTTACCTCTGTGTCTGTTTTGATTCTGTCCCACAGATCCTGACAAAGTTTGAATCGCACTTCACCGTTTTCTGCATCTTCACATCCGTCAGTGAAATAGTCCTCTGTGGGGGACAAAGTAGGACATGTCCGGCCATCTGACAGCTCACGACTTTTAACTTGGCAAAGACACTTTAAAACAAACAGCAGCATAACTCACCCAAACTGAGCGTCTTTTTCTTCTTAGCACTTGGCTTGAAAACAAAACAGCCCTGAAATATCGGTGGCCATAAGTTAGCAACAGTGTCAGCTAACGACAACAACAACAAACAAAGAACGTAAACTTTTGACGTGGTCATGTTAATGTAGGATACCTGCACCACAACGTACACATATAACATTACTTTACCTTTGACACAGATGAAGTAGACATCGCAGCGTTAACTACGTGAAACGGGCTGCTCAGATTTATATCAGTGTTTTTTGCGCTGGAGTCTTGTTTACAGTAAAAACATTTATTTAAAATGACGCGTGTGTATAACCGGACAAAGCAGCTGCCATTTCGCGCCAATATGACGTTTACGGAAGGCGTTGTGTTCAGCAAACAGACGGCTGTTCCGGTGTGTTCATAGCTTTTTACATTTTTTTAAGTTATCGGGACAAGTGAAAATGTCCTGACGGTCGTTGCCATGTTAAAAAAAAAATGCCGAATGCGACCTTTAAATTTGTAACGTCACGTTAGTTTTACTTCATGTCTCCCTATACTTTTGAGTTTTAAGTGGTTTGTTTTTAAACATTGCTGATCTTGAACACCCTCACCTGCGGTGGCCTCCCTGCAGTGTTTTATATTCATATCCATAGAAGGCAAACGTGAAGATGATGCTCCCAAATACTTGTAATGCAGTTATAATAATAAATATACACTTATAAAGTAATGTAAGTGTATCTGTCAGTTTTAATATAGTGAACATTATCATTAAAAGTCTAATAAAAAACTTTATTTATAATAAAAAAGTTTTCATTGTATAGATTCCCAGTGTTTCCTGAGCAAAGCATTGATAGTACTCCGACTTATACTGGTCAAACTACAAATGTCCTACAAATGTGTACCTTTTTGTGTAAAGATACTCAGCATACAAGAACATTAATTTAAGTGATTATTTTTCCGCTTTATCTGAAATTCAGCAATGGTCAAATAGGGATTTGACAAGCTGTCTGTGTTCCATACAAAATTAAGAGTCCATATTTAAACAATCTCATTATGTTACAGCAGGACAGTGCCTAAATCTATGTATCCTGATGAACAAATGTAATCTACTGTAATCTAAAATCTGTATACAAGATAACAGAAAAAAAAACACCTGTGACTCAAAAAAGATTTGCCGACAATACTTTACAAAAAGAACCAGTAACATTTTATTGAACACTTTGTGGAAGACATGTAAATATTACAGATAGGTCTACTAGTGTTGAAAAAGGATAAAATAAATACAAACAGAACTTGAAATCCCATAGGGATATATAAAAACATAGTTTTTCTTTAAAAGTCTCCATTTAGCAAAAGAAAAAAAAACATCTTCAGTACTAAGCATAAATACAAACATGTTTCTAAAATCTATGCCCTATAGATTACCTGGTTATTATAACTAACATACATACTTAAAATCATCCGGGACATTTTTTCATTAAGTACAAAATAGGCCATTTCATCGTTAACGGTGACCATTACTGTTAACAGTTGGAAATCTGATGCATTAACAAACAAACCATTCTGCAGCATAACTTCTCAAATCCTGAGTGAGATTGAGCTGAAAGCAAAATATCGGGCTATGATCCGCTATAAAGCCACTTTTTTATTATGACTATGGGCTTCATGTCTTGTAGCTGCTTTAGCAAAAGATCAGCACCGTCTGAGAATGTTTTATCCATGACAATCTTGACATTGCTCACTGATTTGAGATTTAGGGGATTTCTGAAGTCTACAAGATTTTCACAGCCTCTAAATTCATCAGTTATGTTACTTTTCATTGCAGATTTCTGTTTGTGAGTCTGTTGTCTTTTGGACGGCAGTTCAGCACTAGATTTCTCATTTAATTTCCGTTTGGAAGTGTGGGTTGACTCTGAGGTTTCCAAGAACTTAAGGAAGGAGTCCTCAAGTCCCAAAGGCTTGAAAGACCCTGCCATGACCACGTCGTCACGTTGTTCTTGGGCTGTAGGGGTACCAGGATTTGAGTTCTCTCTTGAACTGTTAACAGTCGAACGGTTTCTAAGGGTCTGCATCCTCTCTGGACAAGCTGGTGTAGGTTGTGCAGGTTTTCTGGGACGGCCTCTTTTAGTTCCTCCTTCTGTCCCAGTGGAAGCTTGAGATTCTGCACTATCATCGTTGGACAGCTTGCTGTCTTCTTGGCCTATTCTATCCACAAGCTCATCTGATTTCTGGTCACTGGGCTTTTCGCCATCTTCTGGCTCTGTCTCGTCAGAAGATGAGCTTGACGCACCCTCTGATTTGTTTGTATCTTTGAATCTGGCGCGCGAGTACTTTTTGCAGAAAATGAACTGACTCCTCTGGTCTTCAATGTATCTTTCTGTGAGGCCATGAGTGGTGTAATGCTTAAATATATTTCTTTCTGCCCGCTCCACTGCATCACAGCCTATGATCATGCATGGGTACTGAAGCGCGGACTTCTTGATGCACATAGCTGATGCCTCCTCGTGGGATTTCAATGTCGGCTTTCCAAAACTAGTCCAATGTTCAATGGACTTCCCTTCTTTCTTTTTAGTGTTTTTCTTCTTCATTTTGAATTTATTTTCTACATTCTCTTTCCCATTAACCCCTGGGAAAAGACCTACAGATTTAGACCTTCTTCCGTCACTTGTTTTGGGATCATAAACATAATCATGCTTTTTGATCAGGTGACGGAGAAGGTTTGATTTTGTAGTGTAAACGCGGTCACAACCCTCATACTCGCACCTGAAAGTTGGGTCGACTGAACCGCTCTCAGAGATGGCGATTTCCTTGTGGTAATTCTTAATGTGCTCGATGTACTTTTCCACAGAGTTGAAGGGGAGAGCGCACTCTGGCCGGTCACAGTTGAATGTCCCTATGGACATGCTGGCCATCATGGTGGTAGCTTTGTCGCGCGTGAACTTGTGAAGTAAGAGGTAATGCTGCACTAACCTTGTGATTCCCATGAACACCCTTGAACAGTTTTTCACTTGACACCTGACTTCATTATCTTTTCCTATGCTCGGACTGCTCTCCTGTCCGTTTTTAACACTAGTCTTTTCAACTTCAGGTTCACTTTTGTTGGCGGGCAGGGCTGCCTGATGCATGGCCCTGTAGTGAAGGATCAAATTATGCTGGATGGTGAATGCAGCAGTGCATCCTTCATGAACACAGCGATATGGTCTATATGGACTGTAGGCGTTGTCTGTATCACACATTTTCAGGCTCAGCCTTTTCTGAAATTTCTCTTTTCTCTGGGACTCATCCTTTGTTGGTGTGTTTTTGGAGCTGCTGGGTTTCTCTGGGGAGGATGAAGGAGATGCAGTAGGAAGGCTGGACTTTGGCTCTTTTACTTTGCTTGGTGATGCATCAGATTTTCCTTGCTGCTCCTCTGCTTTGCCGCCCGGACTCGGTTTCTCTGTTAAATCAGGTATCTGTTTCACATCTGGACTCTGGTTTATGGCAGCCACTTTAGGTTGCTCAGGGGTTTGTTCGGGAACTTGTGCCACCTCACCAAACGCCCCATCATTCAAATAGTTTTGAGGTGATGGTAGTCTTGTAACAGTTAATACCTCAGGTGTGAAGCCCTCTTTTACTGCATCTCCTGGTGAAGTGATTTGATGAACTTCTGGATTGTTTTCATTGTCTGTTTGAGGTGCAATTGCAATGTCAAGTGGTTCTTGTTTTATAGGAGGTATTACAACTGCAGATCGTGTCGTGTGACTCGTATTGGCATCAGTGTTTGCACGGCTATTAATGGAGTCTTCTTTGTTTAGTCTAAATGCACGCCTATTACGAGCACTGATCCTTAGCTTCTGCATTTCTGCCTTTGACAATCTATGGACTTTTTCATAGTGAATTCTCAACCCTGTTGTTCTGGTGAATGTTTTGGGGCAAATCTGACAAGGATATGGAGACAGTTTGGATGGTGTTCTTTTTAATTCCTCTATCATTTCATTAGAATAATCGTGCATTTTACTCAAGTGTTTGAATAAAGCCTCCTTTGTCATGAATGAATACTCACAATCATCCTGGTCACATTTAAAAGGTTTAGGTACCTTTTCAGAGGGCTTGTCGTCACTTTTACTCAGGATCTTACTTTTTTCTCTGTCAGTGGCTGTATCACAACGACTGACATTTTGCGTACTCCGCATTTTCTCTTGAGCAGCCTCAATCAAATCCAACCTTTGAAAGGCATGCGAAATTTCCATCAGGTGATCTTCTTGATAAGGTACAGAGACGCCCGGATTAGCCATCTCTACTGCCTTCTCTTGCTGGTTTTCAGGGGAAACCGTGAAGGAGTTAGAATAGTCCGTTATGTTTGTATTTTGGGGCTCCTGTTTCAACGCCATAGGTGAAGTCAAAGTGGTCAAGCTACAAGATTCCTGTGAGAAATCACCATTTGACATGTTATATATTGCTCCATTAGTGTCAGGGACATGCGGGTCGTTGAGAAAATCAAGAAATGATGTCGGCAGATCAGCCGTCAGGTCGATCTCATCTAAAGGTCTGCACTGTGAGCGTTTTGATAGGTGACCTCCGAGAGATTTGGTGCTAGTGAACTCTCTGAAGCATCTCCTGCAAATGACTTTGCCATCCTTAATGATAGCTGGCCATTTGGTTCGCTTGCTCAGCCTGCTGCGTTTTCCTTTCTGCGTGTCAGGGTCGCCACCCTTTTCATCTGTGGGGTTAGTGTCACATTCAGCATTAGGACAGTCCTCATCGTAAGGGAAATCTGTGTGGATGACACTATGTGGACTGAGCATGCCATCCCCAGAGTTGTCCATCTGGTCATAGCCAGGAGTTGACATATTCTCTGTTTTAATGATTTCAGTTGTGGCTTTTAATGCAACTTGGGCCTCTGGGCTCAGACATTTCATGGGAATATCAACAGATGAGCCTTGTGTAAGACATGAGTTTTCACTGTGAGCATACGGAGTGTGGTAACTTCCTTCAGGGAGGCTGTCAATTGTTGACATACTGTTTCCATTATCCATCATACTTGCGCTGTTTTTTCTCACGTCTACACCGTCTCCACTGCCCTCAGCATGTATGAGTCCATACTGATGTCCTCCATTATGCATTTGCCCTCCATTATCAAGCATCAGGGAACTAGACACATACTGAGACATCAGACTGGAAACTGAAGGAGCCTGTGACATAGCGGGACCGTGTATAGCTGCCATTGAATGGTCTCTATCAGATGGGAGAGACGCTGTGGTTTGATAAGGGTCTGCCTGCCATTGAGGATAGCTGCGGGAGGGGTAGTCATTCATGTTGAAGGCATCTGGATAGCAGTTATTCATGGGAGGTGAAGACCATGACTGGGACATGTCTGACTGCATCATTCCGCTGGAATTGTTTTGGCTTCCCCACGACGGGTACAGTGTGGGGTTCACCATTGGAGTGATAGGCACAGGCTCCATTGATCCAGGATAACATTGGGCAGGTGAGGTCGAACATCCCACTGGATAATCCATTTGCTGCATCCCAGGCTTGTTGCATAGTACTCCTGGCTGATTTGAGGGCCTGTTCCCCAGGTTTTGAGACTGATTTGGTGAAGCTGGTCCACTTGGTGCCTTTTTTGCTGTAATTTTGGCCACTTTGTTATATTTCTTTGCTAATTTCCAGTCTTCGAATATTTCAGGGTGTTGCTTCTTCACATGCCTAGAGAGACTTTTGTTTGTACTGTATGCCCTTGTGCAGTCATTATATGGGCAGCAATGCAGGTTCTCTTCATTGCCAGCACTAACAGCAACCGTGCTGGAAGGATATCCCTGTACCGAGCAAGGAATTTCTGTTTTGATTTGACTTGGAGAAATTATCTGTGGTATCGCTTTTGGAATTTCATTACCTTGTCCATCATTATTATTATTATTATTGTTATGCCTTACTCCCTGCTGACTTGCCACAGGGTTTGTCGCACTGGGGACAGGATATTCAGGAGGAATCTCACCTTGCCCAGTCACATTATGGTGTGCATGTGGAGCCGCCGGTGGTAGTTTCGCAACAGCTGGTGCTGCAGTGGGGTTTGTGAGCGGAGTGTAGCATTTCTCTGGTTCTTTCATTTCAAGATCTGACGCTGGATTCAGCATGCTTTCAATCGAGTGTTTCACTCTCACAGGAACAAGCTCGTTAGCAAGCTCTGGTGATTTGCATGGTGATGTGTTTGCCTTTGATGCGTCCTTCATAAAAACATCTGTATTAATCCTTTCAAGGCAAATCACAGCAGAGCACGTGTCGTCTTCTTTGTTCTCGAGCTGTGGTCCGACTTTTGGAGTGACAGGAGGGTTCTGATTTGTGATGGGCATAGTGTTTACTGTGTCATTTGTACAATGATTCTCTTGGTGAGACAAGAACTGAGACTGTGAGTAGAATATTTTGCCACAGTTATCCGCTTGGCAGGTGTAGGTAAGGTAATGCTGAGCCTCGTGATCATACAACAAGTAGGCCTCACTGAAAACTTTGCCACAGTTAGGGAACATGCACTGGGCCTTAAATTCTGGGTGTGTTTTTCTATGCATGAGAAGCTCAGAATTGGAGTTAAAGTTGGCCTTGCAGTCCAACTGTATGCAGATGTACGGTTTGCTGCCACAGTGCATCTGCAAGTGATCATTAAGGTGTCTTACATTAACAAACTGCCGTCTGCAGTACTGGCACACCACTTTCTGTTTTTGTATCTCTAAAAATCTCATGGCCTCTTCGTCATCCTTGTGAGATCTGACATGAGCCATGAGGTTACGGAAAAACTTGAAAGCCTTGGAACAGTTTTTAACAGGACAGAAACAGTCTTGACTTATCTGTGGGTCAGATGTGGTTTGTTCTACCTTAACAGGAGATGCCAATTGGTCCCCAGTTTGAGATTCTATTTTAACAGGGCTCATATTTGTCTTGGCAGCAACCTTCAAATTTTTTGATGGACTTTTAGGGGACTGAGGTGGTTTGGATATCTTCCTCGCAGCTTTCATTGCAGCTAGTCTCTCTTTGCAAGACTGCTTTACATGTGATGCTACATGTGGCTCTAAAACCTCCCTACTTTCAAAACTGTCAGCACAAATTGGACAAAGATACACTCCATCTTTGAAATGCTTCTGAGCGTGACGAACAATTCTGTGACCCAAGAACTCCTTGTCACACAAAACACAATACTGCATGTAGGCTCGCCAATTTCTGAACCGAGCGGACACAAAACCCTGCTCCCGAAGTTTTTTAGCCTCTCTGTTTTTTTCTCTTTCATCTGTGATTTCATTGAGTTCATTTGTAGTGGTTAACAGAAAATCCTCCAGGTCTCTGTATTCAGGGAGCTTGCCAAGTGCACTTTCCACCTCTTGTTCATCTGTGTCATTGAGTGTGTCAATAGATGACACAATAGCTGCCTCCTCGCCCATCAGTGCCAAGCAGTTGCGTTTTAGTGTTTTCCAGTCCCAGAACTCTGGATCAAAAGGCCACTGTGTCTTCAAGGCCAGCAGTAACTCGCAGCGTAAAGAATTGGGCACTGGTAGACTCCCATCCTCCTCAGGCTTTTGGTCGGGTTCGTTGTATAGTGACTCCACCGCATAATACGAGTCAACGGTAGGCTGGAGGAGGAACTCAGTCAACTGGCATGCACGCTTAACCTCTAGATCTGTTGGCAAGAGGCAGGAAATAGTCTTGCAGATGGTAGACTTGCTGTCCTTATGGTCACTGGAGGTCATTTTCAGAGCTTGAATGCACATTTCCACACACACTGGAAGCCCCACCTCTCCAACCTACGGGAAAAAAGTAACATAAATGCATGTGATTACATTTTAAGGACATGTTAACAGATGAGGCATTTATGAGTTATTGCTGGTGTGAACTGTAACGTCAAAGCTCTGCTATCAGCTTCAAACGTGTAGACTGTGTTTTCTTACCTCATTTTGGATTACTTTGATGAGAAACAGAATGTGGCAGACACTTCTGCAGAGAAGAGCCATCTCTTTGCTTTGCCCAAGAAAAGCATCAGCAGACGACTCTAAACGCATGAGTAGCTTACTCCAGAACAGTGTGAGTTCCCTGGAAAAGGCCACAAACAAATTAATCTTCAGATTACTTTGCAATTATTTGTTCTATAAAACCATAGAAAGCAATGAAATTTACCATCGCAACTTCTTCCCCATTCCCCATGTCATGTTTTGTCTGATCAACAGCCCAAAAACCTTACTGTAACATTTACTGAGATGCAAGACTACAAAAATCAGCAGATTCTCACACCTAAGATGTACTTCTGCACCCTTGTTTTTACTAGACTGCTGATGATGCAAAGCAGTCTTTGATTGTAAGTCATTTATATTATTACTAATTAATTCATTCACACTTTGCCTGTATCCCCTCAAGTATTAAGCTCTTAAGAGACACAGACCTTCAAAAACACAGTCAGCATCTCCAGTACTGCAGGAGATCTTTGTACACGCGTTTATCACAGAGATTGCTTCGGTTTGGATAAAAGTCAATTGCATAATAAATGTGTTCCAAGACAAAAGTATTCCTAAGAGTAATTTTGTAAGCCTTCCATGAGTACTTATCTGAAACAATCACTTACCAGGCACAGTAAACATCTCCTTGAAGGAGCTGTCGCTTGAGAAAGGCAGAACATAAGCAGAGAGCTCCTTTCTCATCTCCCTCTGACTCCAAGTTGCAGATCATTTCGAGAGCATCTTTGCAGTCTATTGACGCAATCTATTGGGAACAAAGAGAGAAACAGTGAAAGAATCAGTTTAAATGAAACTGAATAGATGCCACATTTAACAACACTATTGGGACATTTCATTAATACATATCTGCGAGTACTGAGTGATTAGGGGGTTTTGGTTGTGAGATTCACTTAATCAGTTCAGTTTGGGAAAATAACAGTCTATTTTCAGTCCATTTCTTCTAATGTACTTCAGTTCATGTTGTTTTAATGAATCATTTAACTTAAAACTACCTTGTAATGACAATCATGTCTCACAAAATACATTCAAATGTATTAAAACGTATAAATAGCCTAATTTTTGTTGATTGATCAAGTGCTTTTTCAGGGGTTAAATTTCATGACTGTGTGTGTGCAAGGAACTGTGTTGCTGTGTGCCGTTTCTTAACCTCCTCCATTAGCTGGTCCTGACTTTTTGTCATGCAGATACAAAGCAAGTAGGTTTGTTTGAAGTTCCCTTTTCCTTCATATCCCGGGTACTCTGAGCACATCTTTGCAAGGACAGCTGCCTTATCAATACTGTCCACTTTGATTAAGTGCTTTATTCGCATGTTCAGAAGCGTGGGGCCTTCCAACTCGAGATACTCGTGAACTAAGAGACAAATAAGGAGAAGACAGAGACAAATTGTGAGGAACTCCATGAGAAGCAGCTCAAACAACAACATTACACAGACTTAACAATTCATGACTTCATGCAGTTACTACAGTGCAAGTTAGTTTGGAGCGTCTTCACACCAATGTACGTCTAAGGAAGTGAGAACTAACCTTGCTCAGTCTGAGGGATTTCATTGGACAGGATGCTGCTTAGTGTGGTGTTGGACCAGACGCCATCCTGCTGCGCCAGAACTGCGAGCAGGCAAAGCTGTGTGCTCCCACTTTCTTCCAAAAGGCTGTGTGCCAACTGCAACAGAAGACAAATAAATATGTAGTAACTAAATTACTAAAAACATCTTGGGTGTCACACTTAAAACGCTGCACAGTCAAGAGTCTGAAGTAATTGTTACAGCAGTGTTACTGAAGTGAATTTACATCGGCATCAAAGTAGTTTTTGAGAAAGTCATTCTTGTAAAGAGAACCCACATACCCCTAAAGTTCCTTATGCTTTTAATACTTAAACTAAATGCATTCTAATTACCAAACAACATTTCAGTGCTTATCACTGCAAAAATAAACCTCAGAAAAAGTGTACTAACAGCCCTGGGGGTACTGACCTTCATGGAGGACTGAAACTCCTCCCATAAGGCACCAGGGACATGGTGGGGCAGTAAGAGCAGCAGCTCTGCACAGCTCCTGTGAATCCAACACAATCGTTTGTTAAAGCCAAATTTAGGTCAAGGATGTGCACACACTTCACAAATTAAGGGTAACCATACAAGAATAACTGTTCAGAAAGTGAGGCGCTGTAAAGCCGGTGTGCCGATTTTGGAAACATAACAGAGGTGACAGGAACAGGATAACCGGGGGTAATAAATTACCAGCAGCAGCAGTGAGTGTGTTATTAAATAGTCGCTATTGTTAGTAATGTTGGCAGATATGAAAAACAACAACAATAGTACTCAGAATGACGAAAATCAGCATTTATAACTGATAATTAACTTACATCCTTGAAACTAATAACTGTTGCCTCACTCCTTTCATTTTGTGTACATGTTGCGCCCCCATGCACAAACTTCACTCTGCAACTCAACTCAGATATGTTGGATCTCCCCAAGAGGCAACCTACATTTTGTTTTACAGCCTCAAGGTCTTTGCATCCATAAGAGCAAATTGTGCAAACAGCTGAATAGTTCCTGTTGACTGTTTACAAACTTTTCCTATCCAAATTTCCTTTGGGATTTGTGTGTGTCTTGTTTTACTCTTACTGTCAGATATTGTGCATCTTTAAGTCAGTATCTAAATAAATAACTCTCTGCTCGCAAATATGTTTTCCAACCTACAATTTGAGCATTATGTTTATGTAATTAATGTATAACACATATTACAGGGAAGTTCACAAAAAGGTGCTGTTTGAAAGAAAAATAATAGACTCTTATTTCCGGTTTCTACTCACAGCGCTAACTTTTCAAGTAGGAGTGGCACGTTTTCACATTCGGAGGAGAGACAGGAGGCAGCCTTAGCAAAGCTGAGGATGGCCACAGTGTAGACCTCCAGCAAAGGCAGTGGATCCTCATCAGTTTTCCAACGGCCGGCATGTTCCACAAGGACCTGGAAAGACATTGAAACATTACAATAGGAAACGCTGATTTTGCACATTATAGAATAATAAAAAAAAAACTGCTACGCAAGAACAAAAATCTAAGTTGATAAAAACACTGTCTAAATCATGAATGATTTTGCTTTCACAATTTGGATTATCAAATGATACTGCACAAGGATTTGCTGTTTTTTTTCTGTTCTCTATGATTGTAAATTGCATTTCTTTGGGTTCTTGGGTGACGGGGCTGGATCAAACAACCAACTGATCTTGGTCACCTTTGGCCCTGAGCAACTGTGATCAGCATTTTACAGTTTACTGACAGTTTATAGACTAAAATAATAAATTCATCTGGAAAAAAAACTAACCTGCAGATTAATCAACACTGAAAATAGTAGTTATTTAAATCCCTGTTGTCCTTAACTGTTAACTATTTTTGTCCTTTTAAAGTTTTTTTTTAAATCCTTTTTCATAGCTCAGTGTTCAATAAAATAGGTTAAAAAAAATCTGGCTTCATTGGTAAAAGACAAAATGCAGGCTTCATAATAAAGCTGACAGTGCCAAAAGGTTTTAACTCCTCTTTACTACAAATGAAGACAAATGTGAAATGGCAATTTAGAATGAATGTAAGCCTTCTGGATAAGTGGTTATCTTTTATTTTAAAAAGCTGTGGCTAAGTTTTGGATGAAGGAAAAAAAAAAGTCATACTGTCACAAACTATCCAAAAATATAAATTATGATGAATATTTACTATGTTATTATATATTAATGATATAAGTTGTAAAGCTTTTAAGACAACAAAGCACCAAAGTTATGTGTGCTTGTGCAGAAAAATCTTTTTTTTTTTGTTCACCCCCCTTTTTTTCCATCACTCAGCCAAAGTAATGCCAAACCTGCATCAAAGAAAAGTCCCTCCATTTCTTCCACACACAATAATCCTACAGATCCATTTCACCCCTGAATGACTGTTATTCCTTCAACTGTTGTCCTCCTTTGAGATAAATCTCCATCATGACTGAACTGCACACAACTACTGCCTCCAGTCCGAGGCTCGTGCCCCCCCCCCCTTTCCCCCCCCCCCTTTTTCCCCCCAAATAACTTTAAAGCTGAATGAATTCCTCGCTGCCGCTAAATGTTGAACCGAAACAAAAATGTAATCTCACACTAATCTGGCGCAATGACAGTAATCTGTGCTGTATTGCAGGTAAATGGAGACCTCGCGTGATATTTACGTGGTCAGGGCAAATTAATGAGGAGGCTGTGTAATGGAGTCAGTGACCACTGCCACACTTTCCATTTTAAATCACTGTCTCAGCCAGCTGCAGGCAGATCGGTTGCTGTAACACTCACATCAATTTCACATCTTTCTTTTTTTCTCTTTTCTGGTGCTTGCTATATGGCTATAATGAACACCTCCCCTGGTGTGGTTAGCTGGATTAATTAGTGCAAAAGGCCCGGGCTAGCACCTTGGAAAAAATCATTGATCTTTCGGTACAATAAAGCAGCTTCACAAAAGTAACCCATTTTTACACCAAGCTAAAAACCTAAACAAACAAGATATGCAGCGTTGTTGTGTTTGGATGATATTTCCCACAGCGAATACAGTCATATAATTCAGTGCATATCAATGCAATCGCCCAGTAAAATCTCGCTAACGTAGCTACCCATTTTTTGCACAGCATGACCACTGCACAGGACAGGGGGACCCTGCATACCAGCTAGCAACATTCATCTGCTGTTAGCTATCTGGCCTGGAAAATACGAGTAATACATGCACAGTGCGCACACACTGGTGTGACTTCTCGCCTAATGGATAGTTCGACTCTGCAAATAAGTACATGCCGCAAGCAAACATCACAGAGAGAGCAGCTGAAAACCACGGAGGAGTTTTTTTCCCCATCTTGAAATGCCAGGCAGCTAGCTATGCAGCTAGCTCCTTAGCTACATTGTTGTAGCAAACGTAGACGCGCATCCTCGGCCAGGAAGCCAGAGGGGCTGCAGCCTGCCCGGGATGAGCAGCAGGAGAACGGGGCTAACCTGGCAAAACTCCTGGCAGAAATGCAATGAGGCTTCCAGCGGAGACTGCGAACTCTCTTTCAAAGCTGTGGTCAGACCCTGGAACCGCTCTCTGAGCTCCTCGATAGCTTTCCGTGTGTCATATTCCTTCTCTGTCTCCCCCTCCGCCATCTTCACAACAATCACGACCGCGTACGCACAGATGTTACGCTGCCAGACTCGCACACGCACGCGCACGCAGGGGTTGGGGGGTGGGGTGCTTGGGGGGAGCACACGGTGTGCTCCACATACACATACCCCCCTCCCGATGTCAACAAAGCATCCGTGACCTTACAGTGACTCAAAACCACACTCTGCACACGAGCTGGACGCGATACAGGTACTCACCATATGATCTCAGGATAACAACCCATACTATACAGTCCATGCAAAGATACTGCAGGTTAAGCTATGACCTCCAGGCACTTTGCATGATCACACAAGCTACCTCAGCATGCACCAAACTCTTGTTATATAAGATTTTATTATTATTTTTTTTTTTAATCAAACCACAAATGTTCACGTCTTTCTTGTCCCTCCAGGGTGGTCAGAGTGCAGGGGCTAGCTTCACTACAGCCCTGATCCCTGTGACAACAGAGGTTGGTCATCTGAGAAACTCTT
This sequence comes from Toxotes lorentzi, assembly GCA_037833715.1. Taxonomy (NCBI): domain Eukaryota; kingdom Metazoa; phylum Chordata; class Actinopteri; family Toxotidae; genus Toxotes; species Toxotes lorentzi. Next base: position 10,204,323 of record JBBMJY010000009.1, read on the forward strand.
GGCCTGACCTAATAGGCAACACGTAACAGTATGTTTCTCTATAAGTGATGTAGAAGAATGATTATGCTTGTGAAATACGTAGAGCGTGGAGTTTGGTTGCTGCACACCATGTGTGACACAGTAAATGATGACTTGTCAGAAAGCTTAAATGTAAGTTTAATTTTAGTCTCAGATTGTGGCCAAATTAATTCTCACAAAGTAACAAGTGGGTTTACCCCTCACTACGTCTCTGCACATCACAAACATGAGCTAGATATTGACATTTTACTAAGAATTTCATTTCAGAATAATGTGAATTTCTGGAGCTGTTCTGGAGCTTTTTATCACAAAAAAAATCCTTGCTCAGTTACCATGAGATGTTCATATTTCCATTTTTTTGTGAATACTAATTTTCATCCATATTGGCTTAAATTTCAATTTTAAATCTATTAACTGTCTAATTCACATATATTTTGGCTCCCAATACAAAGTCTATTTTCACCTTCCTGTTGCTAACTGTGTTACTATTCTTTAAATTTCATTTGTTTAGCAGATGCTTTTGTCCAAAGTGACTCACAATAAATGATTCACACGCTCCAAAAACTGCTCTCAACACACACACTCACAACATATTACATGGATTTAATTTTAAAAAGGAAATTGCAACATCTTGGTGCATATTTTAATTGCTTTTCAGTCTACAGTTAACCACATACATCTATCCATGCAAAACTGATGGCTAATTACACATCACAGACACACAGTTGCTACAAAAATATTATCTGGCAACTCAAGAACATACATTTTAAAACAGAGAAGAGCTCGTTCATATTAAACGAAGTGTCCAGAAGTTTGTTGCCAAGCTAAGAGGTGCAGAAAGGTCTCCAGGTGTCATCGGTCAGATCTTATGAAAATAGCAGGTGCTGCAGTGGCAGTCTGTGTGGTTTCTCACCCTTATGCCGGCCACCTCTGTCTGAAAGAGGAACAGATGAGGAGGAAGAAGTGAATATTAAAAGAGTCACATCAATTGACAGCAGCAAGTAAGTGGATGTGTACGGTCAAATGCTCCTTTTTAGCAGTGCCAGGGGTCGAAGCATCTGCACTTCACACACTTCTTAACATCTTTCAATGGAAACCAGAATTGATACAAACTGCAAACTGAATTAAAACCAAATAGTAGCGAGTATGACTGACATACAGTGGTGGAGGAAGTAACCAGAAAGTACTTCTACTTTAATCCAGTAGAAGTAAACATCCTGCATAAAAGTACTGTGTTGTCAGCAAAATGTATCAAAAGTAAAGTGTTCATTCTGCTGTTAATTGGCCCTTATGACTGATGTATTATCATATATTAATTAATGGTTAATGGAGAGGAAAAAAATCTACTACACCAGTCTGTTTTCATTTTTTCTTTTTTGAATATGCTCAAATCCTTGTTTTTTGACCCCTTTGGACTTTGAACAGTTACTTAAATGAAACCATCTGAGTTTGAGGAGAAGTGCCTCCGGTAGAACTGCTAACCGCACCCAGACATCTAAAATGTGACGACTAGACAAGAATCACAAGCCAAGATGGGGAGCCACTGGTTTAATCTTCAGACACATATTGTATTTTAGAAGCTGATCATATAGATTTTTAAAAATATAAAATCTTAATTTGAAAAGTAAACTAACTACAGCTGTCAAATTAATGCAGAGGAGTAAAAACACAATATTTCCTCTGAATTTTGGTGGAGTAAAAGTTTGAAGGAGCTTTAAAAAGAGGATGACATGCCACAAGAGCGACCAACCAGATTTAAACCAGGGATGTTACAGAGTTACACGGTTACATGGAATGGAGCTTTTGGTGACCAAGACTCATTTCAGTCTACTGTTATCTCTGTAATGTTTAAAAAGTTTAAAGCAGTGTAAATCTGACATGACTTTTTTTTTGTCTGCATCTGTACCTCGTAGCTGTGTTTTGCGACACAGCATGTTGCCTCCGAGGTGATGTTCTTTGGGATTGTCATTGTCTTCATGGCCTTGAGAGGTGTCGGGTACGCTCTGGAGAAGCAGCAGCCCATGCACTGGTAGACCGGACGATCCCTCGAGAAAACACTGTTCTTCCTCAGTGTGCATTCCTCACAGCCCACTAGAGTAAGACAATAGCGGTTTCACAAGCAGAATCAAAAACTATGAATCATGGGCGGTTTGCAATATTTAGCAACAGTTGAGATCCTACATTAAAATCACACAGAGATCATTACAGGCAGATTGTGCTAAATTACTGGAATACTGTGTTTCTTTGTTTTGTTTTTGTTTTTCTACATTTACATTTGATTTAAAATCAAATATATATATATAAAAAAAACACACTTACTGTTCGATAAGTCGATGTTGGGGTATGAATCAGCTATGTAAAGAAAAAACGACAACAGAAGAAGAGACAGTCCAGCTGATTTCACTGAGCCCATTGTGTTTGCAGCACTGACCTGGAGACAAAAGAGTTAACAGTTAAAAATCTATTGAATCAAAGTCTTATCAATGACTAAGTCATAGATAGAGATTATTAGAGTATTACCACATTGATAGAAAGTTTCCCCCTCATTGTGCGTCTGCACAGGACTCCTTTATATTTAGGACTTATGCTTCAGTCCATCTCATTTTATACCAGTGCTCCTGGTAACTTCGTGGATTAGGTGAAACCTACCAACCTTATCAATGATCTTACTGACTCACTGGCCACTTTGCTACCTGCCTCATAAGCCCTTTATGGCACAAACTGATAGGAACAAACCACAGAGTCAAAACATACTTCCACCATCGTTCCATCTTGACTATGGATGATACATGTAATCTTTGGGACTTTGTTACTTGGTAACTGAAGGTTGTTGTTATATCTCATGTCAAAGCAAAGGGAGGGTCATTAGTTTAGGATTTTCTTGGTCATTTTGGTTAACTGCTGTTGGAACATTTGTACTGTCCCGAGAGCTTTTTAATTATGTTTCTGAATTGTGAAAGGCATCAGTTATTGCACAGTTTATGGATCCACTCGTCTATTTCCAAAGAATAGCATGCTAAATTTTTAAATAACTGAAATATTTTTTAACATTAAAAAAAGAGGATTTCACTTGAGATCTTTCCCCCCAGGAGATTAGATCTGTAATTTCTTTCCATTTTCAAACATGCATTCATTTCAACCAAAACAATCTGTAAAATCTAATTAAATAGGAATAAATTAAAATTTCATTGATGTCTAGATACCCATTTGAGAAGGTTCTGATCTTCCAATAGACCAAGTGGCTAATCCTGGGAAAATTAATGAAACTAATGCTATAACAGCTTCCTTTAGTTCATTTAAACTTAATAGAAAAATCTGGCATCAGATCTTTATATCAGTCTAGAGCTGAAATGATTGGTTGATTAATCAGTTAATCAACAGAAACTTAATCCGTAGTTATTTTGAAGAAAATATTCTGTGGTTCCAGTGTCTCAAAGATTTGCTAATTTTCTTCACATGTCATTGTAATTTGAATATATGTGAAATTTGGAGTAAAAACAAAAAAAGGTGTGATGGGATTTTTTTCACTAGTTTTTGATGTGTTGTGAACTAAACAATTAATAAATAAGAATAATCTGACAATTCTATGATGTCTAAATAATTATTGTGCAATCTTACCTCAGTCTCTATGTGCAGTTTAATGAGGGACTCTGTACATATATTAATGCAATTACTGTCTTGCAAAATGCATATTGGTTCCCAGTATCAGATCAGCTATTTTGAACTCCATAGTCTACTGGAAAACTGGAATGCTACCCCGTGTCTTCTTACCTTTAGAAATAATAAACTTTATTTAAAAAGAAAAACATCAATAATAAATCTATCTACCAGTGCAAAACCCATTGTTTCAGTGCAGCACCACCTTAAAAGCTGGAGGATGGATGAATGGAAGAAGTTCTGAATAAATGGAAGGATATTTAATAGCTGTGAAGGAGTATCCATCTGTCCGCCTCCAACCTCTGAAATGTCAAGGATGAATATGAATTTATTTTGTATTTCATCTGTGTGTTTACTTAAGTACCCATGTCCTGTGTCCTTGGTTGTGCTGGTGACAAATCCTAAGCCTAAGACTTGTAATTCTACGTTAAGAGGCTGTTTTTTTTTTTTTCCTGGCTTATGTCATAACATTTGTACCAGTTTTCCAAAATAATGACGTTGACTTACAAATTTCATTCCTGTTGACTGATGATTGTTGCATGGTTTGCTATTGCTTTGGCTGTGCACCACGCATGATTTTATTTACATTAAACAAAATTTCTTGTCAGTCAGATGTCATGGTCACACCAGCAGCATTATATGCATTTTCATGCTTACTTATAAATACACTTTTAAGCTTAAAAATCATAATCTCAAACATCAACTGATGAAAATAAGCTACAGTCACATCTCTCAAGATCTGACAGCTTTTTTTTTCTTTTGATGCTTATTTGTCTGTGTTTCTTATATAACATCAGACTTGGCTATTTGCGGCAGTGTCTAAAATAACTGCTTGAAATCATCATGGAGTTTACTGATGAGTGAAATGGTGTATGTGAGCCAGATGAGTATGTTTAAGAGACTGGAGATGTTATAAGATGTTTAAGATAACTGCTAAGAGACCTGAGTGGAGAGCTGTTGTACATTAAAGTCACAGCAGCAGCACACCAGCTGAGAATGGAGGCACCAAAGATTAGTTCAAGGACATGTGCAGCTTTCCTCTTTCTCACTGACCTGCTTCACATCCTCCTGAGCATTTATAAAGCAAAGCTTGCTGCTGTGTTTCTTAAGTTCTGCAGGTACAGTAGCATTGCCAGATGTTCAGATTCATGATTAGTGGAAGCATTATTTATTCTCTTGATGCTGCTTGTTTTCTAAGCTTCCTCATTGTATTGATCTGGCAGGATGAGGATGAGCACCACAGGGATGTAAAGCCCCAGGTGTAGAGCACATGCTGTGGCGGTCATGCTTGATAAAACACAAGTCCGATATCAAGGGACATGTGCAGCTTTCCTCTTTCTCACTGACCTGCTTCACATCCTCCTGAGCATTTATAAAGCAAAGCTTGCTGCTGTGTTTCTTAAGTTCTGCAGGTACAGTAGCATTGCCAGATGTTCAGATTCATGATTAGTGGAAGCATTATTTATTCTCTTGATGCTGCTTGTTTTCTAAGCTTCCTCATTGTATTGATCTGGCAGGATGAGGATGAGCACCACAGGGATGTAAAGCCCCAGGTGTAGAGCACATGCTGTGGCGGTCATGCTTGATAAAACACAAGTCCGATATATTCTCAGGGGTTCTGTCGTCAACACAGTCCCTGTTGCTGCAGAGGATAGAGCAGATGAGAGATAGTGAGGTTAGCAGGTCATGTCTATACTCAGCAAGGCTCTGCACAGTTCAAAGCCAAGGTGATCTGTGTGGCATCACATAAGAAGGCCGCCCACAAGCCAGTGACAGTCTGTAATTTTCTCCATCTTGGGGCTAATGTCTCCTACATTTATTGAAGCAGTGAAAACAATGATGATGAAAATGAGTATGAACTGCATAAAGTCCAGACATATTTAAGAATGTGACTCATTCCCAGCTCAATACAGCAGAACTGAGAGGCTGGCTGAAGATGCCCATTAGATGAAAAAATTTCAACTGGCTGTGACAAAGCAACACATTGAAGTCACATCACAAGGCTGGTTTTCCTCATTGCTGGTAAAAATGAGAGAAAATGCATATTTTGCAATAAACTAACCAGAAGCTATGTGTACTTGCCTCCCAAATTTTAAAATGTCTCACTTCAGTTCAGTGTAACAATTCAGTACTTCACCAGTTTATTGTAGTATCAGTTATACTAGTGGTCTGTATTGAAGGAACCCAAGTCCAATGTAGTGTAAACAAACAAAATAGAAGGACCACAGCTGATCATGGTCAAATGTGGTTGCCAAATGTCTGGAATCTTTACTTATGTTCTTCAACTGTCTTCTTCTTCCACTGTCCATTTTTTTTTTGTTCCATCTATGCAAAGATTTTTTGTTCACATTGTTCAAAAAGATTTCTTTTTTTTCCTTAAAAGAAAGCATCAATTTGATGGGATATGTAATGTAACACTTTAGCTATATATATGTAATTTCACATCGTGCACACAGGCACACACACTTATCCTCTTGGGGGGTGGAAGAACACACAGAGACATTCTGTCCACATGGTGGCATGAGAGATCTGTAATATAGAAATAATTATGGCCTTCAAGAGTTCGTGCTGGAGCCGCAAAATAGTGGCTCTGATGGTCATTACTACAGATGTACTACATGCACATGTACTACAGACATAACACGAGCAACAAAGCAGTCATGGTGAGAGACACACAAACATAAAGCACTGATGTTTGTGTAAGTATGCATATCTAAGATAGTCAAATTAAAGAAATAACAAAACACAAACACTAAATATCTACCACTATATCAATCTGATATGGAATACCACATGTAGTATGAGTTAAAGATAATTTCATGTCAATACACTCAACTCAACTTTATTCATACAGCAACTTACATTAAATAGCAAGATAAAACAATAAAATGGTAAAAGTACAAGAAAATAAACTCAAGGGAAAAATAAATGTGACAACCAATGGTTAAATTAAAAGGATAAGGCCGTGGCATTAATCCAAATTAAAAGCCAGGTTAAAAAGGTAGGTCTTTAGTTTCCTTTAAAAAAAAAAAAAATCAAGTTTGCCTTTTTAATATCCAGAGGCAGAATGTTCCACAGCTTGAGGCCATATAAACAGAAGGCAGCCTCACCGGCACTTTTATAGGACGCATACGAAACATTTAAAAGACAAGCTGTTGAGGACCTTAGTTATCTGGCTGGAACATAAAATGAAAGAAGATCCCTGATGTAGAGAGGAATATGGTCATTTAAAAATACGAGAACTCTGAAATCAGTTCAAAAAGATGCAGGAAGCCAGTGCAGTGTCTTAAGCAGTGGGGTAAAGTGATCCACTTTCTTTGTCTTATGATTCTGGTCACAGCATTCTGGACTGGCTGTTTTCTTTAAGTAAACCAGTTGATGATGATGAAAAAAGGATGTTTTAACAACGTTGCACCCAAGATTATGGTGTGTGTTTCCTAAGACAAGCAAACACTGAGTGCACTGAGTTTTTTTTTCTCTTGCTGCTTTGGGTTTTGTTCAAATAATCTATGAGAAGTTTTTTCCTCATTACCAATTCATACATTGTGACAGGCCATAAGAGCATGCAGTACATTGGGGTCACTTGGTGAAAAAGATACATAAGAGTGTGCATCATAAGCATAAACTTGGTAACTGACATGGAAACCTAAATACTCATTATAAGTAAACATACCTTTTTTACCTTGGGGGTCTTGGTAATCATTATCCCTTGATATAAGGTTTTTGGCATAAGCCTCTTGGAACAATGAACAGTGCTATTGTCATCCCATCCATTTTTCTGTTGTTTATATCTGTACCTCCATGAAAATAATGCTGATTTCAGAAACTGGATCTTCATTTGACTTTTTATGGCAAAATAAGGTCTCTTTTATTGCTCCAGCACAAATTCTGCAGACAGAGTTTTGGCTAACAACCAAACACCTGCAGAAGACCTCTTTTACAGTCTTGGCACACGCTGGCTATAAGTATTTACTTTTTCAAACATATTTCTTGCAGAAGAATATTTGTCTGTTTGAGGTATGTTCCCTGAAGAGTACTTAGTGGCATGAGTAGTAAACTTCTTGTTTGTCCCATAAATTCAGAATAGACATTATTATGAATTCCACCTGTAGAGCCGAAGTGTTAAAGTATTTGTTTTATTCTATTTCTCATTATACATTTATTTGTCTTGGTAATATTTTACTATACTGTTACATTTTTAAAATAGTTATTTTTTAAAATGTCATTGTTTGTTAAGTAAGTTGCATGTCTCTGTGAAACATCTCACAACACACCTTGGATTCGGTCTGTGAATCATATTTATCGATTCAGAAAATGTGCCAAAATCCAAAGGGAATCATTCTGTAGCTCTATTCCTCAACACCTGTGCAAGTTATTCCTCAAACTCCTCCAGTCGTCATCATCCAACTGTTAATGCTTGATAACTGCAGGGGGTTTTGGAATCAGTTACCTGTTAAAGTTTTATTATTTCAGCCATGAGCCAAACAGTAAGCCCATGATTCACTGTGGCTGTGATGAAGATAGCAGATAACCAAATTCCAGTCTACTGCATTGAATTGTGACAGCAATAAAACTGTATTGCAAATAAAATTCTCAAGAATCAACACTGACACAAATGACAAATGATTACTGACAAAGTCATGCATGAACCTTTGATTGTCCAAATATGTAAACCCAGAAACTGTAATGTAGAAAGATACCACCAAGTTGGATTTTACCAGTTTTTTGATTGAGCTTTGCAACTGACATGACAATCCGTGCTGACAAATAACATTGCACATAATTTTAACGATAGAAGGCAATGCAGCAAACAACATTGTTCACAATGTTATTTCTAACAATGTTTTAACTGATTTTTTTAAGAAAACATTTTTTAATTAAATGTAATTGTTGTTAATGTATTTGTTGAATCAAACAAATGAACATATTCTACACAAACAAGTCTCTTGACATAAGTAGCAGTGGTGTGTGTCTGTGTGTGAAATCCATGATAAGAGTGACACACTGTGGTGAAAAGTGGGACCTGCTTCACTTCCCCCAGTCAAGCACTCTGCTACATACTGTATAGCGAAAGATACAGGTACAAAGTACTGGTCTCATCGAGTCCAACATATGCAGTTCTAAATTTATGGACTGACATTTGATAACATTTTTTTATGACAACACTGACCATCGCAAAAAAACTGTCGTTATTATAATTGTTATTATTATGGTGCATTAGCGGATTATTGGTGAATTATTAATAATTATCTCACGTTGATACTTTGTTGTTTTATTTCATTATTATGCACTTTTGTGTCTAAGTTCAGCCCTGGTTTTTAGTCGTATTGGTTTCTGTAACACGGCATGTCGTTGTTCTGTTAGCTAACACTTGTATTGTATCGCGTTCATCACATAAACAGTGCAGCTGTGGGGAAACTGCTCATCGCTGGTAATTGTGATGGATGCTGTGGATGACCTGCTGCTCCACTGTAAAATGCATACAAGGCAAGCCCGTGCAGGGCTGTCCAAGAAACCCCATCGACGAGACAAAACTCGAGGCGTGAACGTGGCAGCCATTTTACATCATCAAGAGTGAATGACTGAAGCCGGACCAGTGCCGGGAGTTTTACACTTTTTCTGTCTTTTAAATATCACATTTATCTTCCTAAATAATCAACACCATACACGTTGGTGAGCCAGCGGCAGGTAGGGCGAATACTACTAATTGGTCACGTGATTGTTGCTTAATTGATTGCTAAAAACTCTGAATCGTGCGGTGCTGTTTCAAACAATGTGGAAACTGGTGGTGGTTGGGAACGAGTTCTCCAGACCGGCTTTTTGAAAATGGACTCTTCCTATGTGGCGGCACGTTGACAAACCACGCATCTAGCAGGCTAAACCTCTAGCTCTCAAGGCCTCGATGAATCTAATTCAAATGAAAAGTCGTGTTTTGTCAATTTGGGAGGTTCGTGCCGACAAATGACGATATAACAATGGCCTCACTGAAATTCCGTTCGAATTAGCATGCTAGCTGAAACTAGCCTATTTTGACAGATCGCAGAATTGACATGCTCATTGTCATTGTATGCTAACAGCAGCTAGGTGGCAAAAGCCAGTAATATTAGCAAGAATTGGCGATCATGCGTTACTACTTCTCCATCTGACATTCTTCTTGCCTACTAAAACACTAACACAGATGCATTTATAGAAAATGCATACTAGGGCGTCATGTTATTGTCCCGATGAAGGTCCCTAGTTAGCATGACTCCTGTAACATTAGCTGTGCAAACTAGCCCGCTTGCTAGCTAGCTTCAACGTGTGCGAGTCTGTCCCTCCCCGCTAAATCTAACGCTGTCATAAACGTCGGATAAAATAAGAGAGAGAGCCTTGTTAACGTTACAGATTAAAAATTCAAGGTTGATTTGTACAACGGATTTATATTTACTTTGAACGTTGTAGAAATGTTTTTAACCACAGAGAAAGCACGTGCTTACCGATATAATGTGATTGATTAGCAGGCACTACAAGGTATCGGTTGCATGATATCTTTAAGCTAATATTAGCCAGGGGTAACGTTAGCTGAGTTACCGTTAGGCCAAATCAGAAGTTTGCCGTCCACGTTTTGCTGAGTCCAGCGTTGCCGGATGCAGTAATGTGATCAGAAAGCAGTTAGTTTGCTGTTTAGCCTAATATCTATCAATACAAACAAAAGTGAAGCAACGATCGGGTTGGTCATTAACGTGATGGTTGGAGTATTTACCATAGTGTCACAATTCGCGCTACAAAAGTGTCAGTAAACAAAAATGCTAAAGAGTGCATACTTGCTCACTGGTCAGCCACCGGAAGCCGGGGCTCACTCTCTGATGGAGCACGTGTATCAGCTATCTAGCCTGTGCTGAAGTCAGCAGTGAGAAGGTAAGCTAACATGTAATTTAGAGACCAAAGCAAACAAGGCTTCTGCACCAGCAGCGATCAAGAGGGCTGAGATTCAGGCGTTAGCAAGTGAACTTGGCTCCATTTGCACAAACTTCTGAGCCCAGAACAAACCAGAGTGGAAAATACTGCCACATGGACACAAACCTGGTAGTTCAGCTGTTTTTACACGATGTCATTTAATTTATTTCTGTGGGGGGTTTGGTATGTGTATTGTCTGTCTTGCGCGCAATGTTAAAGCATCTGTGTGAACTGCCTATATAAAGATTACTGGGCTTCTACCTCATGCAAGCTAAGAGCTGAAAGTATTAAGTAAGGATAGTGAAAAGTCTGTAGACTGTAAAGAACCACATAACCATGGTAACTTATTTTGCACGTTACAATAATTCCCTATTTTTTGAGAATTTGAGCTTAATTAAATGACATGCTGTGTTGAAATTGTGAATGGTCAGATTATTTTTTTGTTTTTTCAAATGATTTGCTTGACATGTCTGAGACTTTGCCCTCTCGTGAACACATCCCAAGTCTTGCCCTTGACCCAGGATTAATTTGGCTCATTGCATTTACACAGATTTCTGGAGACATGGCCACAGAACATATTAATGGAAATGGTCCAGAAGAACCAATGGACACCTCTGCTGCAGTTACCCATTCTGAGCACTTCCAGACTTTATTAGAAGCTGGTTTACCACAGAAAGTTGCTGAAAAACTAGATGAAATTTACATAGCAGGTAAGGCACAATGAATATACTTGCATATTCAAATATGCAAATTTTTTATGTTTATCAATTTCTTGCATGTACTGTCATTTTATCACCTTTTGAATGGGGGAATTGGGATCCTGAAGCAACTTTTTGTGGTTTCCTACCAAAATGGGTACTGCAGTGCTACAGAATATTAAATTCCACATTACTGGTGTGAAAATGTGTACATGGTTGCATTTGCATTCCCAACATGGTTGCATGATCACTGGTGTCAGGGTGAATGAACTGTCCTTTCCTGGGAGTGTCTTGGTGAGCCTGTCCAATCTCTCTATTAATTTATAGAGAGTTTCCTCACATACCATAAAATCATTGCAGAGGGATGAACAGGTGTAAGTATGATGTCAGCTACATCTTAAATATGTGTTGCTTTGGTTAGATCTCTAAGTTTTTATGGGGCGAGCTGCAGTGACAAAATTTTGGGGGTCATTTTAGGATTTGTTTGGTGGGTCAGATCTAGAAAAGTACTGGTCTGGCCTTTTCAGCCAGATGGGACTGAGGCAGAAACAATGGCAGCAGCTGTCTGGTGTGTGGCTGCCTGGGACAGGTGACGGCCCCTCCATAGAGGAGAATGCAGACCGGCTCATTAGAATCTCCCAGCCACAGTATTGAGGGGCACTGGCATATCAAGTTGCAGTGTCACATCTGTTGTGATTAGTTCTTCAAAAAACGTACTGGTTGGAGAGTAAAATGCAGCCTGACTGCTGAATACAGCTCCATTAGATTAGTGTGGTCCCACTCCTCTTCTAATTGTAGTAATCATTATTTATCCATTACACTATTGAATAGATATTTGTTATGCAAAATGGCTCACATCTAAATAATTTTAATCTTTCAGTTGTACTGTAATTAGTGAGATTTGAATGACAAGGTAGATATAAAAGCTTTGTCTTTCTTGTTAGTGGCTCATCATTTCCCTCTCTATGTTGTCCCCCTTCCTCCAGGTTTGGTGTCACACAGTGACTTAGATGATCGAGCGATTGAGGCTCTGAAAGAATTCAACGAAGAAGGTGCTCTGCAAGTCCTTTTGCAATTCAAGGACAGTGACCTCTCACATGTTCAGGTATGCATGTCAAACTGTTGGTATATTGTTTAGTTCACTTCTGATGCTTTGATACAAAGTGGATGATTGTCCTTTGTGCAGTGTGATGTGCAGTGGTATTATGTAGTTGAAGTGCGATTGTACAATAGCGTTTGGTTGTTTTATCTACAAGATGAATTCTCACAGTCATGTATAACACATAATCAGAAGTTGTTCCAATGATGAGGACATTTTTTTTCTTATTTCAGAACAAAAGTGCCTTTCTTTGTGGCGTGATGAAGACGTACAGACAGAGAGAGAAACAAGGGACCAAAGTGTCAGACACCAATAAAGGACCAGATGAAGCCAAAATCAAAGTGAGTACTGGTACAACATTTAAAGATCACACTGAAACTGATTTTATCCTTGGGATGTGCAGTACCTTTGGAAAACAACAGTATGTTATCTCTAGAACCAAGATGCATCTTGATAAGATAAGGCACATTCATGACTGTTGATTAAACACTTTTAACTTTGCCGTGTTTCCTGACGGTCAGGCTTTGCTGGAGAGGACTGGCTACACACTTGATGTGACAACAGGCCAGAGGAAGTATGGAGGTCCCCCACCAGAGTCTGCCCACTCAGGGGCACAGCCCACCATTGGTACAGAGGTAGAAAACTTCTCACTTTTATGTTACATCATTTAATAATAGTGTAAGAATGGAAATAAACATTTTTTTACTTACTATGTTAAATTGGTTGTTGTAAATCCTTTACAAATGATGGTGTCCAAATGATGAAATGGAAATATCTTCTGTAGTAACCATGGTTACACTGATAGTTTACCGCTAAGAGCTGAGTGGATACCTTTTACCTAAATGCTACCCATAGCTTGTCTTCACTTTACATTTCAAGTTAAAGAGTTTCTCTCATGCACCATAATCTTTCCTCTCAACCTGACAGATATTTGTAGGCAAAATCCCCAGAGACCTTTTTGAGGATGAGCTGGTTCCGCTGTTTGAGAAAGCTGGCCCCATCTGGGACTTGCGCCTGATGATGGATCCTCTCAGTGGCCTGAACAGAGGCTACGCCTTTGTCACTTTCTGCACTAAAGAAGCTGCACAGCAGGCTGTCAAATTGGTATGTTTACTCTACTGCAACTGTGACCGGAAAGAGAAGGGGTCTAAATACAAGACAGTAACAATTAGTGAAGAGAACAGAGTAAGCTTTTGTAGCATACAATGTAAATAATATTTGAAACATTAAGAGGTATGTGAAATATAGAGGATAATGATGTGTCATGGCAACCACATCAAGTTGGCATAGATTCCAATCTGTTGACTCTTTTTTTTTTGGTCCCTTACTTAAACTTAAATATTCCATCCTTCTGCAGTGCAACAACAATGAAATTCGACCGGGTAAACATATCGGCGTGTGCATCTCTGTGGCCAATAATAGACTGTTTGTTGGCTCCATCCCCAAGAGTAAAACAAAAGAGCAGATTGTTGAAGAATTTGCTAAAGTTACAGGTGAGTCAGTGCCATCCTTTGATTTCTGATTTGTTTAACAGCTCCATACCTACAATTTAAAATAGATTCACTCTGCGTTTAAGATTTTTAATGCATCAGTGGGTGAATCTTTGACAGTAGAGATTTTTAAAGGATTTCTTGTTTGTGTCCAAATGATGACCTCATTACTGTACTGGAGTGACTCATGTTACTATGATGGCTTACCGCTAAGAGCTGACTGGACACTAAACACAGAAAATCTATATTTTTTTGGTCTCATGGTCCGATATCTCTGAGTGACAGGAAAACAATTCATTCTACACTGCTATAAAGTCTTAACTTCTCTTATTACCACTAAAATGGAACTATTTCGATCATTTGTGTGTGATTTATTTATTTATTTATCTTTTTTTTGGATTAATAGATTTTCCTATCTTACTGTATTCCACTGTTTCTAAGGGCAGAGATAATATCACTAGTTAATTGGTAGGCTGTTAATTAAAAAAGTAATTTTTATATTGAGTAAAGCTGCTTAACCACCTGCTGTTTTTCTTTCTCCACCCTTCTCCTGTTTCTGTTTCTACAGAGGGTCTAAACGATGTCATATTGTACCACCAGCCAGACGACAAGAAGAAGAATAGAGGCTTTTGCTTCCTGGAGTATGAAGACCACAAGACAGCAGCTCAAGCCCGTCGCCGGCTGATGAGCGGCAAGGTGAAGGTGTGGGGAAATGTGGTCACCGTGGAGTGGGCTGATCCTATCGAGGACCCAGACCCAGAGGTCATGGCCAAGGTAAGGCACAGCGCAAGGTCATCAGTATCATGCTGTTAAGCGTATATGCGGCCAGAATTTGTTTCCTCTCTGTTTCTTGCAGTTGTATTTGTTCCCTTTTCCACTAGAAATCGTAACCTTTTTTTTTCCCTCGTCCTAGGTCAAGGTGCTATTTGTGAGGAACTTAGCAAGCACTGTTACAGAGGAGATACTTGAAAAGGCCTTTAGTCAGTTTGGCAAGTTGGAGCGGGTGAAAAAATTGAAAGACTATGCCTTCATCCACTTCGAGGAAAGAGACGGTGCTGTGAAGGTATGTGGGGTAGGGGGAAAAAAAACACTGTCTCTGGAATGACACAGAAGATATGCATCCGGACATAAACATTGCAGTGAGATTCATCATAGAATCTTCTCTTTTTTTCAATGTCACAGGCATTGGCTGACCTCAATGGCAAAGACCTCGAAGGAGAGCACATTGAAATCGTCTTTGCCAAGCCCCCTGACCAGAAGAGGAAAGAGCGCAAAGCCCAGAGACAAGCCGCTAAAACACAAATGTAAGAGAACAATGGAGCTCAAACTTGTGACCTTTTAGCTACACAGTTACCATTTTTAAATGTTGATGTGAAGCGGGAAGTCAGAATTTGTGTTGAGCCTGTTTATCCTCTTTCAGGTATGATGAATACTATTACTACGGGCCTCCCCACATGCCGCCACCCACAAGGGGCCGAGGCCGAGGCGGACGGGGAGGTTATTCTTACCCTCCTGATTATTATGCCTATGAAGACTATTACGATTACTATGGATATGACTACCACAACTACCGGGGCGGCTACGATGACCCGTACTACGGCTACGACGACTTCCAGGGGTCTGGGAGAGGACGAGGAGTGAGAGGAGGGATCCGTGGCGGTGCCAGTCAGACCAGAGGCCGCGGTGCTGTCACACCGAGGGGCCGGCTGGGTTTCTCACAGCGAGGAGGCCCTGGAACAAGCAGAGGTAAATAAAATATTTCACAATGTGATACTGTTGGTTTCAAAGTGGGTAAAATCAAATTAGTCACACAGTGGTGACTAATAAAGCTCAACTTTACTGTTCCAGCTAATCACTGTTCTGTGCTTTATGAGACTGATTTTTAGAAGTCTTGAAAAGTTACTACTCAGTTTTAGTGTCGGTATGTAGATAGATAGATATACTTTATTCATCCCTCAGAGGGAAATTGTTATGTATATTTTCTGATGCTGAGGTTCATTTGTCAGAGTGCAAAGTTCAGAGGTAAGGCATGTTTGGCAGGGCTGCAGTACATTCAGAAATGAACGCAGATCTAGTTGGGGAAATGTTTACAATGACCTCTATGATGCAGGTATTGATTGTCTTGAAATTATGCTACTGATGATCATAAGGCTGCACAAAAAAGTACACACACCTTGCCTTTAAAATTTAAAAAGTTACACCTGCTTATTGGCCTCATAACTAATCCCTGACAGGTGTCATCTTTCAGAGCAGCCAGTCAGCTTGTTGCTGCCAGCAGACAAAGGTCATTCACAGCATACTATATTTTCAAGGCGGCCAGCTGAGTCCAACCCGGCCAAACACTGGCTTCCGTCTAAATTTCGTGGAATTTCATTAATCTGTCAGTGTGCTGATTGATGGGGAATGCATGCAACGTGGGTTCCTCATGCTAATTTTATCTTTGCTCTCATTGGTCCAGCAGGGAAAAGGGGCCGAGGGCGGTCCTGACCTGTCACAGTGGATACTGACTTGATGTGTGGGGTTAACACCGTAAGCTGCAATGGATGTTGAAACAAAAAAAAGAGCACGACAAAAAGGTCCAATGATATTCCAGCCTTACAGAAGAAGCATCGCCCCTCCCCCCCATGTTTTTGTTTTCATTTTTTTCTGAAACTGCCACCTTCAAAATACAACCGGAGGATTCTGAATACTCGCCACAGCCTCTTTGCCCCGAGTCCCTGTATCCAGCTGATATACAGGGTTCAA
Source organism: Toxotes lorentzi (assembly GCA_037833715.1). Taxonomy (NCBI): domain Eukaryota; kingdom Metazoa; phylum Chordata; class Actinopteri; family Toxotidae; genus Toxotes; species Toxotes lorentzi. The sequence goes on from JBBMJY010000009.1 coordinate 10,220,966, forward strand.
TGTTTTGCCCTTACAATCTACCCCTTCCCTGTCCCTGAACATGCCATTTTTTTAAATAATTATTGAAGAATTTGCACTTTTTTAAGTTCTTAGGTTTGAAGTGGCTCAAAGGAGCTTGATGCTATTGTATATTTTTGTGCTAATCGCAATTTTTATTGTCGGAATATCCATGTTAATCTTAATCGTTTGATCTGGATGTTTGAAAGAGAACATTTGCAGGTTTTTAGGGTGTACCCACCTGGCATGGATAAGTCAGGCATTCCAGGAAAGTGGTTCTTTTCAGAACTTGTCTTTAAAGGGTTGGTTGACTACCTCAGTACAGAGGACTAAACTACCCGGCCTGTACTGTAAATAGGGAAACTATATTGATGAAAGCAGGGCTTGTTTTCATACAAAATATGCACAAGAGCTGCAGCACAAAAACGATGTACTTAATGTAATATAGTCATTTTAGCTGCAGCTCTGACACTGCAAACAGTCAAACTGGGCATGCAAAACAATCTCATATGATGAGTCTGAACAAACCCTGCTTTTATCCTATTTTGAACTGAATTAGCCGCCTTGCTTCTTCAGAGTATGTAGTTACTGGTTGTATAGTTTTTCGGATAAAATGTTACTTTTCTAAAGTCTTCAATATCACAGGCATCCAACTGCCTTTGATTTAAAAAAAAAAAAAAAAAAAAAAGTAAAAAAACAAAAATAAAGCCCTGCAGTGTCCCTTTTGTGCCACTGTATTATTCCAGTGGGTTTGTTTTTTATATTGCGAACGATACATTTTCAAACAACTTCAGAATAATGTTAAACAACCTAATCTAATCCTTCATCATGTAAGATCATGTTAATCTCAAATGATCCCTTCCCAGCTCCCAAGACAGCAACCATGTAGATCTTTCGAGTTAATCTTGATGGACGACTGAATTGCCATATTGCCCAGCCAGTGAGCAGGTGTGCCTAACGTTAGCTGCTATGATTTGGTGAGGGATCATAGTCACATAGTGGTAGAAGGGATACTGCAGTGAATGATTTCTATTTCCAGGTATAGCAAAAAGGAAACTCTGCTCTTCAATCCCAGTTTTCTATACAGTTAACTCCCTCAATAAAATCATAACAACCACCTTTTGAAAAAAAGATGTTAGCAGTTTTAAACTATTGTTGGTGGCCAACAACGTTTTTTGCATTCCTGCAAATAAATTGTTTTATACTGTAAAATGGAGGTGAGTGTAACTTATTTTTGTAATAAAGTTTTTGATTTCTATCTGTGTCTTACTCTTTGGATAAATTCCTCAAGAGGTGTAAATGCTCTGCTGTTAATTGGCAGGTGTTTGGAGATAGTCTGTCTTTGAAACTACCTGTTTTGTTTTTGCTTTGATTTTTAAATTCCTCTTCATCTGATGTGAAGAAATACAAATTAATGTTAACCTTTTTGGTCAAAAACAGTTTTCTGTTCACTGCCAGCAACACGAGGGGGGGAAAAAAGAAAACATTTACAGACATTTGTAGTCAAAGCAGGAAAATCACAGGTGGATCTAAAGTCTTTGTTCCCAATTAGGTGTCCCAGCAAGCCATTCAAGTGAGACGTCATGTACAACACAGGGCTCTTGAAGCAGGCAGAACAAAATCGAATATCGCTATTGATTACGCCTTTCTTTTTCTGGTTTGTCATTTCCAATCGACTTAAGTGAAGCTCTATTTAAAGTAATGAGACCCAAAGGCAATTTGGACCAGTTATTTGACTCCCATGGGTGGGCAAACGTGGCTGCCCTAAATAATACGGTTTGGGCCTTCAAATGTTCTGTAGTTGTCTGTGTACACACATATATGGTGGAGAGCAGTTTGGTCCTTCAATGAATTTCTTAAACCTTATTTCTTTATAGTAAGCAGTTACTCTCTAAAATGTTGATTATTAGCACGGGGATTTTGATGTTTGAATTTAACATGTCTCTTGTCGCACTGAAGCCTTGGCCTACTCATTTGTAAACAGTGTTTTGCTATTACTATAGTTAGATATACAAATTAGGGGCCGTCAGTACTTGAAATAAGTTCCTGACTAATAGCGGGGATGGCCCTGAAGTTTGTTTACCGAGTGCACCAAACGTTATTAATCTGAGTGTAACCATAGAAACAGCAGCGACGTGGCTACTATAGCGGAACTAATTAATTGGCGGTTTACCCGAAGATGTTGTTGTCACGTTAGCTAACAAAAGAAAAAGAAAAAAAAAAGACATAATTTATCACGATTTTAACTTTCCCTGTGTGATCTATATATAGTCACGGCTAGTTTTAATTATACAGTGATATTAACAGTGCGAGTCCGTTATTTTAGAATATAACAACAAAAAAATCGACGTGGCGGAGGAACGGAGGAACGCCACTCCCACCGCGCCCACGTTCCTGTAAATTTGGGACACCCCGTCTTATATTATGGCTTACCCATTTGAGGATAGACGCCGCCGAGACACTAGTTTGCCCACAAACAACCGGAGCCAGTGTTTTCCAAGCCGCTTGTGGAAACGCAGCGGAGGTGACATCACGCGTCCCCAGCGCTGAAGAGCAGGCAGCGGCCGTAGCCCCTCGGTGGAAATGACAGCTGGAGCACCGCAGCCATTAGCCAAACACGAACGTACCGGAGTGTTAGGACGGCCTGTGCATAACTGATGCTGCGTAATAACCGCTAAATCCTGCTGTGGTTTACAGCTGTGTGCTGCACCTCGCCTGCCCTACGCTGAATCCTGTAAACAGGCAGCCTGCGTATTTATTCTGCAAATTCATGATGGTGTCGCTACTGGACTACAGCGAGAAATGGCCCTCAACATTGACCATACTCGTTCAGTAAGTAAGTGCTGGAGTCGATGAATAAAAGCACTGCAACCTGCTCGGTATGTAAAGAAAATCAGTCGCTCGAAGTGACATCATTTTGCGGTGATGGTGGTCTGAATCGCCGCTACACACCCTTATTCACATCCAGACGGTCGCTCACGTTCTTTATTTTACAGTAAAATGCGCTAGGCTGCACATGCACAGGCGAAGATGGGATGCATCAGGGTATTTCTGCAGAAAATAAGTCGCAGGATAAAGCTGGACCGGCTCAGAGAGCTGGGCCGACAGTATCCAGTCTTCTGCTTTCTGCTGCTGGTCCTGTTGCTGTCCACCCTGCTTTTAAACAGGTATATACGTGCACAGTAGTTATATCACTTCATCAATGCTACTCCGTATATGGCACCCCTGACACCATCAGCTATTCTCCAAGAGTGCTATAATGTTTTTAACTCAGCTAACAGCAGTATATGTCTTCCGTTTTCACAGATATATTCACATTATTATGGTGGTTTGGTCCTTCCTGGCTGGAGTTGTCACGTTTTACTGCTCTTTGGGGCCTGAGTCTTTGCTGCCCAACATCTTAGTCTCCATCAAACCAAAGACCAAGGTAGGTCACAGTTCAAATAAATTTACTGTGTACCTTGATTAACAATTTCCCATAATTGCTGTTAATCTTTGAGAACTTTCTCTTGCAGTCATATCAGCAGGAACTGTTTCCACTGGGGCACAGCTGTGCTGTCTGTGGAAAAATCAAATGCAAAAGGCACAGGTGAGTTACCTTGTATAGCACAGTGGTAGCTGAGAAAGTGACCTTGTCATTTGTGTCAACAGTAGTTAAGCTGAAAAGATAAACTCCATACACCTAGATATTCCTGTGACTATGTATCTCACCATGCTGCTGCATATGTTGGTATATGCTGGGTTTACTTATGCTCGTAAAAGACAGGGTGAAAATCAAATAATGATCAATTTGGAAGCAACCAGTAAGAGAAACTGGCAAAAGTGTCACTTTGATTCACTGAAGTCAGGCTCTTCTTATAATATTCCTTGAATCTTTTTGCATTTGGTTTGTCAACATTCTCACTCAAAGTGCTCAGTAATACACTGTGGTTTAAGATTAATTTATGGAAGATGTTACACCTCGCTTTAGTAGTCAGACAGGATTCTTATGCTTTTCTCAATGTACAATACTGTGATTTTTTTTTGGTTTTGTCCAATCTACTGATAGACCAACCCTATTACTGGAAAACTATCAGCCATGGCTTGACCTGAAAGTTCCCTCAAAAGTTGATGCTTCTCTTTCAGAGGTAACACGATTGGATTAAACGTATTTTTAAACATTATTTTCAAATTAAATGACCAAGTTATCTCTTAATCCAATCCTGTGTGTTTTTTTCCCAAGATTCTGGAGCTTGTACTGGAAAATTTTGTGTATCCTTGGTATAGGTAAGCTATTTGGTTGTATGTTTTATGTCATAACACAAATTGAGGTGGTATAATGTGTTATATGGAGAGACCAAAGTGACTGGAAAGTCTTTTTCAGAGACATCACAGATGATGAGGCATTTGTTGATGAGCTGAGAGTGACGTTGCGTTTCTTTGCAACCGTGTTAGTTCGCCGAACCCAGAAGGTGACAAATTTGACTGTTCTGAAGTTAAAATCTTGGGATGCCGATTGATTGAATTATTTTTAATTGAAAACTTTCTCCCACAGGTGGATGTGGTATCCCTCATCACAAAAAAGCTTCTTAAAGTTTCCATGAAGCACATTGAAATAATAAGCAAAGCCAGGCAGAAAGGTATTGCTGACATTCATAGCACACTGACTCCTCTTCTTTGTGTTCACCATATTTGGCTAACTCTTTTTGCTCTCCCCTGTAGTAAAGAACACAGAGTATCTTCAACAAGCTGCCCTGGACGAATATGGTCCTGACCTTCACGTAGCCCTTCGCAGTCGTAGAGATGAGCTTCTCTACCTTAGGAAGCTGACTGAGATGCTCTTTCCCTACATCCTGCCACCTAAGGCAACAGACTGCAGGTAACCCACCACTGTAACACTGCAGACCAGTCAGGCAAGAATGATTATCTTTGGTATCTTGGGGGAGAAAGTCTTATAGTATTTACAATATACAAAAGTAGATATGGATCATTCTTTACTCTTTCTCTTTCGTATTTCCTGCTGCCTTATCTCGTCGCTCCTATCAGATCTCTTACTCTCCTAATAAGAGAAGTCTTGGCTGGTTCTGTCTTCCTTCCTTCAATGGACTACTTGGCTGATCCTGTGAGTGTAGACACATCAAGGGCTCAGTTTGTTTTGTATTTAGTAAGCACGCCGATTAATGAGAATGTTATTTATCATGAGCAAGCAAATAGTAGACAGCTACGTGTCTTTAACAACAGAACTTACTGTGTTCTGCATGATTTTTGTAAACGTGCTGTTTTGTGTTTTTTTTTTTTCAGGACACAGTGAATCATTTAATTTTGATTTTCATCGACAACTCCCCTGTAAGTTTTCGCTGAATTATGAACTCCTGTGCACATCCATTTACATCTGTGTATTTAGACATATTTCTGCAGGGTGTATGTACTTTATGGGTAAAGAAGATTAACATGGTTTCTATCTACTTTCTACGTCGGTTTCCCTCAAGCCTGAAGAAGCCACAGAGCCCACTTCAACACTGGTTCCTTTCCTGCAAAAGTATTCAGATACTCGCAACAAAAAGCCCTCAGTAAGTGTTTCTTTACATCCAGGGGAATGTAGTGTTGAAGTAATTCTACAATATTTTTAGCTTCGTACAACCTCTGATCAAAACATCTAAGCACCACTTTGTGAAGGAGCCACTGGATACTAAATGGCATCTAGCAGATACTGTAATTACAATATTCAGACCCAGGGTGTGTTTTAGCTCCATATATCACGTCTCACCAAGACACACCTTGCAAGGAGCTGGAGGGACACTCAACTGTGGTTTTTCTTCACTTCTGTCCTCCCCATTTCTCGCTCTCTCATCAGGTGCTAAAACTTGAGTTGAAGGAAATCAGAGAACAGCAAGATCTTCTCTTTCGTTTCATGAACTTCTTGAAGCAAGAGGGGGCTGTCCATGTGCTCCAGTTCTGCCTTGCAGTTGGTAAGTCTTTCCCAGTCCCTTTCCCTGTCTGTGAGGCTGTTATTTGGACTAATTAAAAGTAATTAGATTGCTTATATGTGCTTATCAGAAGTGATCCCTTCTCTAGACCTTCTCTCACCTCTCAGCCACTCAGCCAATCTAAAATGATCAACAAAAAAAAAAAACAGGTTTGCTTTGTTACACGCTGAGTTTGATGTGTCTGACTCTCTTAACTTCACAGAGGAATTCAACGACAGGATACTGTGCCCAGAGCTGTCAGACTCAGAGAAGATGATGCTTCATGAGGAGGTGAAGAAGATCTATGAGACCTACTGTTTGGATGAGAGTGTCGACAAGATCCGCTTCGATCCATTTATCGTGGAAGAAATAAAAAACAGTGTGTGACAGGGATCCTCTTTGAATCATTCAAATTATTTTAGATTACTTTAATTTCTTGAAGAATCACATCTTCATCTTGGACATACTCTTATTAACATGAAGATCATTTGTTTGTTTGTTTTTTAAATTGCACTTCCCAGTTGCAGAGGGCCCGTATGCAGAGGTGGTGAAGCTGCAGACCATGAGGTGTTTGTTTGAAGCCTACGAGCACGTCCTGTCCCTCCTGGAGAATGTTTTCACCCCCATGTTCTGTCACAGTGATGAGGTTAGAATCTTTACCAAGAAATAAATCACTCAACACACTGTCACCCAGCTGGACAACATCTGCCGGAGGCCTTAAACCAATTTATTGATCACTTTATTTTTATCTGTATTGCATCTATCTGTTATGTTCTGATTTCTAAATACAGTCCTTTCAAGATATGGTTGTTTTAGTACAGACTGAATGTTAATATCCTCCAGCAAATGAAATTTGTTTGTGTCAGAAGTAACAAAGCTATATCTGTCATATGCTGGAATTAGAGCTGATTTGGAATTCACTGTCTCTCTTGCGCTATCCTCTTCCGATCTCTCAGCCACCAACCGCTATCGTCCATGTCATCAATACCAGACGCGCAACTGGCCAATGAGCCGACACTGGCGTTATGCCAAGCTGCCAAGCCAAATTTCACCCCTCAGAGGCCGTTTCATTGAATACAGCTGGGTGGACCAGTGCTCAGCCATTGTCCACAGCAGGCCACTGCCCTGCATGAATAGTGTGTCTGGAAAATAATATGATATTATTGAATTTTTCTGTTGCCACTCCTGTTCCTGCTCCGAAATAAACCGTGCAGTCGCGATTATTATGATTAAGACATAAAGAAGTTGCTCGATAGATAACATGTTTCTTTAACGTTTCTTATGTACAGTCGTGTATCAGAATTTGCGTATACAGTGTTTGATTGGCCTGAACTGTATGGTCCTTTCTTCTTTCCATGTCACTCTCCAGTACTTTCGCCAGCTTCTGCGAGGGGCCGAGTCCCCCGCCAGAAATTCCAAGATGAGCAGGTAGGTTTCACTTCAGCAATTTTTGTGATTGTGTGTATCAGAAGTAAAGCTTGTCTATAGTGTTTACCGATATATTGATGCACCGGTGACTTTTGTCACAGAAAGCAATTAAAGCAGAGAATGCCTCACAGGTAGTTTATTCTGTAGACAGTAAATCGATTACAGTATTTACACCCATATTGCAACTCTCTGTATCCAAATGGCCACTGTGCAGTGTGAAGAAAGAATATTGGAATATAGCTTCATATATATATATATATATACACACACACAGACACACACACACACACACACAGTTTGCCTTATAACAGGGTAAAATAAGCTGTAACTTAACAAAAAAAAAAGTTTTTTTGCTTTGCAGTATAATGAAACTCAGATTAGAAATAAATTGAGAGTTGAACCCAGGGATCAAATGTCATGTTTCTGTCACGGAGTGTGGTGTGTATGTGGCCATGGCGCCCTGCCACTAACTCCTTGTGCATATTGTTCCAGAAATAGCCTCAGTTTGGATGACATTCGGTGAGTATAAGGCATCAGTGTGCTGATCAGAACAGTGGCTGGCTGAGCAGTGCTGCTGCACGCAAGATACAAAAGATACTCATTCTTGCCTGACTGGTTTACAGAGGAAGATGTACTGCCTTTTTAACAAATTCACTGTTCCCTGGGCCCACTTCATTCAGGGCTTCAGTTCACTGAGCACTAGCTGATAATATGATAATGATATATATAATTTTATGGCTAATCTAATTTTACCCCAAAATATGTGTTTTATTTGGTGCTTGTGCTGTAAATGCAAATTAGAGAAGACTGAGAAACGTGACCTTAATCAGCTAATCATGATAATCATAGCACATCATTAATCATAAGTTCAGTCAAGCAAAACAAGTGTCATGCTGCTGAACACATGCAATAAAAAAATCTTACTTTTGGATGGTTCAGGCTTTAGTTTTCATGATTTTCTTAGCAAGCGTAGGTTTGCTTGCTTCCAGAATTATGGAATAAAACATCAGGGGAACTCAGAGACGGAAGCTGACTAGTTTTATGTTTCAGTTTTTGCATCTGGTTATGAAAGCAATGTTGTTATGAAGGCAGTTTTCAAAGCAGCATCAATCATGCCACTCGGAGGAGACAGAAGAAATAGTAGAGAATGGCTAACACTGGCGCTTCAGTTGTAAATACTGACCAACTAGGAGCCTAAATTCCCTCCATGTCTGCGATTCAGTAACATCCCCCCACCCCCCATTCTGCTCGTCCGTTCGCCTATTACTCCATCAATGTATTGCCACCACCGTGCTGTGTCCGTGACTGTATGTCCACTCTTGATTCTGTAACCACCATACTGCCTGCCCTGGTATGATCCATGGTCCTCTCCCTCCTTTTGCCCATGGGGACATGACCCCGTTCTGCTTATAGTTCCTGGGACTGGAGCCCCGAGTCCCCGTCCTCACTGTTCGCCTCTGGCAGCTCTTCACCTGCATCTTTTAACTCCCTCCATGCCCAGTCCACGTTCACAACCTTCCCATATGGCTCTCTATCCCACCGCCACTCATCACCAAAGTAAGTCAGGGTCCATCCGTGTGTCACAGGTTGCTCAGTGTGATGTTGTGCTACCCCCCACCCCCGTGACCCCAGTCTCAGCCAGACGCCTGCATGGTGGGACTGCTGCATGGGATCCTATTTTTATTTATCATGTGTCTCTCCTCCAACTCTGTTGTGTTGTTTAGGCAAAAGACTCCCTATTGTTTTTGATAGTGCAGTGACTTTTCAGCTCCTTGTATATTCGGTATTGTCACCACTGTGATTTTTATTTCACGGAATCTAACAGGCACTCACACAGAGCACCTGTAATGCTGTGCACCTTTTCTTGTTGACTGGTAACTGATCATTTTCATTCAATTTTGCGATCCCGTTCAATTTGGACATCTGTTCATGGGATCACTGCTCACTGCTGTGTGCTGTGTTTGATTTTGGTCCTGCAGCGCTTAACCAGCAACCCAGACATTTCATTGCGAGATGCCTGTGACGTGATATATTATTGGCTTTGGGTTTGGCTACCTTAGCTTTTTCCTCCCATGTACAATCATCATTCCAGTGCAGTACGCTGCTTCTTCTTTCTCCTTCTCTCCTCTATGGTTCCTTTCGTGTCACTTCTCTCAAGCTGCATGCGCTTTGCTGAAGCCATGCACATCTCCTCCACGGTGCATTGTCTAAAAACCTCTTCGTTTGGCCTGCAGGAACACGTCAAAGAGGGGCGAGTCGTTTGGGATCAGCCGCATTGGCAGTAAGATCAAAGGAGTGTTCAAGAGCACAACCATGGAAGGAGCCATGCTGCCATCCTACGGGCTGGTAGAGGGAGAGGATGACATGGTAAAGCTGATGTAAAAATAATCCCAACCCTCATTTTTAGATGATGTAAAGTGTTTGTTATAACTCTCAAAGGATAATAATTATCTGTTAGAGTTTAGATTTCAATACAAAGCAAACGATCCCCTGGGTGTTGCTCATATTCCACATGAAAAAACTGCAAGCAGTAAAACTCAAACCAAAGCACTGTTTTACACTATCACAACAGTTACCACTTGGTGGCGTTAGTGAGTAAAGAAAGGAAAGCCACAAAGTTTAACAAGTCTGTCTCTTGTGTAACCTCCACACAGTTTTCCGTTTAGATGATATCACTGGTTGTAATTACCGCTGCCTGACCTCCAAAGAAATTCGCATGAATGGAAACTGTGCTTTTCTGGACTTGCCAAACTATTTTTCCCAGTAACTTCCCTTTTTATGTCTGAACAACATATGTTTACATGCTCAATTGACAGAGGGTTGTTTGGAGTTTGAGGAGCAAGTCTTTCCCTGTGAAAACACATAAGAAAGAAACATGAGAACAGCCAAACATCAGCTTTGCTTGAGAGAAATTAAACTGGTATATTTTGTTATAACAGTTCTGACCTAGTGACTTCTACTTTCTTTCTGTATAGAAAGTGCCTACCTGATTATTTTACAAATACTATGTACAGGAAAGTTAACCATATGTACAGATAGAATGACATCTATTCTATAGATGGTGCAGCAAAACAGGACCTGTTAGCTGAAAGAATGTGGAAATTTTATCTGCCCATCCTGCACTTTGTGATAAGGGGTATCCTGTGTTTACTTTTCCATTTCCTCCATTTCTGAGCCTCAAGTTTTTTTTTTTAGACTTTCCTTCATATTTTTTAATTCACCAAGAGTTTCCTTCATAATAAATTTGATAGATGTAAACTGTATGTTCAACAAGTTACAAAGAGACACGTTTCAGCTGAATTCAGTTGTGGTTACTTTCTCTTTGCTGTGTTTACCTGCAGAGTCTTGCCCCTTAACAGTAGCAGTTTTGACCGTGGCCTGTTTATTTTGGCGGAGGCTTACTCTGCTTGATGTTAACCTTTCTAACTTCCTTCCATTCAAGGTGGAGGAGGCCATGATGGTGCTGGAGGATGACTCCCCAGTGGAGGCGGCCTTTACCCCCAGCACCCCTCGAAACCTCTCAGCCTGGAACATCACTATCCCTTACATCGATTTCTATGACGACGATGTGAAGAGGGAGAGGATTCCTGTGTTCTGTATTGACGTGGAGCGCAACGACAGGAAGGCAGGTGAGGCTGAAAGGACTTGTCCTTCTGTCTCATTTAGTTTCATCTGAGAGAGACGAGTCATTCTGCTTTGCAACATGAAGTATCCGAATGAACTTAGACTTGCCAAGATCTTAATGTGAAAATAAAAGTGTTTTGTCATTGAAAAGTGCCATTATGGTGCTCAACATAGCCACCTGTTGACCGTGCGACCTAAAGGTAAAATCTAAAGTGCTTCTCAAAAAGCAGAAAATGACTTCTGCAGTAAAGGCTGTGAAGAAAATGAGTGTACAGCTTTCAGACTTCACTTAAACATCAGTGTGAAGTTTCATTTCTTTTGAAGCTGTCAACATGCATCATTCCCTTGTGTGGGAGTAATTCTAACTGAGATTATATCAGTTCTTTGTTCTTGTGTTTATCTGCAGTGGGACATGAGACTGAGCACTGGTCTGTATACAGAAGATATCTGGAGTTCTATGTGCTTGAATCAAAGCTGACTGAGTTTCATGGTAAGTTTTCTTTATAGGAAGGGTGATTGATAAGTTCTAGACCTAAGGTTGAAGGAGTTTGTTTTGAATAACTGCATGAAGATGTTACTGGGAGATACCCAGGTCTGTGGCAATGTACTGTTGTCTTATTCGTCGATCTGTCAAGGTCATGTCACAGATCTCGTCTGTGGTCTCATGTGAGATGACGGCGACTGGCCTTCCAGGATGGGGGTCATCTTCAGGGCTCTCGTTGCCACGTTTGAATTCAGCAGCCCACCTCTTCACCATACTGGAAGGAGGAACACCCTCCGCTAATGTTGCCAACATGTCCTCAAGGACCTCCTTGGGTGATAAGCCCTTGACACCGCAGTAGCAGACGACTGCATAACTGCAGATGTTGTCCATTTTCTCAGACAGTGCTGGCTTGCAATTTTAAATTACAGCACACAGAAATGCAGTAAAAGATATTACCTTAAAAACTTCTGCATAATTACTCAGACAGTTGGACTGCACATGAATGTAAGGAGAGCTGTGTAACTCATCTCCTTCTGTCTTAGGCCACAAACCTATCAATCACTCCTTGTATTGTTGCTCTAGTTTGCATTAGAGGACCTCTGCCATATGAAAGTGCAGGGACAGACATAAAAGGAAGCTTGTTCTGTTTTTTCCTTTCTGTGAAATATTACACCCTCTATAGGCTCATTTCCAGATGCACAGTTGCCCTCAAAGAGAATCATCGGTCCCAAGAATTACGAGTTCCTCACGTCAAAGCGGGAGGAGTTCCAGGAGTACCTTCAGGTAAAAAGAATTTGCCCTGAATATTATTAGGCAGGTATACTCAATATATATTGATGGGCCTGGATATGAGCTAGCAGCTGTGACTATGCACACACACGGTCACACCCACAAACACACATAGCGCTCGATACATAAATCCTTCTACTGCACTGAAGTGATCAGACACTGATATTAAATTGAAAGGGTCTCAGTTTTTGAGCATTTGTTCTTGTATCCTGACAGGAATGCTCCACATCCATTGTCAGAAAACAACCTTTTTAAAAGTGAATGAAGAACAACTGCGAAGAGTAATGTATGTCCAAACAATGGACTGTTTAGATCACCGCTCTAAACGGCTAAGAAAGGATCTCTGCGTCTCTGTCTCATTTAGCCATCATGAGGCCAGCTGCAGACTTTCAAAACACAGAGGAAATGACACAGTGACAAAGTTCAGACTCTAAAGCCACAATCAGGGGGTTGCGATCCACTTTGAAGACGGTGCATCCAAGGATTCTCGTATGAGATTTGAGACCTGGTTGCCAGACGTTTAAGCAGAAAAATTACCAAATTCACATCTTCACAATCGAAGATTGTTTGCCATCTGAGATTTATATATCAACAAAATTGAGTTTCCAGGGTGTCCTTGAATACACCATCAAGGGAAGAATTTTAAATGGTCCTCCTTGGAAGAGCATTGCCAGAAAATCATATCTGATGACACTAAAAATAGTGATTTTTAGTGATTAGTGAATAGTGATTACCTACGTTTCAAGACTTTGCAAGTTGATTTTTACGGTATGCTGAAATGAATGGGCAGAAAAGGCTATGTTGGCTGGAAATTAATTAAAAAACCTGTAATATTCTGTGAAGAATTGTCAGAAATTATGTAAGCTCTGTTGATAGGCTATAAAACATACACAACCACAGGTTTTAGTCTTTAAAAATCTGTTTAGTTATGTCCGATTCAATGTGTTCCCATGGCAACCGGAGTAATATACCATACCTGCTTTGACTCGGCTTTGCTTCTTATGTCAGACACATTTTTTAAAGCCACATCTTTGTTCCAAAGCTCTCTGAATGATGTTTCACTATTAAAGAACACAACTTAAAAACACTGTGTATTTACATGTGTTTTCTTTGCAGAAACTTCTCCAGCATCCAGAGCTGAGCAACAGTCAGCTCCTGGCCGACTTCCTGTCTCCTCATAGTATGGAGTCTCAGTTTCTGGACAAGATGTTACCTGACGTGAACCTGGGTACAGTATGAGACCGATTCAGTCTGAACAGGATGTAGAGATTGTGAGACAGACCAGTGAGATGGATTATGTTTGCACAGCGGAACATGCCAGACACACTGTGAAAATGTTTGATCAGCCTGACCTTGCGTTGCTGTGAAAAGATATTTGTGTCTCAGACAAAGGCAAAATGTCAAAGAACCATATATCACTGAGATAATTTATTTATGTTTCACAGGGAAAATCATTAAATCTGTCCCCAGCAAACTGATAAAAGAGGTAAGAAATACATTCCTAGTAGTATGTGTATGCCTGTGCATGTCTGTGTGTGTTTGTGTGATTGGAAACACTTCTATTGTAGAAGTCAGTGCATCAGTGCAAACTAAGGCAGCCTCTTTTGTATTTCTCTGGCTCTCAACTGTCTATTTGAACATTTTTACATGACAAACACATCTGTAAGGGAAATATTAGTACTTGTAAGTTATACAGATTGCACTGCTGTGCTTTTTTAAATTTTGTTTTCAGAAAGGGCAGCATCTGGAGCCTTTCATCCAATCCTTCTTCAACTCCTGTGAATCTCCCAAACCCAAACCCAGCCGTCCTGAGCTCACCATCCTGAGCCCTACCTCAGAAAATGATAAAAAGGTTGGGAATCCATATTGTGGAGCTTCAAATGTCATTTTCATACTCTCTCTCTCTTTCTTCCACTCCCTCCCTGCAAGCCTAGGCCTGAGGGATGTTATCCTTTGAGTACAGCTGGAGTCCTTCCTAACTCATAGATTTACCTTTTTAAATTATACACAGAGGGGTTGCCAGGGACAACTTTCTGGTCAAAAACCCACAATCTAATCCAGTTTTCAAAGCAAAGTCATGGTTTGCATTTTCAAAGACAGTGTGGAATAACTGTTTTCAGTTGTTTTCTTCTGGTCCAGCTGTGTTCAAATAAAAGGAAGTCTTTTTACTGCTTGAGCTTAATGCACACAGTCTTTTATATTAGTTTTTTAATATGTATTTATTCTGTCTTACTCCTAAATAAAGTAGTTCACAAAATTCTTATCCGATCTGACATGTAGTGACTTTCTTAATCCCTGTTTTGGACAAAAAAATGCTTTGAGCATGTTACTTGACATCTTGCCAGAGGCTGAATTTGTTGGATCACAAAAGGTTTTTACAAGTCTTCACCTGTTTAAACACAATCCAGCTCATTTGTGACTGATTCATCATAAATGTCCACTTGACTGTATGAGAAGAAATGTGTCATTGCCTTAAAATGCAGAGATGTATGCCATTAACATCTTGTCATACAATTCTGAACATGTTTTGAACAAGTTTTTAATTCTGTTATTTACACAGTTTGCAGAATAGTCTTAAAACAGAAGAGCAGAGTCTTTTGGTCTTAAATGAGCTTTAAAAAAAACTGTTCCCTCTCTCATAGCTCTTCAATGATCTCTTCAAAAACAATGCCAACCGTTCAGAGATGACTGAGAAGAGACACAATCAGAACTACTTCATGGAAATGATCACTGTCGAAGGGGTGTATGACTACTTAATGTATGTGGGTAAGTTCTGCCCATCACACTCTACTTATCAGGAGTTTCCCAGCTTAAATAAAACTTAAATAATTTTTAAAAAATGATTAGAAAGTATCTCAGAATGCAATTATTTTATCAAGAATCACAAAAAGCTCACAGTTAGCCAGCTGAATTATTAGCTGGCATGGAATTTAATTTATTGTCAAATTTAATATTTCACACAGAAATACCCGTCATCTATCAGTGGAAGGAACACATTACTACAAATCCCTCATGGACACCACATTGAAAGTTGGCATTGTAAATGAGAAAAAATGCAGTTATTTGAATAGTATTCAGACCTATTAAATCTATTAGTAAGAATTAATTTATATAGCACTTTTCAGAAATAAAGTTCTTAAGTCTTTTATAGTAACAAGACAGAGAAACGTAAATAAAAGCAGAATGTAAAAGATGAGTGTGTGTGTGTGTGTGTGTGTGTGTGTGTGTGTGTGTGTGTGTGTGTGTGTGTGTGTGTATAAAATGCTGAACTTGAAGTAGAGGATCAGTGTTCCCTCATGAACTGTGACCATGACAAGTCCACTCCTGGACCCCTGACGCAGAGCCCCATTATTCACTCAACCTCTCTCTCTCTCTCTCTTTCCCTCCTTCTTCTTCACGGTTGTCAGGCCGAGTCGTCTTCCACATCCCTGACTGGCTGCACCACCTGCTAATGGGTGGCAGGATCCTGTTCAAGAACACACTGGAGGCCTACACAGATTACTACCTTCAGTACAAACTGAACCAGGTGGTCCAGGAGCATCGGCTAGTCTCACTCATCACCCTGCTGAGAGGCGAGTGAAATGAGAAACTTGAAACCAATTTTGGAGCCAGGAGGAAGTTAGCCTAGCTTAGCATAAAGACTGGAATCATAAGAAAACAGCTAGTTACAGCACATTATTACAACATTACAAATATTGAGTATTTGCATCTGTGTTAGGAAAGGAGATACATGTTAATAAGTGCGTTCTAAAGGTGCTGTTAAATGTATTTTTAAACTTTTTAACCTGGCGCATATGAAAACAAGCAGCTGGTTGCAATGGCAGGTTTAAATAATGACAGGGAAGCTCAGGGGATTGAAAATGTGAAATAGAAAAGGGGTGACTAGATGGATATTGTGATAGGAAGAAAGTGCAGGGACATCTGGTGGGCAGATGGACAGTGGAAGGTCTGGGGAAATGAAGACAATGTCGAATGTAGCCTGGGACAAGTTAACTGAGGAGCTGAGGAGCAAACAGTGGTTAGTCTTTGTGCTAAGCTAAGCTAATCGCCTCCTGCCTCAAGCTCTGTACTGGACACACAAACGTGAGAGTGGTAAAAATAATAAAATGAACAGGCTCATTAAATGAGGCGTGAATATTCTTTGCTGTTCTAGACACAGTGTTCTGTGAGAGCAGTGCACTCCGCTCGGCCCAAGACAAGCAGAAGAGGGCAAAGAAGACTTTCGAAGAAATGATGAGCTACATTCCAGGTTTTTGTTACATTTTTAAAGGTTTTTTCCACTTGAGAGACAAATATACAACTGTGAGAACAATTGGCCAATTTTATGAGATGGGAAATTCATAAGCTATTTATCTTTAGACTTTCTGGGAAAATGTATCGGTGAAGAGGCCAAGTATGAAGGAGTACGCCTCCTCTTCGATGGATTGCAACAGCCAGTTCTGAACAAACAGGTGCAACACACACACACACACACACACACAGCTTGTAGAATGCATTCCTCCTTTTCCCTTCCTTTTTGTTTTTTACCTCACTGCTGGAACATGCATCTTGTCAAGACAAAAATAAAATGACCTGAGGGAAGCTGTGACAGTTTCCTCACTTGCATATTGTTTAACATTTGTTTCCTGTTATATGTTTTTATTTAAAGACCACTGGCCCTAATGCTTTTCATCCTCTTCCTGTTTCTATGCCTTCTTCAGCTGACATATGTGCTATTGGACATTGCCATTCAAGAACTTTTTCCTGAGCTAAATAAGGTAAGCAGCTGCTACCCTTGGTTTCTAAAGAAATATAAAGTCTGAACATCCATTATCTATGACAGCTTACACTTGTGGTGGAAAAACACTGTCCACTTGATGAGAAGTGAAATAAAATTCTTTAGACAATCATTGTCTTTTGAGGTTTTATTACAAAATAAAATCTTCAGAGTAATCAATTTCTGCAGAAAGGACAGAGCTCAAGCAGCAACCCATGCTACAGAGGTCTGACCCCGAGCTACAAGTTCCCAGGGCTTTTGATGTCTGTTTCTCACATACCAGGATTACAGGGATGGCAGGGAGAGAAAACAAACTGGAAGTCAAGTTATAAAATTAATGAGCAACTGAGATAAAGTGTAAGTTATGCTCAGAGACACTGGACAGCGACAGAGATGATATATGAGAGAATATATGGCTATATGATAAATTGTATTACAGTACAAGTAGGAGGAGGATTTATAGTAATCCTCCTGTGGATTATGTGTCTCATGTTTTAATGCCTAAATTTGATATTTAAGTGTTTTCAAAATGGAAAAAAATGACCCAAATGGAAAAAACCTGTAGTTATGTTTGGCTACTGTTGTCTGTACTGATACTCTACATGTTTTCTAGAAATTGTAAGGGTTTTTTTTCCCCCAATCTGCCAGACTTCACTTCTGCTTTTTCTCCCTTCTCATTGAAGAAATGACAAGCTTGCCTTATAGGAAACAGATGAGTTTGTGGGCCCACAGTACTGAAATCTGGGTGCATATGTCAACCTTAAGTGAAACATTGCAGTTGTTACCAGATAACCACACTGGCAGCAGTTTGTATCTGCAGTAATCAGGTCGTGTTAGGATTTGAGTTACAGTGAAGAATAGAGAGTAAAAAAACGTAGAATAGTGCAGCCAGTTCTCAAGTTCAAGATGTATGCACACTGTTTGGATACTTTTATTAATAACATACATTTTTCCATAAATCAGTATAATCATTGTGTAATGAATAGTGGCATAATACTTGCATGCATTGTTCTATACTTAAATCTTCAAATCAGGTGTGAATAATTACATAATTATGGTCATTATGCATTATCTGAAACTATAGGTGATAATTTATGCTCTCTATATATAAAAGAACACTTATTTTTGTGCTCTCTCTATGCTTTTGTTTCGTTAGCAGGTACAGAAGGAGACCTCTGTGATGGCTCCATGGATGTAAAATGAACACTTCACTGGACATGAGCTAACGTGCCTGTCAGGCATTAACTCATCCTACACTACTGCAAAGACTAATCAAACTAACATGTCGAGCACGTGTGTATTACCTGGAAACACGAGGCTTCTCCTGCTGTATATTTCATTTACTTTGTAATACAAATTATATAAATAAATGTTCAGATCAGTGTTCCTTGTGTGATTGTTTTTTAATATAAAGCAAACAGTGTAAATGTGTACATCTGTTTGACAACTGCAGGCAGTTATAGCTGTAGTGAAACTTGAATGACATTCACTTCCTGTTTCACACTGAGAGCACACTGTGGTGTTTCTACTTTTATTTAAGCACCCTATGTGAATACCTCATCTGCTACAACAATGTCACCTCACAATAAAGTCTTGCTTGAAAAGTGACCCAAAAAAAAATCAATCCAAATCCCAATCAAAACCACAGTGAGTCTCCAACTCTCTGCTAAGCCCCATGTTCCCCTGAGGTGGAGGACTCTAATGGCTAACTCAGTGCTGCATTTTTGAATTTTGGTGGGGGGGTAAGTCAAGGGAGGGGCAGCATCAACATCAGGTTGCTCTGTGACAACTCTAATCTGGAGGCTATGTTCTTGAGAACAAACAGAAATGTACAGATTATTTACCAATCATATGTCTCGCAATATTTTTGCTGTAGCAATACAATTGTGTCGGTAACTTGATGAACGTAATCAAACAGCTAAGGAAATATAATTCTTTAAAAACATTAGTTTTGATGAGCTGTCACAGTGCTCTGTTCATTCCTGAGAGAGTTATAGCTGCCAGACAGCTTTCCCTTTGTTCATTATTTCACCCAGAGGATGGACAATGCCATGCAGTCCTTGGGCTCTTTCAGATCTTTCTAGTGAAGCATTGTCTCGGATTTTAGACATGGCACTTTTCCCATTTCCTTTAGACATGCAAGAAAATGACATTCATACTTGCAAAGATGTTACTAAAATTATACTACATGCACTTTTTATGTCAACAATATTTGTTAATGTCCAATACATTGTTCTTTTCATATTTAACTCATTTTACTGTGTGGGTAAGATCAGTTGTCTAAAACATTGGCTGATTTGTGGGATAAAATAAGTTCCTACCTGGATATTGAATCTACCCTGAGCCTGCATTTGTGTTGTCTTCTAGTTATCCTTGAAGGCAGTGAGATGGAAAAGCAGCCAACCATGTCCCGTAAGAATTTCCAAGCAGTCAAACTTGCCCTTGAGTTTATCACAGTTTCCATGAGTGAACAAAGACAATCAGAGGGTCGGGGACAGACTTAAACAAAGCAGCAACAATCCAAGGCTGTAGGTTGTGAAGACAGCTGCGTTCCTGAATCTGATCCGGCCTTCCACTGCAGGGTACACACGCTTCATGTCCGAGATGTATTTGGAAAAAACGGAGATGTCCATATCACCTACAAAAGGTGGGATAATTGACAGCTTGGTTAGGATTTGGTTGGCATTTTATGATATTTGCCAAATAAAAATTCTGTCTCCCCTGTTCTCAATTTTTACAGCGCTGTAAGCTATGTTATGCTCCACCCGCCCACCAGATGTCCCTGGCCTTTTTTCCTGTCCCCAGATCCACCTGTTCACCTGTTTTCCATTTCCAATCATTGGAACTTTCCCGCCTACCCACACACCTGTTCCTCATTTCCTTCATCTGCATCCCTGTATTTATGCCAACCCAGGTTCCCTAGTCAGTTACCAGATTGTTAGCTAACTTCTCTGTGTTCCCCTTTGTCTTGTTCATGCTGTGGACTCCTGTTCCTTCTTCTTGTATGTAATTGTAGCTGTTGTCTGCACCTGCCTGCCTGTAAGCCTGGTCCTCATCACTTTATCTATTCAAGTTCCTTCATTACACCACCCTGCCCGTGCTCCTACCAACAGCTTGTTTCCGTTTTTACATAAACATTTGAATTTGATGTGTGGTGTCAAGTCTAATAGTACATGAATGCAGAATTTGAGCCAGTTTCTAGTAAAACTATGAGATCAGGGGTTAAATATGACTTATATTCCTTACTCTAATCCTGCCATATCCTTTGATGTTTTACAGGCAACTGAAAGTGCCTAAAACTTTTCCCACTCATAAATAAAGGTCTGAACATAATCTCTAACACACACTAAGTGTGAATGTGACCTTATCTTCCAAACAGTCTTCTGGAGTCCATTCAGAGAGGTTTAAAAGGCTGCTGGTGAGCACCACCCTGAATGACTATGTAAATGTAATCAGTGAAAAGCACAGTCCAGCCCATTGGTTGGTAAATGCTGACCCTTTATGTGAAGTATTGAACTTTTCAAGCAAACTCTTCTTTCTGGCTGTCTTTGCACATCAAAATAAACAAATTTATCATACTGACAAAAAAAAATAATAATAATTTTAGGTAAATACCTCTGCTGCTCACCTGTGTTATGCTTTAGCAACTCCTCTTTGATCATGGTAAAGCTGTCACCTCCGCTCACCATATATGAAGGCATGACCACCATGTAAGTCTTACCTAGGTCTAACGGTTCATACGTGGGCACGCGGCACTCAGTGCAGAGCATGGACAGAGAGACTACACGCTGGTTCACTGGCCTGGAGAGGTCATACTCTACCTGAATGCCTGGAAATGGGTGTGAAAAAGCAGAGTGAATGTTATGTTTTCTTGATTATGTTGTCATTATCCACAGCAGACATGACCGCATAATCAAGACATGGCCGCTGTGGAGAATTACTTGTTCACAAAAAGAATACTTTGACATTCTGGGAAATTTGCCTATTTGCTTTGCAGAGATGGGGGTGAGAAGATCAACATCAGTATCCGCCTGTACGAAGCTAGAACAGGAAGTGGTTAGCTTTGAGGGGAATACAGGAAACAGGGGAAATGGCTAGCCTGATGGACCTGATGGTCAGTCCCTCCACACAGTTGGCTGGCTGCTTGATAAACCATAATAGGGTTGGTTGTTGTTTGAAGGCATCTTTGATAGAGCTGGGCTGAATAAAGTCGGGTAAGGAGTAAGTAATTATTTTTTAGGTTGAGTAATTAATAATGTATGTACTCTAAATTTTATATATATATATATATATATAATTTAGAGTACATGAGAGTGCTATCAATCTTCTCATTCCACTCTCAGTGAGATAGGGAAAAAGAGTAAAATGTCAAATTATTCCTTTAACACAAGACCTGACCAGAGAAAGTAAGAAAGAAAGGTTCATATTATTCTATGAGACACTTGTGCCTGAAGACAGACCTGAGACTTGAAGAAATTCTCCAGACATTGTTCCATATCTGTGAATGGAGTGTTCAAAAGCCTTTTTCACAGTTGATCCTTTTATCTGGACCAAGTCAAAGGTTCCTCCAAATGGTAATACAGTGAGGATGTCCTCCATAGTTATGGAACCTAAAATGATTACGGTAAATACCAGTGTATTTTATATAAGTGGCCTTTGTAATGAAGCACTTAGTAATTCTGTAGAAAAACAAGTAAAAACAAGCAGCATTACCGTTTTTGTAGCGCTCATCTATAGATGTTCGTATAGCCCCACTATTCAGCATACATATACCCACGTGATTCCACTGCAGCTCATCTGAGTACCTTATATTGTGATAAATCTGGCAACACAAAACACAAAAATAAAGAAGTCAAATTCTTCTCGGAAAGAGCTGCTCTTTCACAGTTGTGGAGACTGACCTTTTGATTATGAGAACGGCCTGGAAAGATCTGCTATGTGGTATTTTTGTCAACTTCCTCAAGACCCCTGCAGCCCTTTCAATTCCACAAATTAATGGTAAACACTGAACACGGGCAGAAACTGAAGTTACAACCAGTCTGAAGTTGGGGTCCTTTTTGGAGGAAAACGTCCTTGTGTGTGTTTTTCCTTGGTCTCAGTGGCTGATAAACTCAACAACAGTGTGAGGGAGCAACTAAGGCTTTCTGAATAAACTGTAAATTAATAAATGAAGTGAAAGTTGTCTGTAATTTTTACCATGGCATCACAGATTAGGTTTCCGAGGTTACACTCCCGAAATCGACACTCCTCAAACGTCCCATTGAGGTAGACTAATGTCTGTCCGACATACTGTGAGGAGTACTGAGCCAAGTCTTTCTTCCACTCCTCTATGTCAGCAAGGACATCTGGGTCTGAGACAGTTACAAAAAAGGTCATGCTTTTGGAAAGGAGGGATTTAGGAAAACATGATGCCGGTTTATTGTAGTTTATTGTAAGAAAGGACAATGGATTTTTGTTATGTTGTTTTAACAAACGGACCATGCATTAAGCTGTTTCTGGAAAAAATCAGAAGTAACCACGTAGTCCCAACCTTTGTTTAACATCATTTGTTTCAACAGTTGTGTAGCATTAACAGCATAGTTATTACTAAAATTATTCCAAGATGTAGACTACTTATTTATTTACTTGAGCGTGAATAACAGACAGACGTGGAGATTCATGCCATTTGATGTCATATCGAACCATTTGAACACAATAAAATCTTATTTGGTTCAAAGAACTGTTTCAGTTTTTCAACCAGTGAAGCACCAACTGTAAACCAAAACATAGGCAACGTGTATTTACTGGAGTACTGGCTGTTACTGCAGCCTACCTTGAGGTATGCTGCTGTCCATCAGGATAGGGTTTCCAGCAGCTTTTATGACATTCCCAGCCTCATCAAAAGTAACTTTCAGGTATCCAAGGTATTTCCCAAAGGCATAAGCCTGGACCACCGGCACGTTTCTCCCATCGTCAGACTTCACCATAAAGGGGTACGGACCTGCTGGAACCTCAGTGGACGGGGGCTTTCCTACACAGAAATAAATTGAGTGGTGTGCAGTGCAGTGTAACAGTCACACTTCCTGTTACAGTTAAAGGAAAACATTTGCACTTGCACTTTCGAACTCTTTTGTGTTACATCTGTGGCACACAGTTTAAGTGGCTGAGCCAAAAAAAACAACAAAAAAAGGCAGATTTATGCAGCTGAATGAAATTTAACAATACAAGAAATAAGCAATTACAAGATACAAGATAGTAAACCTTCTATAAACCTCAGCCACTAGAACAGACCCGTGTGTGGAATAAAATAGTATAAAAGTACCACTATAGAGGAATGTGTTGGTGTGTCCTCCAATAACAACATCAACTCCTTTCACTCTCTTGGCGATGTCTTGATCCACATCAAAGCCAGAGTGGCCCAAGGCAATGATTTTATTACAGCCCAAGGTTTTGATCTTATTGACCTGAACCTGAAGAGCTTCCACCTCATCCTCAAACTTTAGGTGCTGGCCTAACACACAGAACACAGAGGAAGAGAGACAGGAACAAGGGTTATTTGACATGGACACAAAAGTGTCTCCATCGTGTTGCAGCTGAGCTTAGAATAACAAAGTTTTATCTTACTGTCCTGCTGCATGCAACAAAAGGTTTTCACCTGGCATGGACAAGAAGGGAGTCTCTGCGGTGGTGTAGCCGACCACAGCCACTTTCTCTGTACCCACAAGGATGACTGTGAAGGGTGCGTAGTAGCCACTGAGCTTTGCGGCCAGAGTCTGGTCAGGTTTTATGTTGGCACTCACCACAGAGCAGTTTACCATCTGGAGGAAGGGCTTCAACAGACCATCTAGTCCATTGTCAAACTCATGGTTTCCAATCGCCTGTATGACACAAAACAACGTGGATTTCGTAAAATGGTGGACTCGGAAAGTGCTAAATAATTAACTATATTAAGGAGTGAGAGGTATTTACCATGACATCATAACCAAGTTTGTTCATGAAGTGCGCTGCTTCCTTGCCTTTGTAGTAGTTGAACCAAACAGTTCCCTGAAACTGGTCTCCAGCATCCAGAAACAACACGTTCTTCTCCTTTTTCCGGATCTCCGATACTTTAGTGAACCGCCTGGCGACCCCACCGAAGCATGGACCCTTGGGCGAACATTTCCCGGAGTCCTCACTGGTCTCCTCGATCCGTGCATGGTTGTCGTTGGTGTGAAGCAGTGTCAGCTCGAAAGTGAACACTGTGCCCAAACAGTTTAAAAGCAGAAAGAGGCAGAGCGAGACCAAGATAACGCACCGAGCACTCATTGTGCCGCTGTGCGTAAAAACGCACCGGTGACCAAGAATATATGGCGGATACGAAAAGGCGTGAGCTTCTCGGCTGAATGTGTAAAAGGAAGGATGTGTGAAAGGGTGGGATGTGTGAAAGGAAGGAAGATGCTTTTGTCAGAAAATATACGAATGTAAAATTCAAGAGAAAAAAAAGAAGAAAAGAAACGAGAAGTTAGATCTCTTTTCACTCTAAAGACGAAAGATAAACACCAGTCAAAGGATTTTTAAAAATACTTCTTATCAATGGCCAATGATCCATCTGAGTCAAATTTGACTTAGTAGTATCTGGTAACTTATTCAGAGATGTTGAAAAGTGTATTTTACATTGTGGGAGTCAGTGTGTAAATTATTATTATTATTATTGTGTTGTGGTTGCACCAGACCAGGGACTTCAGATGGAGAGTAGCTTGTAACTAAATCTGATACAACACTGTCTCTTCTCTTTGACTAAGGTTTTTTGTATTTAGTCCCTGACAAATAAAATGTAATAATAACAATAATAATAATTATAACAATGAAATCTTTTGATTCAGTCTGTCAGAAATATAATCTATATCATTTTTTTTTTCTTAGAAGGAATATGCATCCACACGTCTTACCTCTCTTTTCCACAACAATGGAGCTATAATCAATGAATAGCTTCTGTTTATAGCACTTATTTTCCCAGTTTCCCAGCCTCTTTTGTTTCACAAATAAATGGATCACTGCACCCTACAGTTTGTGTTGATTAGAAAGTGACTGCACTGATTTATCTGCTCTGGTGAATACAATTCCCTTCACCCAGCAGCTCCCCTTAGTGGACAAAAAAGGACAAAAACACTAAGACAGTTAATCAAATATTACTCAAAGAGAAGCACTGGGCCTCCTAATTATTTTTCCTCATAAAATAAATAGGTTTTAATGAATATCTAACCTAATAGAAAAGGCTGCTTATACAGTAATGATTAAAGTCCTCATCAGTACCACCACTGTGAACTCAACATTATGGTGAATAGAGAGAAAGCCTTGTAAACAAAAGAATTGCAATGTCATTGAAAAACTCAACAACATTTTTGAAAAAAAAAAAAAACCAACAACATGACATTGGCCTTTGTAGACACTTTATTATTTGACATTTTTGAGATACTCTGCAGATTTAAAAACCAACAATGTTGTTTAATCATTATTTCCTTGCTAATAATGGGAGAAGATGACAGAGAATAACATTTTCTGTCACATTTTACCTGTTTGTTCATTTCATATTCCTCCAATAAAGAAAGAAGATTATTTAAAGACATACAAATATTATAAAAATATATTAAAAATATATAAAGTGTAAGTTCAAGTGCAGTTTGAATATTATACTGTTAAGAGACTTTCTGTGAATATAGGAATTCAATTTACATTACATACATAATGATATAATATTTCTCCAGGATTATAAGTAAGCCTTGATTTTCTGACAAGGTGATGAATTTAAGTGGTGCTTGTTCCTAACATCAACTCTGTGCCCGTCTTGCTCAATAACCTTTCCTCTTCACACTCCACGAGCCATCACCCACACCAGCCCTGATGTGAGCTGTTAGCACTTGTCTGGCCACTGAGGATTAGGCCGGTCACCTCCTCTCACTATCACCTTGTCTCTTTCAGCACACACACCTCGCACATCCAGTATGTAAGCAAACATACACACACAAAACCAGGCATGTACCTCCAGGAGGCAGTAAATCAAGTCTCTTCTCACACGCTCACATAATCGAGTCCTAACTCTTCATATCTCCAAGCACCATGTCAATTCCAATGTTTGCAATCTATATACCACTGGGTAATCTTAATTTAATTGTTGAATAAGGCCATCTGTGATACAGTAGTTTCATGCTGTGAATGTTTAGTAAGGGAATGATGTGCATTATACAACAAAAACTCAGTGATTGACACATTGATATCACTGTGTGGTATCGCTGTATCACATCAGCACAAATCAAAAGTGAAGTTAAAAGTACTGATAAACCTCATAAATGCCTGCAGTCAGTTTCCCATCTGACCATTCAGTCTCTAAATGGACTCGGCCAAGTTTGCTCTAGTCAAAATGAGCCTGACCTCAGCAGCACCAGCCTGTTATCGGTCAGCAGACATCTCCGCCACTTAGCTTATTTCCTGTCACATGCTTTTACCCCAGGGAATAAAACCTGCCCTATACAGTACATTTAGGGTGCATCTCCTCCCCTCTTTGTCCTGGTAGCTGTGTGCTGACATACTCTTTACTCAAGCAGGCCATTGCTTGAGTAACTTATTCAATATTCACAGTGAGGGTCTCCCGGAAATGGGGCACATGCCTGGCGAAAAGTGGCACAATCCCCTGCATGGTGGCACAAACTCTTTTATATGGTTACCAGCTTTGGAAAGTTTGAACCCAAACAGCCTCCAGTTGTAAATAGAAGCCCCTGTCTCTCCCCAGTACATTTTTAGCAGGGGACCTTCGAGAGCTGATTGGCAGAGCAGAAGGCACCATATGCCATCCGACCAGGCTGGGGCACACTGCAGTGGGACGGGTTCTGCAGCTCAACATGTGTCCTATATTCTGATTCTCTCATTGTACTTCAATGAAGCTTTCAGATTATACACAGCGGTGGAAAGGTCATCCTGTACTGAAGTTAAAGTAGCAACAACATGCTACACAATTTTACTCTGTAAAAGTATATACAGAAAAAATTACATAAACGATCAAACATAAAAATAATTTTAGAGCAGAAAATTACCTCCAGTAGAACATTACCTCCAATAATGTTCTACAAAGTAGCCCAAAATGAAAATATGCACAAATCCCTTAAAACTGTACTTGAGCAAATGTACTCAGTCGCTTCCCATTACTGATGAGTCATTTCACACACATTAATCATATACTGTATTATTTATATGATTCATGTACTGTATGTGCCCTGCCAATGAAAAGGTTACCACACAATATTTGAGCATTTTTCATTTAATCTCAAGCAGTTTAGCTTCTCATGAAATATTCATAGTTGTCCTACAATGAGAAATTACAGGTAATTGTTATAATGTACTGCAAATGAACTGAGACATGACTAACATAACTAAGCGGAACTGACCTATGGATGTATGTTTGACATGATGGCAATGAAGTGAAAGTGTGTTTTACCATTACAGACATGAAACAGATCCTGCTTGGGATGCAAATACAAACACAGTGCTACCTCCCTGAATCCAGATCTCCTACAGCCACACAGCTGTACACAGATACGAGGTACTTTTAGGATCCAGATTCTAAACATGTCTGACCTAGCTGCTTAGCTTGGTCATTTCTCCCGTGTCTCATCTCATAAACATTTGGATAAGAGGGAGTCATTCCCTACAGCGATGGTTTTGGGTAGATGGAGTGGAGGGGGGGTGTTGAATCTCAGGACAACCAGGGATCTGCCCTGGTTTGGGTTTGCCCTATTTGGTCTCACTTGCTACAGCTGTCAGTTATCAGGGATAGAAAGAGACAACCACAATAACTAAAAGGCACAAAAACATTTTTGTGCCTTTTAGTTACGCATAAACGCAGTTTATGAAAGTGTAACAGTGTTTGCAGAAACACAGTCTACTCTTAATTACTGGCTACTGTAATTATTTCTTTTTACGAGAATCTTTGTCACGTTAAAGCTGCAATAATGACTTTTTTTTTTTTTACATTAAAAAAGAGTCAAATGACTGTGTGTAATGTGTAATGCACAAACTCACAAAGAATGTGTATTCAGCATTTTTCAGCTCATGGTTTTGGTTTCACAGCCCACAGACTGATTGGACACCAAAAACAGTGCTAAACAGTGCCATTTCTTTTCCTGTTTTATGTTGAAATTACCTACCTCGTGTGTCTGTTGGTTGTTTTACTTCCTGCCCTCTGATTGGCTGCCCCGCTCCAATTAGTTTCACCTGTGCCCTATTACCCTTGGCCTCCTTGTCTATTTAGTCTCTGTTTTCCCCTTGCTCTTGTTCAGTTTGTCTGTTTATTATCCCTCTTGTTCCTCAGGTGCTTAATTCTGGGTTAGTTCCTGAATTTACCTGTGTACCTGTTACCTGTGTTTATTTCCACGTTGCCTGCTGTTTTTTCTGGATACCTACCTGCCATCTTACCATCTCATCTGCCAGTAAGTCTTATATCTTTTGATTTTAAGTAACTTCAGCCTGTGTTTGTGTGTGTTTGGTTCTACCTTTACCTGTGTTGCTTCCAGCAGCCTTAACACTGTATGCTAGCTGTCCAGCACCAAATGGCAGACAGCGTTTAGCATTTAGAAGCCGAAGAGCCAGAGATATGTTATTTTTGTCAGGAGTTAGTGGAGACCAAAAAGAGCTAAAAGGAGTGTGAACACTGGACTTAAATTCATGAGTCACAAAGATGACTCCAAATGAGTGTAAATTATCTCTATTTGTTAGATAAGTAAATAAGCACCTGTACAGATAAAAACAGTAACTATGAGTTAGAATTTTGTATCATCCCAAATGAATGAATTAAAATACAAAAAAATGAAGGATAAGTTTTAATATTCATGTAACATTTCCCACATAAGGATTTTTTTTTTTTAATCTTAAAATCCACATCTCCTCTGTGCCTGCATGTGGCATAATGCATTGACTTTAAGGCTTGCTGGATACCTTATTATCTGACAAAAAAAATAGGACGTTCAGGGCCAGTGTGAGACTGGATGAAGCCAGCTAGTCCACGGTGCTGCAGTGGGTTTAGAGATGATGGGAGATAACAGAAGCAGAGTCACAGAAATCGCCCCATGCTGCTGCTAAACTGGGTCACTTACACTGAAGCTTTTTCACACAGAAAACTACAACTCAGAAACAAAAGAAAACATCACTTTCAGACTCTAGGAAAAATGTACGAGCGTGTTTTCTTCTTATTTGGCCATGCATTTCCAACTTCTTTGAGTTAGCAAGTTTCCCTGCATAGCCCAAAGTCTGTTTTTGCAACCATGGTCCAATCTCTGTCTGTTGTTGTGCGTCTGCATGTTTTCTGAGTGAGAGAGTGGATGTGAAAACGCTAAAGAGCAAGTACTTTTGTGTAAATGCTGGTACCTGGCTGTGCCACAAAGACCCTCCTGTGTTTCACGGAGTCCTGATTGACAATACTCTCTGCTGTGCTTGGATATAGAAGAATGACTGTTTGTCTCTGCCTGCAGGGGAAGTTGAGTGAGACCATAGAATGACTTTCACAGTATAGTGTATATGTTCATTGAAAAGCTGACAATATCAGACGCCCAACAGGTGAAAAACATTCATTATCAAGTTTTATAACAAAATCAATGAAAAATCTGTGAACTCAGACAGAATTCGTTAACACCAAAAGCAATCATCTGGGATGTAATTTTCACAGCTGTCATTGACATTTATGTATGCCTTTATGGATTATTTTGGGAATGAAAAATACCTGGAAAAGTATCACTGACCTGTCATCTATCGCAGATTAAAATGTGAAATGCTTTTAACCTTGTGAATGTCAATTCTTATGCATAAATGCAGATGTAAAATGGTCCAAACTGAAGATTATATGCAGGAAAATTGAACTTCAGAAATTGAAGCTCACATGAATGCACTGATGCAGACAATAGGCAAATAAGCATTGGAATTCAGTCAAAAAAAAAAAAAAAGCTTGATTCATCTACTCTGGAGCGACATTTTCAACATCTACCCACTGTGGAAACTCCACACCCAGCAGCACATGTCTCTGAGAGACTTTGTTGATCCGTTTCCTGCCATTGATTATTTGTTAAACCTCCAGTGGGATCAGATGAATGCAATGTTAATTTGCACCTCTGTGAGATACCTTCATGCTGCATCATACACTAAATGACCCTCAACTGTCTGACACAAATGCTCTTGCTTGTTTATTTTTTATTTTTTTTATTTATTTTTTTTTTCATGACAGTCGAGGCAGACGGCCACCCACCCTGAGTTTGGTTCTGAGGTTTCTTCCTGTTAAAAGGGAGTTTTTCCTCTCCAGTCACAGAGTGCTTGTTAATGGTGTAAACTTTTAAGTTTCTCTGTAAAACTGTTAGGTCTTGACTTTTCTCTGTAAAGTTCCTTGAGATAATGTATGTTAATAATTTGGAGCTATATAAATAAAACTGAGCCAAATAACTGCTGAATACCTTCAACTAGAAAGCAGAGCCATAGCTAAGGAAGCAAAGCATCAGTGCCTCATACTTCTGGCAATACATTTTATGTGCATCATTTTCTTGATCAACTGCTGTTGATCAAGAATAAATAATAAAACAGCTTTACTCTTTAAAATCAGTAGGTAATAAAAACAATAGAAGCATCAAGTTTTCTAAATCAAAATTTTTCTGTGAGTAAAGTTCAGCAGTCATCATTTAAATTTCATATGATCAGCTTAAACTTTAAATGGGATCAAAAGGAAAGAAGAGACTAGAAGCAGTGGTTGTTGTCCTTGTAAACTACATACTGCTGAAATTTCTGCCGAGGGGTCGATGAAGATGTGATGAAGACCTAAAAATCAAAACGCAGGAGTCATAGTTTTTGTTTTCTTGCACATTGTTTAGACATGTTTGTACATGAGAACTTTTATTCTGTATTGTGCACTTCCCTTCCCCTGACTAGCTTCACTCACTAGCTTTGTTGCATCAAACTGTGGTCACTCACGTTGTTTAAAACTGTTTGAATCCTTACACTGATTTACAAATGTTATTCCACACAAAACCAACAATATTTAACTTTTCAACCTAAGGAAACTTGAACAGGATTTTACAACTTAGATGTCAAGGCCCACTAATAAAAAAAAAAATGCATGGGATTAATATGTTTAAAAATAAATAAATAAATAAAAAATACAAATTTCAGCTCCTAACAAATCCAGCCCAGCGCCGCAGCTGCAGACAGTCAAGTGTGATTCTGAAGAACGTGAGTGACAAGTCAATTTCAATTAAAAGTTTCTGATGAGGAAATGAATAAAAGTAGAAGGGGAGATGTGATGGGGGGGGGGGGGGGTATACCAGCAGATTAATTTCTTGGAGTCATTTCAGTTCTTCAGTTTGGAAAATGGACGTAGGCCCGGTGTGCGTGTAAATCCGTGTGTGTGTGAAGGGGACTCAGAGACTGATTGCATAATTTATATATTTCCTGACCAGACTAAAAATTCATTTCAGAAAAAAAAAAAAAAAAATCATCTTGGGTAGGTCGTCATCTTGAGTGGGTGATTGGCCCACTGCAGCCTCAGAGAAGGCAGCGAGTGACCCTGAGAGCATACACCATGCACTGAATCAGAGTGAGAGGTTCACAGCCTCGTGTGTAACTGGCACTGACCCAATGTCAATATCGATGACAGACGTTTTCACACATCCGAAGTGACAAAAGTGGCTGGATTGAGAGCCTGTGAACTCCTCATCCAAAAGCTTCCATCCATGAAATGTCAAAAGGAACATCGTTGTTATATAATTTCTATTTAAAATGATGCTCTGGTGTTTAGGTGTAAGGCGCCCTTTATAGGAGGTTTAAAAGTTCTAACTAATAGCTTTATTAATTCATCATTTACACATTCTTTAGTTCAGTTATAAACCATTAGTAAGAGCAATTTTTGTGTTGCCAGGTAGTTGCTGGCATTTATGTTTCTCTGGCATCAGACTTGATTTGCCTTTTTTTTTCTTTTTCCTTCCTTTATCTCATTAGTTCATCAAGCAGACCCCCCTGAGAGACGGCTTGACCTCTGACCTCATGTAAGAAGGTAAAACTCAAGACACTTAACACCCTTCGAAGTACAGATATCAACTGTCAGTTGGCTCGGTTACATGGTCAAATAGCATCTTTCATCAAGGAATCTGTGTGATCAAATGTTCCATTATAAATTCATTCATATGTTTTAGGCTGTTACTTTAAATGAAAATGCTTCAGTGCCCTTGCTGCTCATTTTGTTCTAATTGTAAACCAGGAACTAGCACTTTCACAAACATGGTGGCAGCTTACAAGTCAACAAGAGGTATTATTTATGTTTAATAACTGTATTCTTTCATGTACTTTAAGGTATTATGTATTTATTTGTGTTTTCAATAATTGCACAACACTGACTAACTTTAATAGACCTCTTATCTTAAAACGGGGAAACACTCTAATTACAACTACATTAATATTAAGGACTTGATGGCCTTTAACAAAGACTTAATGACTAGACTAAATAATGGCTCAAAAGCCAGAGACCAAATGTTGTTCTTCCTAATGGTTTATAAAGGACCTGTAAAGCATTAGTTCATCAGTAAAGCCATTAGTTACACCTCACTCCCTGTTTGTAAAGGGTGGCTTATTAGAAAGTGCTACCTGTGTGGGATCCCCACATATCAAATCATAACCTAAAGGTGTCAAATATATGACAAATGAGAAACACTGGGCACTATGACCCAGCAGATAGCATACTCTTCATAGAGAGAGAGAGAGAGAGAGAGAGAGAGAGAGAGAGAGAGAGGGAGGGGGGTGGGGGTGGGGTGGGGTGGGGGGTGAACAAGGCTGTGATTAGTGCTGCTTGTTTGATGTCAGAGTCTGTATAAAACCGAGACTTTGGGTTGGCTCACCATTCAGCCACAGGGGGCCTGAGGAGACAGCTCTGGAGAACTTGTGCCCTACATGCGGATTATCTGTGACATCTTCCCAAATGTTGGGACATCAGGACGCACCGCTCATCATTTACACACAAACCTTTTCTGTGTCATTGGTTTTGTCCAGTTACAGTTAGGAAGTTTTCATTTATGGCTAAAAACCGGAAAACTGTGAATTCCTGCTGGGAATGGATATTTGCTTCCACATTTTTGCATCTGCTCATTAAAACCTGATGCATCAGGGGTAAAAAAAAAAAAAAAAAGAGGAAGAAATTAATAATGAGGAATTAAAAAATGAGGAAGAAATGAATCCATCATCATTTTTTCAGACTGATTGTGCCATTTAATCTGACCGGATGGGCACGGATAAGGCGACACTGACCAAGAGAAAGGGCACCTTCAATGCTAGACATCTCAGAGGGTGACATGAAATATGACAAGAAGTGACTAAAAGTTATGGAGCCCTCCGGTCTAGTCGAGACCACTCAGCCGGTGAACACCACAAACGACAGTTTTATCACAGCTTCATCCACAGTGGATGAGAGCGCGGAGAGTCTCGCCTATCAGATCACCCTGGCGGTGATTCTCTCTGTCATCACACTGGCCACCACTTTATCCAACGCGTTTGTCATCGCGACAATTTCCCAGTCGAAGAAACTGCAAACTCCTGCCAACTTTCTGATCGCCTCTCTGGCCATTACCGACCTCCTGGTGTCTATTCTGGTGATGCCCATCTGCGTCCTGTACACGGTCATCCACACCTGGACGCTGGGGCAAGTGGTGTGCGACATCTGGCTCTCGTCGGACATAACGTGTTGCACTGCGTCTATCCTCCACCTGTGCGTAATCGCTTTGGATAGGTACTGGGCCATCACGGACGCGGTGGAATATTCCAAAAAGCGCACGCCGGGACGTGCAGCCGGGATGGTGGCCACAGCCTGGGTCATCGCCATCTCCATCTCCCTGCCGCCTCTCTTCTGGAGGCAGGTGAAGGCGGAGGAGCTGACCAGCTGCAGCGTCAACACGGATCATATTTTCTACACCATCTACTCCACCTTTGGGGCTTTTTACATCCCCACCTTGCTGCTCATTGTCCTCTACGGACGGATTTACGTCGAGGCTCGGAAACGGATCCTGAAGCAGTCCCCCAAGAAGGTAGGGAAGAGACTCACCTCTGCGCACCTGGTCACCAACTCCCCCGGTTCCGTGGCGTCCACGACCTCTCTGCAGTGCGGGAGGCACGACACCCCGTCCAGCGACACCGGGTCTTCGACGAGCGAGAACCAGGTGAAAGTGACGGTGTCGGACGCGCTTTTGGAGAAAAAGCGGATTTCAGCCGCCAGAGAGAGGAAAGCGACGAAGACTCTGGGGATAATCCTCGGCGCTTATATCGTTTGCTGGCTGCCGTTTTTCATTTACACATTGGTGGTGGCCACGTGTGACACATGTTTAAATCCCAAGTTATTCGACTTTTTCACCTGGTTGGGATATCTGAACTCCCTCATCAACCCGATCATATACACCATGTCCAATGAGGACTTCAAGAAAGCTTTCCACAAACTTGTGCGCTTCAGATGCTGCAGGTCGTGAGCACGTTCCTTCAGTTGCCGATAAGATTTATCTATTTTTGGATATATATATATATAACATGTATGCTATGAATAACATTTTGGAGACTCTCAGTGAGCCATTATAGGCTAAGTTGTGCATGAAATGGAACAACCAGTCATGTTTTTTTTTTTTTTTTGTCATTGTGAAGATTTGAAATACCAGTTCATCAAACAAAAAAGAAAATGTGGAGTAAAACTGTTTCATATGGTTTTTCATTTGATTTCATGAATTTAAATCCACGTTCAAGACTTAAAAACAACACATTTTCTCCAGTGATAGTGTCAGTGGTATGAAATAAGATGATACCTCTGATGGGCCTGAGTCTTGAAAAAAAAAAAAAGGGTTGTGAGGACGGACATTTTTGCAGAGTGAGACTTGCACATGTCATATAAGCTCCTTTTAATTGGTGTATGTGCTTTGTTGTGGGAGCGAACATTGAGTGATGGGATCTTAGTGTTGTGTATGGATTCCCGTTTGGATGGTACAGCGCGTTGTTCCCCTGTGAGGACTGACCCATAAGCAGCAGAGACCATAAACATCTGACGTGATTTTACATTAATAAAAAGACATGGCTAAATGACCCAGAATCCATTTTTGCATTGTGTGTACAAATATAGTAGTTTTATTTTTAAAACTCAGAGTGTGTCTGTGTATTCTGAGAAATGATAACATACATTTTGATTATGGTGATGGACTGCTCGCTGCTGCCCTGTATGGTTATCTTATTTATTTAGAAAGGCACAATCACACAGCTGAAAAAGAAAAAAAAAACAAAACACATAGTCAGAAGTCTGCTTGTTGTACCAGGTAAAGAGAAAAGATTCATACAATATCAGTGTCAAACAAAGAAACTGTAGCTGCTTTTTACCCAGCAGAGCTGGACACTGATGAAAAGTTCAATTTTGCTGAACAAACATCACCTTGTTTTACTATGTGTGTGGGTCTGTTTGCTGCTACATTAAATCTGTATCTACAGTATTATGTTCATGTGTGCAATGGTTTGTTACCTCATGGCTTATAGAGACTGATTTGCTGCTTTGAATTATTGAGTCAGGCCTTCAGAGCTGCAGAACTAATGCTTTTTTTTTATCTCAAATTTTTTAATGTCAGCATTATGTGAAATAAAGGTATGTGGTTTCAGGAATTTCTCTGTTCACATTCAGAGATGCTGTGCAATAAAGGCTTTCAAATATTTGTTTGGCACAACTGTTCTACGAGTGAACGTTTTAATGTGAGTTTAAGTCGAAGTGATCTGTGATTGGCAGTAAATAGAAGTTTTTTTTTGGGGGGGGGGGGGTGAAAGCAGCACACACAATCTGACAGATGATGTGCAGTTTTGTCACTTTTTGTCTTACCTTGAAATCTAATGAGAGATTAAAGTAGTGACCCCAGCAGAGCGTGATGATGTGAAAATGAAATCCAGCAATCTCTTGAGGCTCTTGCAGACATGGCAGAACATTAACAATACAGATCGTTTAAGAGGACTGTGCGTCATTTCACATCCACAGCTTTGATCTCTCCGCCGTCTTCCTGCCCTTTCACTCTCTCTGCCGCCCTCCTGCAGGCGGAGGAGGACACGAGCTGTGCAGTCAATGGCTGTCACAATTCAAGAAGCCACGCAAGCAACAGTGGGCGACGCTTTTCTAGTGTACTTCACTCACAATATCGTCAATGCACATACAAACACGCACGCCCTTTGGCTTTCCATTTATGAATTTTCATATGGCTCATCATGCATGAAAGATGAGTGCACCTGAGCAGGCAGATGTTCAAAGCACAGCATTTTCCAGGAGTTTTCTGTGTCACACTGTTGGATTGACAACGTGACAGCATGTGCATCTTATGATGTATATATACACATAAAAGACTATAAACATATAGATGTTTTCACAGTATTTTGGTGTTTCTATCACACATATGTTCCCGAAGGAGTAGGTTTGGACATAAACAAAGAAACCTCTGTTTGACAACAAGCAAGTGAGTTACAGGTTCAGATTTGTTGCAGATGTTCCACTGCAAAGTACAACGAGCGATTGATAGGTTTGTGGCCTAAGGTAGAAGGAGTGAATTTTAGAAACCTTGCACATTTATTTTTCAGCATAGTCCCCTCCTGCATTTGCACACTTAGTCCAGCAGTCATGTGTCACAGGGATCCCTTCTTTGTAGGCTGGTGTCTTGGACTCTAGAAAGTGGTCCACAGCAGCGATAATGTCATTGTCACTGTCAAAATGGCGACCGCTGAGCTCCTTCTTCATATTGGGGAAGAGGCGGTAGTCTGAGGGGGACCAAGTCAGGTCAAGGACCTCCTTGGCTGATAAACCCTTGAGACAGAGGTAGCGGGTGACTGCACCAAGCCCGCTGTTGTCCGTTTTCTCTGACAGTGCTGACTTCAAATAACTTCAAATCTTTAGCGTAAGCACGCAAAGTGCTGAAGTGCACATGCATGTAACCAGAGCTGTGTAACTTATCTCCTCCTTCCTTAGGCCACGACCTCATCAATCACAAAAGAGTTTTGGTTTCATTATCAGCCAAAAGAAGCCTTTTAGCATTTAAAAAGTCTCTGTGAAGGCTCGGTTTTAAAAAAAAGTTTTCTTTTTACCTCAACCACACCACATAACAGTGATAGGAAACATTAAACAGTGTACAAAATTTAAATATAGAATAGAGTTTTATAGAATAAATATAGAATATAGAGTTTTTGCAGATTATATCTATTCAAAAACTCTCTTGGGGACGGGGTCTCTGAACAAGGCTGGGACTATTCCCAAAAAGGAATTTTTTTTATGCAAAGAAGGTGGAGAAATTGCATGTCTAGGTGCTAAACAAAAACAACGAAAATAGGAAAATGAGAGGTTGTTTGCACACTGAAATTTGTCTGCCAAATTTTAATGCAATGTTTTGACATACAGAGTCTACGTCAGGCATCCATATGAACAAGAATACAGGCCCATGTACCCAACACTTATAATGTCCCCAAGAAAAGACTGTAGCCAATAGAGGACATATGTGATTGTTGACAAATACATTAATAAACACTTCTATCTGTCTACAGCTACATTATATTGTAGCTATTTTTGTTTGTTTTGCGTAAATGCAGTAGTACTTCCCAGGATGTGAATAGAATTTGATATGTAAAATTGCCGGAGTTCCCCTTTAAAACTTCCAGAGCATAAATATTTTTTCTATTTCATTACACATTCAGGATAGTGTAGCACAGGGCCTCATAGTGTAGATGTCCCACAGAGCCTCTGAGTGCAGGGAGAGGATGGTGTAGAACAGAGCTTATCCATAATGGACCAGAAAAATCCTTCATGCAGGAAGACCATTAATGTTTCACAAACATTTTATGTTGCCAAACTAGCATTGCATGACTCACATAGGTGACTCCACTGTACCTTCAGCTGCACAGAGGATAAGAGGATCTTATTGTTGACACGGGATGGTTGCATCGTGTAAGCAAAAACATTCATTATGCAATTCATTATGCATTCAGCTAATAATTTTAAAAAATATTATTAGCTGAATGTGCTGCATTACTGCTCTGCCACAGGTCTGCTGTGAGATGAAGGACGTTACCGATATAACAGCTAGTGAAGCTGAACACATGGATAATGAACCTATAAAATATTCTTTCGCTGAATGTAGTTTTGGTCAGCAGCTTAATTGTTTCACCCTCTCTGGTCGAAGAAGGTTCGCTGCATTCATCACTTAAGAAACGGAGGCATGAGGGCCCATCTGCTATTAATAAATTACCTCACCGAGGTAATAACAACTGACCTTGACAGGAAGGAAAACGAGTCAGCAAGTC
Source organism: Toxotes lorentzi (assembly GCA_037833715.1). Taxonomy (NCBI): domain Eukaryota; kingdom Metazoa; phylum Chordata; class Actinopteri; family Toxotidae; genus Toxotes; species Toxotes lorentzi. Next base: position 10,259,304 of record JBBMJY010000009.1, read on the forward strand.
ATCTATTTAGAAACACAGGAAGGTAAAGAGATTGAGGGTGAATAACAATTAGAGGCAGGTTCTAATATTAGTTTTCCGCAATCCTCATTCTGATGCCACTGATAACCATTTTATATGGACCTGGTTTTAAGAAGTTGAAAGACTAGTGCCCGAATTGCTTACTTGTAAAAATGTACCTTTTGAGATTCATCTGCTTGCATATACCGTAGTGTGTGTGTTAAATCACAGCCGTCAGTCATGCATGTTCTCTCCGTGCTTCGCAGCAGATCCACTGCCACAAGCAGTTTCTCTGCCTTTCAACAATGTGGGTTAGTTTAAAGGCTCACGGCACTTTGCATTAGTTTCTCCTCCAGCTCACCTATACAGCATGTCTAATAATATGTTTCTCTGCCTTTCATGAAATGGGGTTCCTTTGCAGTACAAATTAGAAGACACACTCTGTTTGGCCTATGATTTTCTATCTAAAGAGATAGAAAATCATAGTGATAGAGTAAAATAATGTCAGGACACTGATGATCCGATTGACTGGCTGTGTTTACACTTGTGGGACTGTCAGCACTGGAGCTCGGTGAATCCATCACACTTAACATCCACTCGGGCCTTACGAACAATCTGTCACCAAATTAGGCAGTTATGTAGTGGTGGTAGAGGAGGTGTGCATGCTGTTGAGGATATGATCCATCCATCCATACTGTTTGTGCATCACTGGTAACGGGCACTCAATTTCCATTGTGAGAGACAAGGGTGCCCTCTGTTTACCTGCATGTTTGTAATGCTAAAACCTCATACATTATATGATGGTTTCTTTGAATTGATTGGTTAACTAGTCCCCTGAGGGCTGAGAAACCTGGATGAGTTGATTTGTTAAACCCCACTAAAACCCATCTGGTCAACTGAGTTTCCTACAGTATTTCCTAAAAAGTTTTCATTTTGGCGCAGTATTTTCACCTGGCACAGACGAAGTGTGTATATTTGAGACACAGTGCTTTGTTCTGTCTGTCATGGATAAATGTGAATGTTTGTTTTCAAAATGCATACGTTCAGTGCTTCAGATATACATATTTAAAGGAATGGTTCAACCTTTTCAGAATTGCGGTTACTCAATTTCTTTCAGAAAGTTAGATGAGCTGATTGTTTCATGTCTGTGCTTGATTAGCTTAGCTTAGCATAAAGACTGGAAACAAGAGGGAACTGCTAGCCTGTCCCCTAAAAGTCCATGAGTTGAGGCATGTGTTGAGAAGACACAGAGCTTTTCTTGCATTTTGTGAGTTGACTCACTGCGACCATGACACCAAATTTTAGTGTCTCTGACTTTGGAAATCTGATGTTTTCACAGCCCAGATGATGAACAAAGACAAATTAATTCCTTAAAGAAACACTGCATCCCACAATTAGGTCTAATGTGTGTGATTTCCACTGTACATCAGCAGTTTACTGAGCTTCATTAACTACCTACAACTGACCTGTTTACATTGCTTATTGTAACTTTCAGGGCACACAAAATTAAAAGTTCAGAGACAGTAGATTAAGCTGCTGTCTAATAAGGAGATGGTGGGAGTGGGTGTCTTGTTCTTGGCTGACATTTGTGTTGAACTTGAGATGCCCCTGCTCAGAGGGCAAACACTAAACTTTATTCAGTCCTCGTTAAAAGGCAGAGAGCAGAGACCGCTACTACAGAAAAGATGGCAGTTCAACACAAGAGGTCAATTTATTCCTTTGTATCTTTCTCCTTCTCTCCCTCCAGCACTGGGTCTAAAATATATTTGGATCCGGTGATACATTAGTTTGGTTTGAAAGGTGTTTTCTAAGTGATGATCATTGTTGAAAACATTTAAAATCCTGACTACAGGATTTGGCAAACGGCTACATACGTGCAATTTTTTGATTTGGATTTTTCTATTTGGATGCAACATTATCATGTAACTTGTGCAACAATAAAGCAATATAATAGTGAATAAAAACACACAGATGGATTTCTGTTCCATGGAGAGCCCTGAAGAATATAAATGAGGGTTTTCCCACACCTAGGGGATAATTTACATATTGTTTATTAACCTTTTGATATTAACCATGAGAAGGTGCATTGAGATGGAAACTTGACTAGCATGTTTGTAATTTCCCATTTTCACAAGCAATAACACCACAAAATGTCACTGAAGCTATTAGCATGAAATCTGCCTGACACAACCTAATTCAGCCCCTTTCCTCATCTACAAACGCCCAAGCTTCTTGTCACTCTAACAAACAACTTTCTCCTCACACTTCCGCACCCACAGCCCCCCACCTCGCTTTAAAACGAGCTTCCTTCTCATGTCAGAGAGTTTAACACAGGTTTAGTTTTTAAATTCTGCATTGATGGTCATTTACCTCAAAAAGCTGATAATAACCTCAAACATCCACCACTTATCTTTTAGTTTATTTTTTTTTATCCCCTAAAAGGACAAGAGTGGGACAGACAAAAACCTCATGTCAACATAAAAGTTTTTCAAACCTGTTAAAATCGGCCTGTCAATCAGTTATCAATATATCAGATTTTAGAAGTCTACCACAATGTGATTGGTTTGGTTGATTTAATTTATGACTATAAGAGTTGGGATTTATTAACACAGTTTTCACTAATGGTCATATTCTTATCAACATTTTTGATGCTCTGGGATAATCTTGACTCCATGTCACACAAATAAATAATGAATTGGAGCTGACTAATGGATACAAAAATATGATAGAAAAATAACATCAATAACATAAAATTAACATAATGAAAACAATTTACATTGGAGCAGTAGTAGTAGTGCTAGTAGGAAGTTGTAATTTTTGCTGACTGGTATAGTCAATTTCTTTATAAAATCAAATTATATGAATTAAGTTAAACTGGTTTCCTCCCGCAATGCCATAAAAATGGAATCAACTCTTGGGAAATCATTAAATGAAGCATGAGTTATATCTGTCAGCGTGAGATCATATGGACACACTGCATATACTGAGGCAAAGTGCAGGGACTCAAACCACCTTTAAATGTGGAATTCAAACCGGGCTGACTGCCTGGACCAGAGACTCCAAAGCCAACCCCCACCACACACAACAGTAAACATACAGTGGGTGATGGGTGTGGATGAATGCAATGTGGTCTATTTACCATCAGTCCCATCATCCATCCATCTGCAGCTGCTTATCCAGGTCAACTTCCTCCCATTCACGAGGTTCACAAGTTTGTCCTTTCCAGATGCCAAACCATCCTAAATTGGGTGTCTCAGTTTGGAGGTGCATGTGCTGCTTGATTAGAGTGAGGCCGGCCATCATGTAGAGAAAACTCATTTCAGCCCAATTTACCTGCAGAGGTGGTGTTAGAGGTGGTACTGGCCAAACGTGTTTTCTGACTATAACTGGAAAGAAGGTAACTGATTTGTTATGATTAAAGAAGGAGGAACATGTAGGCGAATGGAAAAAAGGATTTAAAATGGGTTGGAGGCAAAGCTGCTCATTCCTTCGCAGTTTCAATATAACACATTTCTCCCTGTGTGACACCTGAGCGAATGGGTCTGGACATTATCCAAACTTCATGACTAAGAGGTCAAAAATTGACCTGTAAAGAAACAGCTTTGACAACCAAAAATGTACAGAAGCAAGATCAAAAGGTCGACACAAAGCTCGAGTCTTTTTGTGGATAATCAGCATGCTGTGGTGTAGTGAAAAAGCTCAGTGAGAGGTAAAGATTTAGGGCATCTATATTTCTGCATCCTGACAGATACTCGTGTTTTCTTACTAATCTGAAAATTTCCATAAACGAGGAACACCATCTTGGCCATTTCACTGTTCAGAACTCAAATGCATAGAGAAAGCTGAGCATCTTCAGACAAAACAACAGCTCTCTACTCTAAGTAAAGCCAAGCTGACATGATTAAAAATGTCTGATCCACTTAATCTCAAAGCAAACACACAAAAACGCGTGCAAATGAGCAAAAGCACACACGAACAGGAGCAAAGACGACCTTCGATCCGTCATGCGCTGCTTTACTGTCTGCTTTGAGTGGCATAAAAATGTGAGCGCCTCAAATCAGTCTCTAAATTTGTTTCATTTTTTTTCCCTTTCATGCTTAACTATGCTGTAATTAACCCCATCATGAACCACGGCGACACCTCAGTAATACATGTATTAATCTGCAGCTGATGCACTTTTGACAGGTTTCTATTCTGCAGTGGGTTCATGCTTCCTGTGCTGTGTCTGTAGTGCTGCAGTGGGCTGTAAGCAGGTGCAGATTAATATGCCGGGACAGAAATGCATCCCTGATGGGCTGTCAATTGACCTGACCTCCTTCTCCGCTTCTCACTCTTTCCCCCGCTTTGTTCCCCTGCCATACAGCGCTGTTCCTCCAGCTTCATCCCACTATTTTTCCATCTTCTCCTCCCTCCAAAGTCTGCCTCTCACCCTGCCCGCCTTCCATCAGGCCTTACTCTTTTCCTCCTCGTCCTCGCTTTCTCTCCTGTGTCTTCCCCCTTCATCCATTCCCCACTTTTCCTTCATTTTTCTTATGTCATCTATCTCCCCATGCCTCCCTCCTACCCGTCCTCTATCACTGCCTTTTCCTGCTGCTTGACACTGTTCCCTACCAGATAAAGATGAGCTCTGCCCACCGGGAACATGATAAACAGGCTCCATTTCACTGGATACCGGGAGTCACTGTTCCATCTTCCTCCTGCTAGCATGGGAACGCAGCCTTTTAACTTCTCTTCAGCTCGGACAGCTGGGGGAAAGCCTCTCGGGCATCTACACGGGCACCTCTTGTGCAGAACAAAGACACAAGTGATTAATCTCTAGACCTTCACCTGTCAACTATAGAGAACATTGTGTGGAATCCCTAACAAAAGCCAGGAGCCTTTTTTCAGCTCTCATTGCATGTGACATCTTTAATAGGTCCTTTTCTTTACTGATCTCAAAGCCTCCTCAGTCAGATATTTTGTCCTGTGTATTATATGCAGATGACTCAATCATTGCTTGTTCAGGAGAGAGGTCCCTGGTGTATGTATTAATGTCATCACCGTCTTTTGAGAACTGCAGCATCTTTCAATATTTAATCTAATCGCTGTTTGAAATCTCTGTGTGTGTGTGTGATTTGTGCTTCTGCAGTATTATCATATGAGCTGTTATGAGCTGTGTTTAGAGGTTTGGTCTTCATTGTTGTTTTGAACAGGCTTTGCTTTTTAATGACAGGTATCTTAAAGTTTGCTGTGATTTGGAGGTCTTTAAGTGAGTGTCAGGTCTGCCTGAAATGTAGGATGTTATGGATCTGTTGTTTAAGATGCGCATGGATGCATTTTGATGAAATTTCTGTTTAGTGAGACAAATCCATACTGACTTGGAAACTGAGTTTAAAAAACAGCATTTGGCCAGCCTGATTAAATGAATTATTTAGTTTTACTGAGTACAGTCTTATTGTAACCAATAGAACTGAGGCCTGAGGTACAAAAAATAAAGTAAGAAAACCTTGGTTTACTTTCAGAAGTTTAGTTCATTAATCACCAGTATAATTCCAGAATAAATCAGATGTATAGTTCAGTATTCAGATTTTTTATTAAGTTCACATAATCCATCCACTGAAAATGTATTTATTCTCTAAAAAAAATCAACAAGAGTTTTACTCAGAGGTAGCTTAGAAAAAAAGAGGTTTATTTGTATTTGTATTGAAATATTTGTGTGTCTGCAGAGCCTGAACAGACTTCTTCTCAGTGACTGACAAATAGTTTTTGCCTCCTGACAGGACAGTTAAACATGCTGCCCCCTGTTGGTAGTTTCGTAAATTGGGACACACTGGAGCTCGACATCATGAATGGTAAGTACAGGATTTCTGCAGAGACTTGCCAGGTTTGACACTTAACATACCTGTGTTTATGTCAGGTGTCATTGACCAAAGCACTGACCTTGCTCTGCTCGACCTTGACCTTAGACCTTGGAGAAGACAGCAGAACATTCTTTTTATTTCTACTTTTATAAGCCTTCATATGCATAAAGAATAATATTTCTAATTCTACACTTCGTGTTACTGCCAGCGCACATACATAGTTAATGTCTCTACATGGGTGTTAACAGGCTCAAGGGCTTCAAAAGTTCAGTGGCGTTAATCTAAAGGCTGCTATACTTATGAACACATCTTCATCACAAATTAAAGGAGGACTAAGAACATCCTCACGTATGAACTCCAGTGTCAGGTCACAGAGTTGATGTTGGCACAGTCCACAATGGCAATGGCACTTTCACTGCTGCAGGGCTAGTAGAGTGGATCACACTGATAATCAGCCCAGAGTGGATTTTCCCAAATAGGAGTGTTACGACAAACATGACTCTAATATTAGACTTTTAGCCCGCAGGCACTCGTATTTCTCCCCTCTCCAAAGCAAAGGTTAAAAGCCTCACTGGACCTCACCGGAAATGAATCACACAGGTTTTTATATGTTGTATTTTATATCTTTTGAGATTTTCCTGTGCCTCACCCCTCAACAAAGGCAGTAACTACAGAAGCAGTAATACTGAGAAAAATTGTTATTCAGACTTGCGGACTGTACAGAGAAATAGGGATGCAATGCCTAATAATAATAATAATAATGAAACCAAAATACCAAACAATTGAATACAAATACATATGTGACTTAATTGTGCCTTAACCACAATGAATTGAAGGAATTCCACAAGAGCCAAAAGCAGAGGCGGCAGTTACTGCTACCTGCTAGTTCATTACCGTTTTTGTAGGGCAGCTTGAATTTGTGTGTTTCAACTTCTGGGACACAATTCTTTTATAGTGTTAGTAACTGACGTTTAGACACTGAGAAAGCAGATGTTACATGAATTGTATTTACCATCAAACCGCACAATTATTTATGCAAAATGTGTTCTGGATTAAAACATTACTTGACACTACAATGACAGTGTAAAGGCAGCAATACTTCACATGCACACATACATAACTTACTGTAATAGCTACAGATGATGGATGTAAGAGGTGTCTTTTGCTGTGGCAGACTCTGCCAGCCAGAGACACCCTGGCTCCGTCCCTAATGAAATAACCCCTTCTGACAGATGGCAAGTACCACTTTCCTTCTGTTGCATAATTTAAACTGACCTCTCTAATTGGACAATGATTCAAGTCATCAGCCACTGGGAGAAGGTCAAGCTTGTCTGAGTGAAAGCTTGGCTGAGATGGACAAGGATTTGTTTATCTTCAGGAAAATATCAAATTGACTCATGAATATATAGTGAAGCTACAAATACATTATTAATATACAAGACTCAGCTATAAGATTAGGCTGCTTTTATGCATAAATGATGCTAAAATTCTACAGTGATGTTGCATTAATGTCAACTTATTTTAGACTTTAACTCAATAACACTGAGGGCTGAATGTCAAATTTTCTCTTAATCCTCACCATGGACCTAAAATCTTTAACTTAAGATTGGCCGCTACCTGACCCTGACCATAATCCTGAAGGATTTGGGTCAGGGTCATGAACAGGAATGGTCGGGTTTGATTATACAACATATGCAAAGTGTGAATAAAATGTAAGAAAGACACAGCAGTCCAAATTCTGCAGATACATCTAACTATAGATGTTTGTCTCTATTTTGATTTTTTTTTTTTAACAACCTCTCTTCCAGTCGACTTCGCACAGGTATTGCTGATGACCCGAGGAAGTGTAGCGTCCAGTGTGAAGTTGTTTGGATGATGCCCTCAAGAAAGCTGCAAACTGGATTAACACAGGCCAAGCAATCAGACCCTACCAGCAAGCACATGTTGAATGGGGCTATGCACTAGTGCATCACTGAATGTTCATTTTCAGTTTAATTTACCTTTTGGAAATTAGGTCTTGTGTTGTACACAGAGTCAGTGTTGGTGTAGTGTAGTTTCTTTCAGTGAGTCAATATTTATGATGATGGCTTAAATTTTTTTTTATAGTTTTCTCAGGAGGCTGCACCTGGTTTTACCCAATTTAAGTGTCCGTACCAGTGAAGAAGAGATCAGAAATCATTTAGTGATCCCCCAGTAATAAGGAGTTCATTCCTGTTGTTAAGTTAAGGTCCTCTGACTGCTTTCTTAAAATGTCAGTTTTGGAAAATTTGAAAGTTAGAGATGCTGTTTGGAGTTTCTGACCACAAGTGTAGCTGTAGAGTACTGGTGTCGTATTTTCATATATATACCAACTGCAGAAGACAGTGACCAACCACAACCACAGGATGAAGGTCAGCAACATTTATGCCTCAGTGATCAACACAACTTTTTTTTTTCCTTTTAATGAGAAGAAATTAAGTGTAAACTTAATAAAATAAGTTTCCCAAGCAGGGAATACATAGAAGAGGAGTGAAGCTATTTGGTGCAAAAACATGTTAATTGCTTGACAGGTGCATTGGAAAGGGTTTGGCAACATGTTAACCATGACAATTTCTGCACCCAGGTAGGTGAAAAACAAATTAATACTGCTTTAAAATGTGTCACCTTAAGGTGCAACAACAATCATTAGTTCAAGGTTCAGATTACTGTGTCAGAAAACTGCCTGGATGGATTATGTTTCTTTTGAGTAGGCTTATTTACTGCAGCAAATTGTTAACAACCACCAAGGCTGGCTAATCCTTTTCACAGAAAGAGGTGAGGGTGGAGACTAAAAACATGGAGCCTTCCCACCCTGATACATCATAACACCAGAGGCCACACATGCCTCCAGTGTCTCTCCTTAATTCTTTTAACACAGCCATCAACCTTCAGCACCCAAACCCACAGAGAGAAGATGGAGAGGAACATCCGCAGAATCCGCAGAGGAGGCCATCCTGATCCTGCTTTTTTTCTGTGAAGCAGCTCATATCTGTCAATGTCAAAATATCTTTGGATACGACAAGAGAAGAAGAAGAGCCTTATTCACAGTGCAACTGGAATTACTGAGTCAGTACAAAGGCGAAAGGAAGGGACAGGCTTTGATGTGGACACTGCTCTTTACAGTCAGAAGACAGGCCTCGAAGGCTGAACGTGGTTGTGCAGCTAGAGTAAGAATGAGGCACATTGTTTGACCAGTAGCTGGGTGTACAGCACAGAACAAAACTGCAATCCTGACCTCACTTGACACCCAAAATCCCTGGCCAGAGAGGCAGGGATTTGCTGTGGGCACCCAGGAAGGAGGAATCTTTACTGAGAGGAAAAACAGTTGAGGAATTAGGCAGTTGGACAGTGACACGTAGAGGCGGACAGGAACACAAAAAGAGGCTGGGTGTCAGTGATAAACTTGGGGTGACAGTGGGAGTAGTTATCTGGTCTAGGGTGGTTGGCAGATCCCCAAGTCTGTTCAGCTGACAGAAGAGGGTCCAGAAGGTGGCTAACAGGATGAGGCCCGGCAGCCACGTGGCCCCACAGGGATTACAAGCAGCAAGAAGAAGGTAAAGAGATTAGACTCAAAACGGAGCCTGCTTTTTTAACCTCGTCACTGTTGTCACACTGACAGCGTAGAGGGAATCTCCTGAGCCAAAATCCATCCCTTCCCTGTCTATCCTTCCTCCACCCTGCTTTGCTCCCTCTACTCATCCATCCATGCTGCCACTTCTGCTGTATACGGAGATCCAACATCATCCAGGAACTACTTGCTGCTGAGGAACTGAGCTGCAGCACAGATAGGAGTGGACTGGACTCCCTCCTCTGGTACACTCTGCTAATGGACTCAAGATAAAGAGGTTCTGGATCTTATTGTTGTTTGCAGCAGTCTCTTCACAAATGACAACTTCGGGCTTGAAAACCACATAAATTAGCCCATCATGCTTTTGAAGTCGGGACTATTCTTCACTTTGTGTCTGTTTACACTCCAAGCAAGTCGGATCAAAGGTAAGAATCCAGGCTGGGATTCCGGCTAATATATTTGAGAGTTTTCTTACAACTCGACAATGAGATGCTGTTTGTTCCCACACATCCGATTTCAGTAGTTGCATGTGTAGTTGCAATTGCAAGTCAATAATAGATTTCTGCACGGCTTTTGTACACACCTGGACAAAGAAGAAATCTTCTTTTTTGTTTGTTTGTTTTTTATCAGTGAGGCTCTACTGCATGACAGGAAAGTCAAAGGGATGGTGATTCAGTTCAAAGGTAACAGGGTTTTCCTGTTAAAAGTGTGTGTGACCTTGCAGGTGAAATAACTCTCTGCAAACTACAAAATGCTAGCTCATCCCCAAACACTAATTTTTGGAAAATGTCAAGCAGCCGACAAGCCACTTTTAAGGTCAAGAATATGAATTTAACAGGCAATGACATATAATAGATGTTCACTGAGAAAGATAGCATCATTTCACTAGTGATAACATTTTCGTCCGCATTGGTTGTCTTGTTCGGTGTGATGTGCCCGGGGCTCATTATCCTGAAGGAAACAAAAGCCATTCTGTTTCCAGTGTCGCAGGACGCTAATCTCTTCTGGCTTGTAATTCTGCTGTGAGGCCTTTTTGCGGCTGCACTGGGCATTAAGGCCCGCTCTGTCGCACCCTCCTCTCGCTCAGGCCCCCGTGTCTGAGCATGTGCATGTCAGACTTCAAGCTTTCCAAAAAAAAAAACACTTTCAAATTCCTAATGGAAACACACATGACTTGGCTAAATTTCTGGCCACCTTCTGACCTGGTGGAATTTTTGGAGAAGGTAGGTTTGTTGGTGAATGGATTTGCCTGACAGACACCAAGCTGGAGCATATTTGCCCAAAAGGCTCAATGTCAGCGCCCACACATTCTTTGCATGTTCTTGGAGTTGGGCCAAATTTGGATTTGAGGAAAACAATATTGTTCATTGTGGAGGTTATTATTTACGTATGGAGGCCCATATCTGCCAATGTGATAGAAAAAATCACTTACAGGATCTTTTGTTTTTATCACATTGGCAGAAGCAGGCTTCCACATTTATGTGTAATACAGTGATCAACACAGCTTTTTCTACTTCTTTTTTTTTTTTTTTTGAGCAAAACATGAATGAATACCTGTGTTTTGAACCTTTTTAATTCCTAAGTTCAATTCTAATTCCTTAGTAATGGCTAGTAGTACAGCAGGCATGGGCATTCAAACTTCAAACGGTAATGCTATGGTACCATACAGGAGATGGAAACAATATGAGCAACACAGTGGGGTTACACAAACATGTCTCTATGGGTCCAATCTAAACATATTATTATAGAAATGTGTATTCTACATGAAGTCAACATAAAACTGTAACACTGTGTCAGTACAAATCAACACACAAATCATAATAATTGCAATAACAATATAAAAACACATTGTGTGCGAGCTACATTGTTTCCATTGCAGCATTCAGTCAGTTAACACTATCGCACAATGATACGTGACATCGCATTTTAAACAAGACAATACAGTAGAGGAGACAAACACACAAGCTCTGACAGAAAGAATCAGTGTTAAACTCTGTAATTAAAACTGTGTTATTGTGTCCACCTACTGCAGATGCTGATACACACACACACACACACACACACTTAGAGCTGGCGGCATGCTCTCATTTGACACCCTCTGGACTGTTGCTGTTGTGTTTCCGGTTATGGTTCAGTTTTGGTTCACACAGTGAAAATCAGTTTTCTTTTATAGGGATGCAAGAGTTATGTACAAAGATGGCTCACTTGTTTATCTTCCCAAAAAAAGCAGCAAAGTCTCTGTTTCTGTAACAGCATTTATATTATTTACAGTCACTTGCTCTTTTTATTTTTCCTTAACCCTCGTTCTGCTCCTTAATCCAGAGGAGGCACAGTTTGTTATTTGGGTCCAGTGACCTCCAGTCTCTGTTTTGGGGCTCATAAATCCTGGCTTATTGTCTTAAGAAGCCCTCCGAGGTTTGCCACCTGGCATCACAATGAGTGCCTTTCTTCTAAAATAGCTTTTATTGAATGGGGTGACTGTGTTAGCGATTGTTGACTGGCACACCGGCTTGTGTAATGGTGTGGAATTACTTTCCTGTAATGCCTCAGCAGAGTGACTGAGCTTGTTTTCTTTACTAAGGTGATCAGAAAATTAAGGGCTGGTCTCCTCATCATGTCTGCAGCATCTCAGTGATATATTTCACACAAACAGGCCTGTCTGTTTTTGAACACAAAAACAGACAGGCTTAAATGTACTCATATCATAGGATTGGTTTTTAGAAACCACTAAAATCAGCTGGGCTATCACCTGTACCTCATTTCAGTCTCTTTAAGGTTTGTTGTGCACACACATGCATTTCTGCACATTCACACCTGGACGCTGCCCAGTACAAACTCATCCTTTCACTGTTGGCCACTGAGCAGCTTCAGTGATGCGACACGGGTCAAGTCGCCCAAGGGCGTCTCAGCAACCATTCCTTAGGGGGAAGAGAGTGTTACTCATTCACTTTTCTCTACACATCTGTGCGCTTTGCCAGCATTCAAAGTGACAGCCTTCCCAACACAGACCAGCACCTCTAAGCTTCCAGCCTCGGACGTTTTTACACTACAGTGAACTGAAAAGCTCAAATAACACAGAGATACAAAACACACAAAAAGAGGATTTCTTTGTGTTATATGGACCCAAAATAGACTCTCCATGCAAATATACTTTTCACTGTAAAACCAAATGCTATTTATAAGCAATGACAGAGAAAGCATTAGTTAACTTACAGTAAGAGGGCTAGGAGACAGACGGCATGAGGTAACTTGTTGGATTAAGTGGTAGCTGGTGTTAATTGCCTGATTCTTGGATACACACTACAAGACTTACAAAGATACACTTAGACTTATTTCATGTCATGGACAGTTAAAACTTTGCCAAGTATTTTGTCAGGTATTTTGTTCATGAGTAATGACAAAGGCAACTCTCAGGTTAAATCCTGAGCCAAGTAATCATAAATGAACTATAACTGTGGGTTACATAAACAGGTTTAAAGCCAGCATCCAAGATTTTTGTGTTTGCACTATTCATTTAAATTGTGAGGCTGTTTATATTGGAACTGCCAAAGACACAAACTCCAAACAGTTTGAAAAGTCACTGAATATAACTGCGCAGTATGAGCAACTACAGAGCAATTTCAACAAAGAGCACAGCTTTGTGTTGTCATACCCATTCACAGTCTGTACTACTGAGAAGTTTCACACTTAAATGATAAAATTTCAGCTACTTATCACAAAGTGCTCAGATGTTTCATGTTTAGACAAATTTCATTTTCTGAACAATCCAAATTTTTTTTTTTTTTTTTAAAGTCACGTTATCATAATTCTCCCTGAATGCTCTTGCAGACCTTCGCGACCACGGTTTCTCTGGGCTCAGGGATGTGAAGTACAGACACTTACTGGAAGCTTCTAGACCAATCAGACACACAACAAATGTCAGAGCTGAGCAGGATGGGCGTCGGACAAAGAGGTCAGCGGTGTTCACCACAGGTGTCAAAGTGTGTCCCCAGGAGACGATGAAAGCGGTCATTGGCAGCCACCGGGCCTATTACAAGCTCAGAGGTAAGAGGACATGTCCACTGTTAGACTTTGATGTAGGCTTATACTGTTAATGAACTTTTTAAAACTTGAACTTTATGCATAATCATGACTGAACATCTTGCAGCGCAATCAATAATCCCTTCCTAAAACACTGACTCTGTGTCAAATGAGAATAAAACACTTAAACAGAGATATCTTGGCAGTTGAATAAATAACTGCCTACTTTGATGTTTTTTCCTGTTGAAACTTTTAATTTGAAAGTATAACAAAATACATTTCAGTCTTACGTATGATTCTCTAATTCTTATGCAGATATTCAGTACTTATTTTGTTATTGCTGTTCAGAGCCCGTTGACGTGATGCCCCTGAATGACGCTCCAAAGCTGTGTAGCATAGGCTTCAGAAAAACACACAGAGAAACACTTGATATAATGAAGTTATGTGCAAATATCTTTTGTCCAAGAGAGAGAGATTGCGGATGATTTAAGAGCCTAAGATTGCCACCTCGGCTGTTACAATAGGCTGGTAATACAAATTCACAACACAACAGCTGCTGTGGTGTATGATTTTAAAATGAGGCTGATTAATTTGGTGTATTGGAAGTAATCGCTTCCCTCCAGAAATGAGTTTGTCAGAAAATAAATTTCCCACAGGTAGGAAGATATATAACAATGTGGAGCTTGTTTCCCCCCACAGAGGCGGATAGAATGCACTGTAGCTTCAGGGGGTGTTTGTGCTCATGATTTGAATATGCACGAAAATGTCATGAGCATGTAACGTCTTTTAAATGTCCAGTTTGACATTTACTGAAACAGGCATTAGTATTGTTTTGTGCTGTCCTAGATATCATGTTAAATACATTTTTTAATTTATTCTAATATCATGGCACTTTAGATTATGTACTGTGCGTTCATAACTAAAGCTGCACTGAAACATTATTCTGAAGGAAATAAAAAAAACTAATCTTATAGATATTTGTTTTTTTCAACATAAGATTAGATTACGGCCTATAACCATTCTTATTTGTGAGGGTGATGTATTTCCTTTAATATTTTCCCAGAACATCACAGCAGCAAATCCATAAAGTAATGTGATTTATCTTCAGTTTGTCAGGAGGCCATCTGGGAAGCATTTCGGATCTTCTTGGACAGGGTCCCGAACTCAGAGGAGTACAGAGAGTGGGTTTACACCTGCCAGCATGAAAACCTCTGCATGGACGACCTGGCCCAGAACTTCAGCAGCTCTCAGGAGCATCTGGAGATGGTGGCCAGAGTGAGTCCAGCACAAACACATTTATGAGAATATTGTTATACTGCATGTCTGTTTTCTTGTCAGTCTCTAGTGTAAATCTGTCAAAGCTGATATCTCGTTTCTATCTTACATTCAGAGAGTAGCCGAACAGGGGGAAAGCGAAGGGTAGGTGCAAAATTTTATGTTAAATGTGAGTTTCCAGCGTGTGTTTGCAGTACTTTCTTTCAGAATACAAAAAAGTAGAGCAAAGTGTTAAACAGTTAGTAAATAATTGGTAAATGATCATCAGTGTTTCAACTTCCGGAGGAAAGGGAAACATCAGAGAAAATATTTATAGTCTAGGAATAAATTCCTAACAAATATGTTCGTGTTGTTTTTTTTCCCCCAGAGTTGTCAGTGGAACCCCAGAGCCAGGAAGGGAATGTGAGTTGGAAACAAATGAATCTGTACTGTTCAACGAAAGCAATTAAATTACTTGTACTTGTATTACTTGTATTAATTTAACAGCTGTTAATAAATTTGCATAATCACAATATATATTAAGTGGTGAGTGGCTGTTTCGTCTCAGGCACCTGGACACCACCTCTGATTCTGCTTCCTACTGAGGCCGACGTGGTAAGCTAGTCCACACCATTAACCTCATTTTTCAGAATTATATTGTCTTGTTTTTAATCTCTAATACCTTGACCATAACGTTTCACAATAGTTAATACAATGTAATGTGAACTTTTGTTTGCTAGATCAAAGGGGATCCCAACATGATAAAGGAGACCAATGAGGAGTACATTGTTGAGTTCAGCGTCACCATCGCGGACCCGACGTACAGCGAGCTCCTTAGTGACCCCGGGGCTCCACATTACAACTACGTCACACAAGAGCTCACAGACCAGGTGAGAGCCGAGTATGAGTTTACAGACCCACAGTAAGTGTTGACATTTCTCTGAGCTGTCTGCTTTACCTTCCTACAAACACAGAAAGCCGAACTGACAGATGAGCGCTGTTAAAAATCTTACTGAGGGTAATGAAACCATGAAATTCTATAGGAAAAGAAGCAGGGCGAGCTCTGTTGCGGTTAAAATGTATGTGCTCTATTAAATGTTCTTTCACTCAAAAGGCTGTTTAGTCACATATTACCTCTTTGCTGTCTGTCATCTTCTGTCTTGTTCTGTATTTCTCTGTCCTTATTTTCCCCCTCAAAACAAAACCACTCTTTCACAGCAGCATTGTATCACTATTCAAGATGTCTTTTCAATGAGCTCAGTGTGACTGCAAGCTCCTATGATATTGTATTGTTTGGTGTAAAACTCACCCTGATTGATTTAACAACTTTAAAGCTGCAACCAAGGGACTTAAGATAAGACTTGTAATGACCACAGGCCTGGAATAGTAAGATCTAATCATGTAGATAATCTCTGATCACAGCTCTTAAGAATGGCCGCAGATGGTGAAAAGCCATGGGCCTGTCACTTCTTTTGAAAGAAATGTATGTTGACTCTCAATTAGAGTCATGACCTGACTGCCACACCCACATCCACACCTGTTACCAATCCCCTGATCAGAGCCCCAGCACATACACAAGCCACTTTCCTCACCCTTGTGTTTTTATTTTCCTGTTTGAAATCATGAATTATCGCACCCTTTTTTTGGTTTTCAGACACAACAATCTTTTAAAATTTTATTTTAAAAGAATGTTTTAGAGGGCTTTATCAATCTGAGATGCTGAAATTATGTTAAAGAATTTTTTAAAGCCTGGTGTTGCAAAGCATGTTTCTTTCATACCTATTTCATTTTCTCTTGTTTGTCCTCGTACAGATGCTTCATGTGTTTGAAAAAGTTCCAGGATTCAAAGAGATTCGTGTTCTGGGGTTTCGGTGAGTTTCATTAAAGATTTTATTAAAGGCTTGGCTCTGTAATTTTGCTTTGTAATCATAATTGCTTTTGACAAAACAACACAGTAAATATGACAAGAGACTCAAAACATAAATTTTTCATATTTTTTTCCCCTGAAGTGGCTTTTATTGAGGCGTTTTATTGCCCAAGTCTCAAGAGAAACTCTAACTTTGCCCAAAAATATCCGCTTTTGGGATATGACTCAGACATTTCTGTTACCAGTGAGGTCTGTCTGCTTTGAGGGACTCTGACATGATTTGTTGTATTGATCAGCTCGGAGGATGTGTCTGTGCGCTATGCTGTGGTCTTTAATGGAGAAACGGAGCTCAGTGATGATCCAGAGGGTCTTGAGGAGCCGGAGACGGAGACAGACGAGGATGTAAATGCTCCTAAACTGAAGCACATCATTGTAAAGGCCTTAAAACAGGAGCCGTCACTACCGCTGGACATACAGACACTCAGCTTTGAGGCTGGTAAACATAATATCATACTCGCACTTAACTGAATAGAATAGCAGGGTAGTGCTCAGAATAGGATTTTAAAGCCGTATAAATGTTTCAACTCTTCCATTTCAGTAACCACAATTTATCCAGTTGCCGAGCTCGGCATTAACCCTGTTGAGAGCATAGTATCGGAGGATGACGCCACAGAGGCCCCGACAGAGGACAGCACTCCCACTCAAAGTTTCTTCCCCACAGTGGCAGTGACAGAAAACTCTCTGGAAGCTTCTACAATCAAACCAGAAAAACACACCTTTGTGCCTTTCATCCCAAACATCCTCCCAGAAGCCACTTCTGCTGTCACTGACGAGACTCCTTTGAAGGCAGCAGTAGAAGAGGAGTCCACAGAAGATCCTGCTGAAGAGGCCAGCGACACTACAGCTCCAGACACAAAACTAGAAGCTACCACAGAGAAGGAAGAAGAAGAGGAAGCAGAGTCAGAGGTGGAGGAAATACCACCAACTGAACAAGACAATGGAGGTGAAGCTGAACCTGAAGAACAGGTGATGGATGGTAAGGCTACTTCAGGCTGAATCTTGTTTTTAAAGCAGGATGTTGAAGCTCAATCAGGAGAGGCGTGTTTAAGAATTCAAAGCTTTATCGATCACCCAAACATTAGATTGTGGTGTGGAATCCATTTAGAGCTATTGACAAAAAGCACCTCAAAATCGAGCACCAATTTTACCCACACTTTAACGTCATTGTCTGGTTTCTGAGTTTTGATTCTGCTGATGGTGGGAAAGTGGTGGGAGGGATAAGCTAATTGCTTTTACAGTCAGGAGACACGAAACACAGGAGAAGAGTGAGAAAGTAATTTACCAAAAGAGGGTATCAAAGAATAGAGGGAAAATAATCAGGAAGGAAAGTAGTCTTTCTGATTGAACTTAAACCAAGCTTCATTAATAGCATTTTATTTGATTAGTACTGATTCACACTTACTGGGTGATTTCTTTTTCTTATTTTCTATATGTCTACAGATTATGCAACTTTAGCACCGTTTGTAATATTAACTCCAATCCTGAGAGTAACTTAATGTTAACTTAATTTTTACACAGTCACAGGACAGTTCTAATAACGCGTGACCTACATTTTTCTTCTTTTGCTACCCCATACAGTATCTATACAGAACATTCACCTCTCATGGGAAATAGAAATGGCAGTACAATTAGATTTGGTGGTTTGGTTTTGCACATGGAGCTGCTTCCTGCTGAGGCAATGCATCATATTAAAACCCATTAACAAGCAGTGATCTGCCTGGTGCTTGAGTTATTGCAAACTCATACTGTGCTGCCAAACGTTGCTCAAACCTGCCGAACTTCATTTTAAATTCTACTGGCGTTTCCAAACATATCAAATATGTGAGGCTTGTCGGGCTGAATTTGTGTATAAAATGTTGCACACACAATACTTTTATTTGATGGAGCACCTTTGACCTTGAACTTGGTTTACACATCATAGCCTACAGCTTTGTTTTTAAAAGGCAGGTACAGAAAATAAAATTAGACTATTAAATGAGATTATTTTAATGACTCTAAAACAATGGCTTGATATTTTGGGAAGTGCACTAATTTGCTTTCGATCCTAGCTTGGCAAAGGTTTAAAAAATCCACCCACTAGTACCCACTTCCCCTAAAGCTCACCAGATACGATATCTCATTTGTTTAGTCCATGCAAAAACAGTACTATAAAAAGGATAACAAGACTCACTATGTTCATATCAAACAAGGAATAGCTACAGCACATACGTTCCCCTAAAACCACAAATGGATGTTTTTATATTTCAGTGTGTGTGGGATTTAAACAAAGAAGAGATAACATGCTAATTAGTTAGCTTTAGAGGTGCTGGTGGGTGGATTTTTGAGCTTTGGAGACACTTGCCCTGCTTCCAGTTTGTATGCTAAGCTAGGCTAATTGCCTGCAGTGCTTCATGCACAGATATGAAACAGTGGTGCCAATCTTCTAATAGAACAAATGGAAAGAAAACAGCGATAAACAGTGTACAGAGTAAATGTGAGAAACCTAAACGTAGGCTCTCAAACTGCAGCCAAATTATCAAAGCAGTAAAATAGAGAGAAATATGAGTCTTCTGCACAAGTTGTAGTCATACCTGTACATGACAATTTGTGTGTTAATGTATTTTTCCCTACACAAAATAGCTCCTGCTGGTTATAAAACCTCTCATATGATATGTTTTATTTTACAAGAACCTAAACCAACTGATGGGGTCAGTGAGAATCATCCAGAGCTACAGAATGAGGACCTTCCCTTGGCAACTTCTGACTCCCAGCTTGAAGAAGTGATGAGAGATAAACCTGGTGAGGATAACCTTGATGTACCAGACTCTGCAGATCCTACAGTTACGGAGATATCAGTCACAGAAGCAGCAGTCCCAGTCACCACACCATCATCTCATGAACATACCATCCAAGGCACTGAAGCAGAAAAAGATGTAGAGCCTTTGCCGTCACCTGCAGAAAGCGGTGAAGCCCCTGAAGACAGAGATGAGTCTAGTGGAGGGCACAGTGGAACTACCCCGGTCTTGACGGACCTTCCTGCTGAGAACCCAAACATTCAAGAGGATGCAGGACAGAGACAGAACGGGACGGAGACAGAGCTGACCGAGCCTCTGGAGGAAGAGAGCGGAAGTGGATTCCCTTCAGAGTCTGATGAACGCCCATACGAATCCACGGCTGCACCGACCATGAGACAAGCCAGCACCCCTCTGATGACCGCAATGGACAAGAGCAAAGAGTTAGTGGTTTTCTTTAGCTTGAGGGTCACTAACATGATGTTTTCTGATGACCTGTTCAACAAGAGCTCCCCGGAGTATAAATCACTGGAGAATACCTTTCTTGAGCTGGTAGGTACACAGGCTTTTGTGCTGGATATCATGCTTCTCCATGCTTCATTCTCATACTTCCTTTTGTAGCCCAAGCTGAAATGTGTGACAGAAGTGCATTTGTGCAATATCTGTGTTCAGCTTTCGTTTTAAGTGATATTTTAGTAAATGCAAAGACATTTTAGCATAGCCCCTATGGTGCTTTATCAAAATCAATGTCCTGCAAGTGAGGATGCACTTTTCAGTTAAGCCTTATCCTCACAGCTGTTTGTTAATCCTAAACATAACAGTAAATTATAATAAATTTATATTTTTTCATCAATTCATTTTATTTTTATAAGAGTTTTAAAGTGTGATAAGGCTTTAACCAGTCGCCAAATTCTCTATTAAGTCTGCAGTATCCAAATGCTTTAATTTCAGAGGAGCCATTGTACAATGAAAAATCTGGTCAAATTATTCTGTTTCACTTAGACACAGCATTCTGGGTCCAGAAACTCGCCAAACCCTGGAGCTTCCAGTAAATCTGGTCTTAAGAGACAGACGACTTTAGCCTCCATACCGGTATTTTTTTTTTTTTTTTCCATATTGGAACTACATCTCCAATGCCTCAGAGAGAGCATGACCTTTCTATTTCTTAACTAACCTTTCTGAAATGCAGTATGAAACAATCTGAAAGCACCTAACACTTTCAACATTTCTGAAATACCCAGCTTTATTTTTTGGCTTTGCTTTTGTCCTTCCGTTAGACATTAGACCTCATAGACCTGCTTTTTTTTGTGGTTTTATGTGTGAAGTGGGTTCTAATATTGGCAAGATTCTTATGTGTGTTTTGCCTTAATTCTTTGAATTGTGCTAAAGTTTAGGCCTTTTCAGGGACTCATTAGATTCTGAGAATGTCATTTTGTAAAATGTGAGCTATGGGTGTGTGACTGTTTGGGTGGCAGCCCAGCCTCTGACTGATCTTAGAACCCACCAGAAACTCCAGTTTGTTTGTCTTTTCTGTCTTTTCCCTCCAGTCCTCCTCCTTTTTTCCTCTCTGTATGCGTCTAAAGTAAAGCTAGATTCACTAGGCTCTGTGAAAACTGCAGATGTTGAAATACTGTCTTTGCCCCAGGTGAATTGATGTCTATTCACACCCAAGTCGGGTCTTCCCATTGACTTTATTTGCAATTGTTCATCTAGCTTACCTGAGAATATCATACTCTCATACCGTATATGTCTGTTCAGTTTGAAGCAGGAGCCAGCAGCAGTTAGCTTAGCTTGGCATAAGGACTGAAAATGGCTAAACAGCAAGCCTGGTTCTGTCCAAGAGTTAACTTTGGTTTTTGTATGGATTAAACAATATACTACGGCTAGCTGTTTCTCCCTGTTTCCAGTCTATCTACCTAGCTATGCTAACTAGTGGGTGGCTAATAGCTTCATATTTATCTAATAGGTAAGAGAGTGGTATCAAGCTTCTCATTCAACTCAAGCAAGAAAGCTAATATGAGGATCCCCCAAAAGGCTGAACTATTCCTTTAAAGAATAGCATTGTAAAAACGACAAGTTCTCTGGTGCGATACACTAGAGGGATGCTGCATGTTCAAGGTGCTGTGTATAGTAAAGCACTCATTAATCTGTTGTGGGGCTGTAATTTTGTGTACATGTGTGCACTGTTTCCTTCTTACAGTTTTCTCTTTGCAAGTGAGAAATGTAGTATGAAGTGAAAAATCAAAGCCTAGATGGGCTAGTTAATTTCTCAGGAACAAAAAAATCCAGAAATTATTTTTGTGCATGTGTTGCCCACGTGTGTTACAACACTGACCAGTGTGTTTGTGCATGTTTGAAGCCTTAAAGATAAACTTGAATGAGTGAATGAATAAATTAATCCTTTGTAAAACTAATAGGACAGTCACACAGGTTTATGCATTTCATCTTCTTCTAAACTGTAATTCTTTATACATGGTAGAGAGCAAACTAGCCCTGGGTAGTCTGAATCATGGGACCTGGGTCTGCCTTAGTCATTGGTTTGTGACTCGTGTTAAGAAGCTTTAAGTAATTCTGGTCAGTTCCAGCACCGCACACATTGTGCTATTAATGGTTCCAATCTGCTTAGTGCAACATCAGTCAGGTTTGTGTGGACATCTGTATGCATGTTGTAGCAGTACTACGGGTTACCTGCTACTATAGACATACTAT
>JBBMJY010000009.1:10281413-10339389 GCA_037833715.1 Toxotes lorentzi
TATATATATGTACTGCCATAAGGACCAAGACAATGAAATAAAATAGATCCCTGATTGGTTGAGGTCATTTTGTTTTGGAATATTTTGTGTGTGAATCCAGTGCGCATATTTAACAGCATTAATGCTGAAATGCCTCTTACATTACATTACATTGCTCTTTTTCTGTTTTACATTTGAATTAGCTGTTGGCAAGCAGGTGAGGACCTGCACCTGTTGGCGTACATCAAAGAAGGAAGTTTCACTTGACATCCTTATTAGTTTCTAGGCTTACCCGGGGGTTGACAGAGGGGACGTATTTTTAGGCTTGCTCAGAGGTCCCCTGCATTCTGTGTTATGTAAAGGCCTGAGCTTCAAACTGAGGACATTCAGCGATTCAAATTGGATTGTCTGTTTGCTGCAATGCCAAGGAGCAGAGGGAATGTGAACTATTGGGGCAGATGGGCTGCGTTTCCTGAATGATAAGCCTTCAGGGTTAACATGATCGGCTGATGCTGTCATGTTTTGATAGTCTCTAAATAGATGTTCACAGATTTATTGTAGAAGTATCAGATCGTTTTCCAGGGAGAGATCTCCTTTCAGTTAATTTTTAGACTATTTCCTTATACCAGATATAAGCAAACAGGGAACACAAAATGAAGAGGTAGCAATACACAGACAGAAATTACATACACAGATATTTATTACATACAAAAATATGAAGCAATAACAAATAACACTCCATCTCCAATCTTTAATGGTTGCCCAAACCGTGGTCTTTGGAGTTCTCCTCATTAACCAATGTATTTAGGTTCCTGGCAAAACTAATGTGATCAGATGTTTGAAGTGGTAAGTATTTTAACATCTACTGTCTATTGTCAGTATACCATTAAGATATATTCCTTTAAATGGGCTATTTAGAAGAGAAGGGACACGTTGAAACAAATATCTCAAACTGGTCCAAGCTGGTTAATAAATCACTGAAAAACAGCAGGGATGTCATATATACTGTACATTACTTAGCCCATTTAAATGGACATAATGAAAAATAATGTTTCACTATATCACCTTTTATGATACTGTACATTTACTGTCTCATATANNNNATATATGAACTATTAGTTTACAGTAGCTTTCAGCTCCCCTGTTCTCCTTTGCCACAGTCCTTCATTACTCCTGTACCTACTGGTTTGTGACGCAACCACTAAATTTGGACATGGAGGTTGGAATTGCTTTTATTTGCTACGTTAAATCAGAAACGTTTTCATGGCAGCATAATGTTCCTTGTGACTTTTCATTTTTTCGACATCAGAGAAGGGACGTTTCACTGGGTTTTCCAAAACAAGAACCAGTAGATACAAGTGTAACCTCTGAGAAGCAAATGTGCTTGTGTGGAAGTATGAAATTATGGCTGTTTGTGTTCCATTCCATGATGTTTACTTTTTTTTTTTTTTTTTTTTTTTTTTTACAAAAGTATAATGTTTATAGGCAAAAAAGGGAATGTACAGCATCTGTACTGTTCCTTAGTCCACAGTACAGATTGCTCTGAGCTTTGTTGTGAAAGAACTTGGCTTTGACCTTGTGTGGAAGGCAGTAGTGATACAAACATGGTATCTAATCTACAGTGTACATGTATAACTTGACATTCTGCATTGAGACAAATGGGTGACCAAATGGGAAGCTGTGTGTCCAGTTGGACTGCACCCTGTTGCCCATTTGTTCTGGATGTTGGACCGTCTCGTACTCTCCTCTTCTCTCAGAGACTATTAGCTATAGGGACCTAACCCCTCAGTAAACTGTCTGCCAGTGATAAGTGAAGTAACCCAATCAGAGCAGAGCTCCTTAAGGCTTCTTATCTCCCGCTCGACAGCCAGGCCAGCTAAAGCATCGTAATCTCTCCCTTTCACACTGCGGTAGTTTGATGTTTGCCTCATCTGTAGTGAACATGAAGTGGCTGGAAGGAGAGCAGTTCAGATCGATGAACATTGATGCAGGTCCATTACTTGTGCTGGTTGACTTCCTCTCCCGTCTAAATATCACCACCGTCATCAGTCCAAGTCCATAGTCTTAACAGATTGGTTATCTGGGCTGCAAGTCTGAATCTGAGGGAAAAATTTTTGACTGCAACAATGTGGAAAATTGTTAAGATATGAGCGAGTGTTCCTGCACAGATGTGTTCTAAAGGGTGCCGGTGCTGCTGTGTTCTGTGTCCCCTTACAAAGAGTAACTACTCAAAGAGTGAAGGGTTTGAAGCTTCTTAGCTAAACTGTGCAAAAGTCATATAAGTTCGAAACCTTAATTTAATTTTTTATTTTTTTTTTCTCAGTCTTTACATAAAACCGAAATCGAACCAAAATCTAGGCTAGGGTAGTTAACTTTTAGCATGCCTAATTTATCTGATGTTGGACTGTCATCTGAACTTAGTTTTGAGCGACTATGTTGTTACTGTGTTTTGACTTTGTAAGGCAGTGCAGATGTGATTATGCTGAGATACTTGACACATTAATATAATATGTATATGTTGGGATTGAAGCTTCAACTAAACAGCATGTATTATAGATATCTTGTGAACCTGAGATAGTTTTGTTGTCATGCAGGTCTTTTTTTAAGTGTCTGATCTTTTCATCATGTGTTCTCCTGACTGTTCCGTGACTTGAATTAGCACGTTCTGTGTTCTTACACTAATGCTCATAAACCTAACACTAATTTTGTTCTGGATCTAATTACACAGTCAGCGCCGTAAAGGCAGGATTTCATGCTTGCATCAAAATTTAATTATGAACTATTCATAGCATTAACACTGTAAAATGTGACCTGAATAATTCTGAATCAGCTGCGCTATGACAACCTCACTCCTGTCAATGTGTTCTCTGCTCCCCCGGTCGTCTTATCAGGAGGACGCAGATCTTCACTGACACTAGACGCACACATGAATCTGACATAATGTCATCAAACTACTGTAAATATCCAAGTGAAAACCTTAGTTCTCCTAGGATCAAGAATGACATGATGAAATCAATATTTTGTTTTCAGGAACACAATATTCCAATGTTCCTGCTGCAGTCATTTTTTCCTCACTGATCACTAACTGCACAGAAAACTAATCTTTCTAAGAGAATAGTTGAATATCTTGATGAAACGCAACCTGTTTAAGTTTCTCAGACATTAATTTGCTTTCCTTCTCATCCCCCACAGCTTCTACCATATCTCCAGTCCAATTTGACAGGATTTAAGCAGCTGGAAATTCTCAACTTCAGGAATGGCAGTGTTGTGGTGAACAGCAGGATGAAACTGGATAAGCCGGTACCTTATAATGTCACACAAGCTGTGCACTGTGTGCTCGAAGACTTCTGTAATGCTGCATCTAAGCGGCTTGACATCGAGATCGACAGTCGCTCCTTGGAAGTAGAGCCAGGTGAAATGTCCTTGCCCATAAAATCAATGTTGAAACTTATTGCTTTTTTCTGTTCTATTTCTGTAGAGAGAAAAAAACAACTTAAAACTGCATAAAATCAAATGTCCTCAAGCAAAAGTGTGTTGACATTTCCTAAAACACATCTTTCCCTGTTGTGTGAATGAGATTTAGCAATCCTGGAAGAGGATGCAAACACCTCATCCAGAAAAGAAATCCATAATCTATTCTCCCACTGACTTATACTCATCCATACCACAAGGTCAGACACTGTCCACAACATGCATCCTCACTCGGCTGCCTTTTCCCATCTGTAGGTGAGGTACTGTGTAAATCTGATGCATCTTTTTGCTTGGAGGAGTTCATGACTGTTTATGACCTCATTAAATCAACACCTCCATTCACATCAATCAAAATGCCCTTTAATATCCCCTCTGAATCAGTAGACAGTGAGAGACGCGTGGACACTGCATTAATGCTAATCACCTCCCTGGTCTGTATTTCTTCTACCTCCCTCTTCTCATCTTCTTCTTCTTTTTTCTTTCCTCTCTCCTCCCTGTTTGGTTTCAGCTGACCAGGCAGACCCCTGTAAGTTCCTGGCCTGCAATGAGTTTTCACGCTGCGTGGTGAACAGTTGGACCGAGGAGGCGGAGTGCCTGTGTGATCCGGGCTACCGCACCGTGGACGGCCTGCCCTGTCAGAGCACCTGCACTTTGCAGCCAAACTACTGTCTGAACGGAGGCCTGTGTGAAATAATACCAGGGCATGGAGCCACCTGCAGGTACACTCAGTGGTGGAGGAAGTACTAAAGCTTAGTACTTAAGTAAAAGTACATCCCGCAAAACATTTACTCAAGTGAAAGTGGAAGTACTACATCAAGAATCTTACTTAAGTAAAAGTACTAAGTACTTACTTTTAAATTTACTTTAAAGTATTTTTTTTTTAAAGTAAAAGTACTCACACAGTGGGTTGTCTCAGTGTCGGGGCTCTGCATTTTACCCACACCAAGTGAACGAAACACACACACAAGCATGCACATGCACTAGAGAGGCTGTGGACTGGCAGGGCTCTGCCATCATTGGAGGTAATAGAGCCACCTGATTGGTTGGCAATGGCAAACAACGCAATCAGTCTATTCAATTAAGATTTTGAGGAAATTATGTTTATCATATAGCGAGTAACGGCATAAATTGTAGAAATGTAGTGCAGTAGAAAGGACAGATAATTGCTGCAAAATGTAATGGAGTAAAATCTAAAGTATGCATTATTATTTTTACTTAAGTAAAGTGCAGATACGTAAAAAAAATACTTAAGTACAGTAACGAAGTACAAATACGTTACATTCCACCACTGGGTACACTACAGCTGATGACCGAAAAAAAGCAGCATCACAACATCTCATCTCAGTCTTTATTGTGTTGTAATACAGATTAAAGCACAAGCTTTTTCTTTGTGGTACATTCAAGGACACAAAAAGAATTGATGGTTGACCAGCTTGAAAAAAAAAACATGTATTCTTAAGTTTTGTTAGCAGATCCTGAAGCAGCTTGAAGCAAATATTGATGCTGTGGAGAGTTGTTAGACTTTTACAACAAAAGAAGAGGACAATGGTGAGATCAGCAAACTAGTCTGGCTAATGTCCTGATTAATGACATATCTGAAACAAACTAATCATGTATTCTTCTTCTTATATGCTGCTTCAGTGGGTTTTCTCATTTCCGTTGTACAGTTGAAACTGGCAGGCGATGATTGCTGTGCATATTATTTGGAAACAAATCAAAACTGATGCACAGTGGCACAGAAAATGGGCCACAATAAACCGGACTGTCATTATATTTTGGTTACAGTATATTGGCTTCTTCTCTCTAACTTATATAAATATATTTTCTCATCTTTTTCAGATGCCCTGTAGGTAAATACTGGCACTACCATGGAGAACGCTGCAATGAGCTGGTGTCAATGCCGGTGGACCCTTCACTAATTATAACCTGCCTGGTGGGAAGTCTCTGCCTTGTTTGTGCCGTCATTGGCATTTTGATATTCATTAACAAGAAATGTATAAAGACCAGAAAGGCTGTGACTCTGGTGTAAGTATGAGCCACTTTTAATGTGCATATTCTTAACTCTCTTGTTTTTCATTCATAGGATGTTTCCTCCTGTTTTAAAAGCATTTTTTATTCACCAGCTCATCTTCTTTACATTGTAGGCACACCCTTGCTCCCTATGCCTTTGAGAATACTTTGAGGGTGAACCCAGTATTTGAGAATGATGATGGTGTCTTAACTCAAGTGTCCACATTGCCATGTTCTTCAAGTTCTGCTTCTTCCCAGTCCCAACAGTCTGAGCAGGAACATTTTGCCTCAATAGAGAATATACATCTGAGTATTGAGGTACACTGTGCCGTATAGCACAAATGACTAAACGGACTAAACAACCAACCTCAAACTTTCAACTAAAATGTTCTAACAAACTTTTTCCTTGTAGAAAAGTTGCCCTCATCCTCCATACATTTCATCTTTGTTTTGTATTTTGAACTTTAAATGTAGTCTTTTATTACTTAAACAGTATTTGAGACTGTTCACTGTCACTTTTGGTAATTAAATGTAGATCAAGGTCCTCATGTACATGGTTCCTCAGAGGCCTCGATCCACAGAATAATACAATGTTAAGGAAGTTGAATGTATGCACCATCCAGAGCTTCGAGGATTCTTTGTGCCAAATCAAACAACAAATAGTGCAGACTATTCCTAGTAGTTGTAGGAATAGTCTCCTGTAGTAGATCTTTCTCTCTGGCATATTGCTCCATTGATATAGTGCTTGCTTTCATTTGCATTTGCATCTGTTTATCCACTTGAAGTGCCTTTGGAACTATAACATATTAATGAAGCACACCTGGAAACACTGAGCTTGTCTCCACAGATCCCCAGACAGCTCTACACAACAAGATCAGAAAAGTTAGTCTCAGAAATGGTGGACTTTCATCACTGCATACCACACAACGAGGTGAGGACCAAAACCTAAACCCTGATTATCGTAGCTGATATAAAGATATGTGGAAACTTAAAGTCTTAAAAGTGTAAACTTAAAGTAAACTCATTGAGGAAATTTACACACTTTAGATATTCAATATGCTTCATAAACGACATTTTATCTTATGGTCTAATACAGTGTTGCTAATATTCAGTAACTTTTACATCGAATATTTTACAGCTCTATGATGCGTGCAAAGGTAAAACGTGCATGCCGCCCTTGCTGATTTTTTTTTTTTGTTAAATTAACAAACCAAATCATTGTTGACTTTTGTTTTTTTTTAAAGAATTGCTATAATATAATACAAAATAAATTATAGAAAAAATATGAAATTCTAACCTTGAGTGTACAATTTGTGTTGATCAATACCTCTACAGTGTATTCAGAGCAAAGAAAAAATAGTCTCTCTGTAGTTTAATCAAATACTTGATTGATTCATACAATGCAAATAGCTTTTAGATGTACTTGCAAGGGTATTCTGTCATTTATCGTTTGAGAAATAGCTCATTTAAGGATGAATCATTCTCCTTTCTCTCTCCTCTAGACGTGGCGACTGCCAAATGAATACAGAACATGCTGTCTTCTAAGGGCATCAGATAACGAATGTTTTGAAGTCACAGTTCTTTGATGACACCTTCGAGAGAGAGGCCAAAATGGTGACACAAAAAAATAAACCACAAGGAATAGAAAACTGAAGTTCCTGTTAAACTGAATATGGGATGCATGCACAGATGCAGGTACAGTAGACCAGTGATTGAGATTATTTGTTCATAGTGAAGAAAGTGTCTTGTTAGACAGAGAGCTATGGATATTAAGGTGGACTTAGGTTGTCTTAAAGTGGAACTTAATATTTATTTTAAATATTGAATGGTAGGAACATTTCCTGTATACCCTTGGCAAAGGTTGTTCTTTCCTCACAATGAGGTATTTATTATTTACAAACTGATACACATGGTGGTATCTTAACTTTAGAGAATGGTACAATGTTGTTTATTTTAATGCTATTCTTTAACATTGTTGTGTCCCAAAAAGAGAATGAATGTATAAGCTGACTTTGGTGATGACATACTGTGTATAGAAATACTGGCTGCTGTGCTGTATGTCCATCAGTTTGTCCCATTCAAAACAACTTTTCCCACTCATCATTTGTCTTTTGAGATTTGGACTTTCTCTCTCTCTCTCTTTCTTTTTTATACACATTTTACATTTAAAAACAAAAAATAAAATGTCTTTTGCATTTAAAAAAAAGTGTATGTTTTATATGCTCAAAGCTTGCTGGATTTGTCTAATGGAGCCAGATGTTACAAATATTTAGTGATGAGACTAAAACTGACACAAAAAAAAAAATGCAAAAAGTGCCTGTTAGTGTTGGTTACCGAAAATTCACTATAACACCTGAACATATGCACCGAAGAGACCAGGAAGTACAAAACATGTCAAATCACATTCCAATTATGACTCATTAGTGTTTTTATTATTAGCTATTGGTTTTTGTTGGTATTAATTTACAGCAAGAACTTTATTTAAAAAAAATAAATGCACCAATGAAAACCTTTAGTCTGTTTTAATCCACTTGATCACTTCACTGGAGCGAGCCTTAGCTCAGTGACGACAACAGCAGTACATTAGGCTCTGTTGTTTAATTAATCTACACACTAATCTTGTTAGCTGCTATTAGCATTAGGATGTCAGATCCATTTACAGAGCGCTGACCACCAGCAGCTGTGTTCCTAACTTTGTGAATTATCTACAGTGACTTAGCAGAGAACAGACTGAAGAACATGGGCGCATACATTTATTTTCTACTGTAGTCCAGTGCAAAGGCCAAAGTACAGACAATCAAAAAGGAACATATGAATCGTTAGTTACAGGACGGTTGACTGTATCTCTTCAGTAAATATGTGTGAGTCTAAACAAAGGTAGTGTTTGATTGACCAATGAGATGACTGTGAAGCGTTCACAACCTGACCAACAGAGGAGTCAAGTAATCAGCTTAATAAAATATTACATGAACAAACACACGTCACACACACAAATTACATTATGGTCTGTAAAACGACCCCAAACCCACAAAACTGCAAAGAAACACGCACACTCCCCTTCTTGCATATCAGATAAACAACAATAAAAAAAGTGTCCTTTTTCAAGGATTTCAGTCAGCAGAGGTGTGTATATGTGGTGAGGACATAATGGATGGATAAAGGTGGTATTAAGCACTTCTTCAAGTGAATAAATCTTTCTTAAAAAGTAACTCTGGAAGAAAAATACATTCTGCAACTACAAGAAGAAAAGCATTTAAGAATTAGCCACCACAAGATTATTGTTCCATCTGATACTGTCAGATCTGTAGTAGCTAGAGGATGAAATATAACAATAGAATCTTTGATATGTTACTTATCATAAAATACAGTATAAGGTTTTCATAATTTTTTAAAATATAACTTATTCAATGTCTTTTAGTTGTATGACCTT
The DNA here is from genome assembly GCA_037833715.1 of Toxotes lorentzi. Taxonomy (NCBI): domain Eukaryota; kingdom Metazoa; phylum Chordata; class Actinopteri; family Toxotidae; genus Toxotes; species Toxotes lorentzi. The sequence continues at coordinate 10,290,304 of JBBMJY010000009.1, forward strand.
CTATCCATGATTGTCACATTTAAGTATTTTATGCAAACCTGAGAGAGAAAATGCTGTGTGAAAAATTCAATTCTTTCTAATCAAATCAGATGCATGTATAGACATTTAATGGTAATTATGGTCTTAATATTCAGACGACTAGAACGTATGACTCGAAAGACAAGACTGTTGCGCACTATTAAAATTAAAACTATTAAAAACATTTCTACAGGTTTTCTCTAAAAGTCAAATTTTTTGTCCCTGTTGCAGACCATTAAGGTTTCAGGTTTATAGTCACAGTAGAATAGGTAACGCACCAATTAAGACTTCCTTGGTGTTGTGCAGTGATAATTAAGGCCTCACAGTGTGTATTCAAGCATGGGCTGAGAAGAAGACTGAACACAAACGCTAACCCTACACCAATAAGGTGTTTCACTACAAAAACAAAGATACAAAAAGAGAAAATAAACAACATACAAATAGTTAAAAAGAAGATGATTCATCATCTTTCTCTGTGCTAACTTCTTTTCATCCCACAAACCACAGATACACTGTGCTGCGCTTTTAATGTGCATGTCTGTGTCTCAGTGTGTGTGTGTCTGTGTCAGTGTCATGTTTCAGGACCAAACTGGTATTTGTGTGCTTATCTTGTATGCTCTGGTTCACTTGAGGAGACTCTGGAGCATGGCGGTGGCGTACGTGGGGCGGGCCTGTTTGTTCTCAATGGCTTTCTTGAGGTACTGAATCCCATCACAGCGTTCCCAGATTTCTTCAAACTGCCTGGGCAGGATCTCTGCCCCCCTCTTCCTGGTCAGGCCCGTCTCCTCCAGACTCAGCTCACACATCTCCATATCGTCTTTGCCTGAGTGATGGAGGAAAGCGGATTTACTGTACATTTACTTAGCAAACACCTGTATGCAAAGCTTAAAACAATTATTTGATTGACATAATCTCAAAAATAAGGATTTTACTGCTCTCCTTTGTTACACAAAAATGTGTTGTATTCATTTTTTAAAGATTCTTTTTTAAATAATTTGATAATGAAAAAAAGGCTTATCTGCTTATTTGGATATAGCCTCTAGAATATGACCAAAAACAAAAGTTGCTGACTCGCCTGCGACCAACACAATGGGCCGTTTGTCTGGGTGAAGCTCCATCTGTCTGGCTATCCAGGGCCCATCGAAGTGGGCGTACCACCAGCCTTTCTTTTTATTCTGGGGGTCTTTGTACTGGTCGGCGGGCCGGATGAACGGTATGCGGAAATATCGCTGCTGCCGGTTCATGGCCACTTCCTGATGCTGGGTCGTCATCGGAGGAGCTGGGTTCTGTTCAGCTGCAGAGGGGACAGAGAGACAGTGTGCGATCATTCAGATATTCGGTTTTAATTAAAAGTGGAGATTGCTGTGTATCTCCAGAGTAGCACGGTGAGGAGGAGTATTCATAACAACAAAACATGTGCCATTTGGTTTCAAATAAACGTAACATTAGAATACTCATGTTTTACCTAGAAACAGAACAGAAAAGTATAAAGCTTTCAAAACATACAAGATCAAAAAAGACCCAGGAAATGCCCAGGAAAATACCCCATGGAAAAGGCATGTAAAGCAGCTTTTAGCCTCTTATGAAATGGCCCCTGATAAGACCCCTGCTGCATCAGCAGTGGCCAAGAACAGCATCCACATGTAAGGCAAACAAAGCGCAGCCAGTACAGCTTTCAGGAGCTATCACATCATAAGAGAAAGGCAAGTAAATACAGTGAACGTAGAAGCAGCAGCGAATCTAATGTTCCCATTCCCCATCAAACTTAATATTTGTTTTTAAGATGAAAAAGAAGAGAAAGCACCAGCAAGCTTTGAAGCAGCTAAATAACATTTTGTGTGTGTGTGTGTTTGTGTGTGTCTGCGGCACAAACCATGGTTGGTTGAGCTGAGAATGAAATGAGCAAAGCAGCAAGCTGTCATACTAGCAGCCGCCGAACCTGACGAGGCATGGCTGGCAGTTACTTGCTAATTAGAACAAATATTTCTGACAGAGCCAGACAGAAGGCGGCTGCATTTTTAGGCCTTGGCGTTTTGTCGGCTAATTGAATGTTAGAAAACACAGGCGGGCTATTTGCAGGTCGCAGATTCCTGCCTATGAGAGCGAGAGGCGAAAGTGGAGAAAATAAAAGATAAAGCTTTGTCACCTGTAACCTCATGTGCCTGAGGTGAGGTTGCGCATGTGTAAATCTACAGCATGTTTATATGCTGTATATGAGAGGATACAGATTTGTGTTCGTATCCACAGGTGCAGAATTATATTGAAAGTAATTCAGAGCAACAAAAAGAATTGAGGAACACTTTCTACTAACCGTAGTCGGTGACAGATTTAGGAGCCCTCTGATCACTTCCGTCATCGTTACGTTTCTTGTTCTTGGACTTCCATGCGTGATACACCTTCAGACGACGGTGGAACTCCTCCCTGCAGGCCGCCAGCAGCTCAATGTCTGTCCACACAACATGAAACAAGTGAGTACTGAAATAACGGTGACAAACAAAAACTGATGGCAACACGGTGAAATACTGAGACATGAAACATAGTTTACAATACCAAACATGGTTTACAATACCTAATGTTGTAGTGACAACATACAGTACCTTTAGGGAACATCAGGCTGTAATCAGCTTTTTGGTAACACCACCAAGGCAAATGGGTTCCACAAATTAGCCAGATGTCCTTGGAATCCCACAGGGGATATAAGAGTACCTAACACTGATCAGAGTACTGTATACAGCGGCAATTATAAAGGCATGGGTGAAGGGAGCCAGCAGAAAGGCATCTGCTTTTCACGCTGACTGAGAGGGTTGGCTGGGAATGACTAGGAAGGGCAGAAGTCTGCCATCCTCCCTAATGGTGGTAATTTCCTCTCTCCACCACTAAAACGCATGCTGATGAGCCGCAGCAGCTGTGGGAACATCCTCACATTGGTCTTTTGATTTTCTCAGGTCCACACTCCGAACAGCTGCAGTCTCAGCTTTTTAACAGTCACTTTGGCTACTGAAATATCTACTGAGAGAAAAATGCTGCAGAGTGCAGATGAAAACTTTGCGTGTACGGAGATGGTGCCACACATCTTGGGGTAATAAAAGTGCCAAAACACAGATGAGCTGCTGCTGAATTATTTAATGTTGGCACTGAAAACTGTAAATACATTTGCACTGAAGGGCAGCAAAGATGTGTATCGTGCATCTCACTAAGAGCTCTTTCAGCTCGATCTGTTTGTAGCAGCTCGTTCAGTGCACACATGCTTTGTTTTGTTGACAAAGGTGGCAACATGCTGAACTTGGGTGTGTTTGGGATTTCTCACCACAGGAAGTGTTGATGACATCTCGCAGCTCAGCATACTTCCACTTGCTGAGGTCATACTTTTTCACACCAGCAGCAGCTTTGGTCGCCTGCACCTGAGGACCCCTATGGCAAGGAACAGATGAACAAGGGTGTAGAGAGAGAAAAAAAGAAAAGAAAAGAAAAAACTCAAGTCTGCAAACAGGTACAGTAAGTGTGACAAGGTGAAACAGACGCCCCACTTCTTTCAAACCCTCCTCACTGTCTCAGCCGATTAAAGTCACATTAGAGGCCAGTCAGCAGGGGAACTGAAGAGAAGAGTTTGTCCTCATCCTTGCAGCCTCCTGTTTCAACGCCACTTAAAATAATACCAAGCTATTCTAACGTTACAACTTTCCAGTCTTTGCCAGGTTACATCTGCTGGCATTTTGAGAGTTTTTTGACCCAAAAACAAGGAGTACCTTGATATCAAACTGATGGCACAGAGCTACTTAAACGACTGCTGCAGCGGGTCTGAGCTCATGTCTCCAGCTTCCCTGCTGAGCTGAAGCTGCTAATTCAATAATACAAAGGATTTACGTCCTCTATTTACAGTCGGAATAGCTGCTAATGTCTCAGTGTAAAGGATTACTGATCTACAAAACATTAGCCAGATTACCATTACCATTTATAAATCAAACTGGAAAGATGAAAATGATTCTGCCTGCGGCTTTACTTTTGTTGCAGGCAGGAAGTGGAAGTGCAGTGATGGCCAGGGCTTTGCTTCAAGCAGCAGGTGAACAGGAAATAGATTGCTGGAGAAAGAGGAAGGTGGATGGAGCCTGGGGTCTTTGGGTCATCTTTTAGCTACTATGCCAGCAATGCCAGCCAGTGCGCATACTTCTACTGCATGCATGCTTTCATGTGCTTAAGCTCCATTGGGTTGCACATACAACAAACGTAGCCTTTGGAGATGCTCTCTTGCCACAGGTCTCCTTTTGGTTGCCAGGGGTCAGCTGACTCAGAGGGATAGTAGGAGACACATGCGTGAAGCGGCCCCTGGATGCATGAGCCAACACTGACAAGATTACAGGCTATTGGATCAAATGTAATTCTGTGCTCACCGGACCTGCAGATAAGGACCACACATGCTTTGAGAGAACGTCTCCTGGCTTTGAACACAGAGATTTAAATGCCACAGACAATGTGAAAGTATCCAAGTTCAAATGAAGATTAAGGCTCGGAGAATGAAGTAAGAAGCTACAATATACTGTATTTGAGAGAGAATTGTCAGGTATGTATCTGTTAAACAAATAGCAGTTTCATTCTGTTTAAACAATGTTTTCAATAACTGGTTGTGTATGAAATCAATCCCTATTCAATACATAGTGCACAATCTAAATATTTATAGATGGTAAAGATTACTGTTGTGAGATTGATGTCAGTGATGATGCAAAATAAAAAGTCAATTTACTGCTCATTACAGAGTAAGCTACTGAGTCTCTATTATACAGGGAGTAGTGAATGAGTTAATGAGGAGTGATTTTGAACACTAGTCTGTAAGGGGTATTAAACTGTAGGTAACCATAGCAACAGCTCTACATGTAGTGCCAATGTACTTTACCTGTTAACCCTCCTTTGTAATACTGCCATTCAACCAGTTGTTCCCAACCCAGAGGTCAGGATCCCTCAAGAGGTCCCAACATTTTTCTCAGAAATGATGAAATTTGATGAGATGTTTTTGTTTTTTTTCTTACCGCTCTCTAATTTTTGCTTCTTTAGTTTGAAATACTTTTACGTCTTCAGGTCTCTAGAAGTCAGGAAGAACCACATATTTAAACTGGTTTAAACATGTGGTTCTTCCAAGTTTTGAACACAGCTCCTCTTTTCCCCTATGGTAAGTGGGCATGGTGTGAACTTGATAAAACTCTCTGAGGTGTCCTGATATAGAAAATGCTGGAGCACCTTGTTAGTTATTTTTGTCTCTATTGGGACGCCTTGTCTGGTGTTCACTTACACACACAACTTTGTGTCAGCGCTAGTGCTAAGCACACTCTCAACAGTACAGAATAAGCATAGTGCCATTTTGTACAACTGCAAATTTTGTTTATTACATATTTTATCTTAGTCATAAGAAGTTAAATAAATTTCTTTGAGTTGTTATCAGGGAGTAAGTATTTGCTAACAGCTATCTTCACAAATAGCAAAGACTCTAAACATCTGGTAATTAACAGCCACTGATATCACTAATGAGATTTAAGGTAGAATTAGAGTGAGTGAGTAAAAACCTACAACAAAATTTCCCTTACCACATTTATAGACTATATATGTATCCAGAGGAGCTAAATTTGTAAACACTGAACGTATGAGACGGGGGAGGCACATACATAGTTAAGCTCAAGGGCTTGTGCTGTGCACCAGCACTGCAAAGGACACGGACAAGCTTTAAACACTGTAGACTCATGCAGAGCCAATTAAGATCAGAGATTTAAAATGATCACATACAGCAAATTCTGATCCCACCTCTCATTTTTGATTTGCTGCACCATTTTTTAAGTAACCAATGATCACACATGATTATCCTCATGATTCATGCCACATGAAATAACACCTACCATACGTCTAAAATTGACTGGTGATTTCTTAAAATCGAAGGATTTTTCTGTTGGCTTTGCATTGCTGGTATAATCTAATTTCAAGCAGCTGAGAGATTTAGGACTATGACAGAGATTAAGACAGACAGTGAGGGAGGGAGGGAGGGAGGGATTATTCTTGGTGTTAGGTACTGATATCTTACATGGCTCTGGCTGAGGATGAGGAGATAGGAAGATCTGAAAAAGACTCATCACTGGGAGAAAACACAGCAACAGGAGAAACGCAGTTACACACGCATGCTGAGGTCAACACTGCCTGTTCACTGTGCACTGCATACATCTTGGACTGCACAAGAGCAGTATGTATCATGCAGAGGTGTGCATTGTGTTCACATATACAATACCTGCGCAGGCCCGCGTCCATCTGCCCCTCCTCAGTGATCAGCTCCGCCTCACTCTGGGCGATTCTCATGGCTAACTCCCTGTCTCTTCTCTCCTGCTCCAGTATGGCAGTGCGTTGGACCTGCTCCTCACGCTCCAGAGCCAGCTGGATTTCCAGCTCCGCCTGTAAACACACACAAACACACACCACAACACTTCCGCTCTTAATGTGACTTTACAAAATCTACAAAAATCTAGATCCCGTCTAAATTCCAAAGCTGCCATGTGTGTCAGACCCTTCATAACACTTGCAGCTCAGCTGTGTGCTCAAGCCTGATTAGGCCTATTTATCCAGGTTGTAGGGCTGCTAATAAAGCTTTACTGGTCATTTGTCTAGACACAACAGGGTATGCAACAGACAAGCATTCAGCAACAATCAGTAGGAACATTTTGCAGAGGTCTGACTCAGACTCAAACTCCAGGTTTTTATTTTGCACCTCACAAAAGAAACATCTGTATATATATACATATATATATAAATCAATGAAGATATGTATCTATCTATATCCTGTATATGCATCTATCCCATAGAAAAGAAAGCCACCAATGAAGTCTGCAATGGGTCCTTTTCGCCAAGGAGCTTTAAATATGAATGCTTTTCCAGTTAAGAATATATTATTCATATTGTACAATGGTCCAGCCAGAAGCTGTGATACATGACCAGATTGAAGCATGAGAACCAATTCTAAAAACTGTGATGGTTCCAGTATGAATGCTGCTTCTTTTTTTTTTTTTTCTGAAGATTTTATCCTAAATCCCAAAATCTCTCTTGGTACTTTCTCTTTTTGACCATATTTCCACAATAAGTCAAATCAAATTCATTGTTTGGAGAATGAGGCCTGTGGGACGCACTGACTCACTCTAAAGTGGATCCTGAAAAAAGACATAAATACAGCTCCAGATTTATTCATTAAACTAATGTGAACAATAAGGATAACACATGGGAAGCCTCCAATCAAGTGGTGCTCTCCCTTTAAGAGAATGAAAACTGCAGAATCAAAGAATGGATGTTGCACCATAAATAAGGTTAGGTTGAAAGACACCATGACACTAAACTAATCTTTGACACAGCAGAAAATAGCAGAGAACACAGAGTAAAATGTCACTGAAGTCACAGCAGACACCCATAGAAAGTTTACTGCTGCAGCTTGGAACCTTATAGCTGCGGATAAATAAACTTTTGCAAAGACTATCCTGAGACATGTGGCTCATGACAGCCTGGTGTCAACTGCCTCATTGCCAGAAAGAGAAAAAAATGACAGCATGCAAATGTCCAACTGGCCTTGGGCGAATTAAAAAAGAGCTATAGATATACAGAAGGTGTGATGTGCGTGTAACAGATGGATGAATGGATGGTAAGGAAAGGAGAGGAGGGGGAGTATAAAGAAAAGGCCAGAGGAAAGAAAGAAAAATGAAACAAAAATGTGACAATTAGATGTGAGTGAGTACAACAGATGGAGATGGATAAAGGTGAGAAAGTATAGATGAGAGTCAAAGGCATTATAATAAAACGTAGGACAGCGTATAGGGGGATGAAGTAGTTCAGTTATGAGGAAACTCTGCAGTTAGTGGAATCATCAATCAAGACCCTGTGGGAAACCCTCTGAGAATATGACCAATGTCACCACCCAGCTGTTGCAGTGGGAGGCGGCAAATGAATGTTTCACTCAGAGAGGAGAGCAGGAGTTTACCTCCCAGAGGAAACATGACTTTTTTTTTATGCCCCACAAAACACACATACTTAAAAACACATCCCTGAAAGGCATGGGATTCATTTGTAAGATCAGCATGGAAAACATGCTGACTGTAACACTTAAACACACATTTTCTGTTCCTGTAAAAACGGTTTCTGTGGTAAACCCCTACGGTGGCTGTTTGAACTCTGATTTGGACCATCGTGGACTTTGTTAAACTCTTTATGGACCTCTTGGACTTTTGAGAATTCTTGTTTTGGTTTCCTGAGCTTTGTTTAGTAGTTCCTGTTCTTAAGTCATGTTACTCTTGGTTTGGTCTCGAGTTTTGTTCCACATTTCTTGTTTTATTTTGAAGCCCTGGCCCTTCTGTGCCTGTTCCTAGTTCACTTCCTGCCTTTGTCTCGTTTCCCGCCTTTGTTGATTCTCTGCTGAGCCCTAACGTGAATCACCTGTTGCCAATTTACCCCAGTGTACATAGGTCTCGTTGCTCCCCCGTCTCTTTGTCATTTTGTCAAAGATACAGATCTGTTGTCATTTCTGATCATGTGCTGGTGTTTCTGAGCTCCTGTTTGCAACATGTTCCCTGCCAACAGCAGCATTATAACAGTTTATTTTATGTTTCACCTTGAAACAGGGAGAAACCATTACAATTCAGTGACATGGTTCAGTTTACCAGAAACAATACTGCACGTTATACTGTGGAAACTGACCCAGTCAAGGTCCTGCTCAGTCTAGGATGAGAATTAAGTCTAGTAAACCATTTGATTTAAATGTGATAATAAGAGCAGGGTTTGAGTGGTGAGTCACTGCAGGGAGGAAGGGGTCAGTTACCCCACTGGGGGGTACACATGAAGAGACTGTGGTTGTCCAAACCTGTATAACTTTCTCTTCCTCCTCTCTCTTTTTTCTGTCCTCTTCCTCCTGCTTCCTCTTCAGTTCCATCTCAGCTTTCCTAAAATGTTTGTAGAAGAGAAGAAAAAATCTTTACTGAGACTGACAGACAGCTTATAGTCTCAAACCATCTACCGTTTTAGTAAAACTTATTCCCTCCCAATCACTTACAGTCTTCTCTCGTCTTCCTCCTGTTTGCGTCGCTGCTCTTCCTTCTCCCTCCTCTTCCTCTCTTTCTCCATCTCCTCCTCGATGTGCTTCAGCCTCTCACTCTCCTCCTCCTCTTGCTTCTTCTTTTGCATGGAGGAGAGCAGCTGCTCTGAGCGTTTCACCAGACCCTGGTACTCTGTGTCAATCTCCTTCCAGGTCATCACTGTGTTCTGAGGGGTGGGGGGTCAAGAGCAGGACGAGAACGACAGGTCATGGTCACAAACTCAAGACCTACTTTTTATTTCTTTATCCAACTGTTGAATCAACTCTCAGCCTCAAGCATCAGTGGACTTCAAAGCCACGGGTGGCTTTAAACACCATTACTACAAGGTGCTTAACATGATATTCTGAGTGCACTTACCCTGACTCGGCACACACTTCAGTGTTACTGTGGCACTGCCTTCCCATGTGGCAAAAAATGGAAGACACTGACTGACACTGAGTATGTCACTTGCACACCGCAGCCACAATGCTCAATTCCCCACTATACTGTCAGACATTCAGCGGGGGGAGAAGAGGTCACTGTATTGTGTATAAGATTCATTAGAGTGAGTCTCTAATAGTGGCACAGGGAGGGAAGATGACAAGGTCTTGTCCCCAATGTTTAGAGGCCTGAATGACAGCCATTGGCATCTCATACATTATTCACTCAGAGACGCCGTGCCAGGAGCGATTTCTAAGCACTCGCTGTGCCGTGAGTGTCCACAGTGTGGCTGCTAATAAGCTAACGGAGGAACCTAGGAGAGGTGGAGAGGCTGATTGTGGTGAAGAGGAGAGAAAGGGGCAGGAGTCACTGGTGCATCATTGCATACAGGTGACTACAGAGTACAAAAGTCCAAGGTAATTAACACTATTGGGGAAGTCAGTGCCCAAATGTCTGAACGGCATGCGGATGTGTTTGTGATGATTTGCTGTACCTAGAAGGTCCAATAAGGCTGGTGCTTATTGCACAGGGAGAGCTGGGATTTCACTAACCAAGTTTGATAATTTAGCAAAACAGCCTCACTAAATTAAATTATTGGAGAGGATTTCTTCTTCACCTAGCTCTGCTTTTTATCCTGAGGTGATTGAAAATATTGATTCTGAGAAAAAGAATGAGAAAAGGGCACAGGGCACTTAAGACAAGGCATAGCGTACAACAGGAGAAGACTGGTTGTGCCGCGAAGCTACAGGTGTGAACACAGGGGAGCATATACAAGGAGTCATGCTTAAAGCCAGGTGTGTGCTCTGAAATGTCTTTTATGGATCAACACATATGAAGAAGAACTGCAAAATCTTAGATTGTAGTTCTAAAATCACTAGAGCAAAAGTCTGGGTGTTAAGAAACGAGCTAACGCAGTCAGACAGCTAACAATGACTCACCTTTATCTTAGCTAAAAGAGCATCTATGGAGGCGGCCAACTCTTGGACCTGTTTGGCCATCTCCTGTTTGCCCTCCTTCAGCTCGTTTACCACCTCATTGAACCGTTCCATGTGTTTCTTCAGGTTTCGAACCTTTACCATACCGTCGATGCTACGAGACGAGAGGAAAATGGCATTAACAATTTAGAGCACATGAAAAGTTTAATTGAAATGGACACTAATTAGAAGACGTGACACACTTAGAAAAGAACTAATTAATTAGCCAATTGTTCAGGTACTGAATGACAAACAAATGTCCGAAAATCTTTTTTGAGCATTTTTTTTTTGTGATTTCGATGTAGTCGTTTCTCTTCCCGTAAAACCTAAAAAATACTTTTGATGTCCTATGTTGAAATATAAATTATTCCAATCACATGCGATTTGGGGTGACTTGCCAACCCTGCCATCATGTACTGAACTGTATTTCTTGCCACATATTCGCTAAGCGATACCAAATTTTGAATGATTTAAACCTCCCTTTTAACAAACTGCATGTGTGTATGCTGGTATAAAACATTTCCACATGCATCTAAATAGAAAAAGCCATCACCTGGACGGATGCTTAGATCAGAGTCATGTTTCCACATGCAACCCAATACAGCAAGATGTATTGGGTTTCCCAAAGCAGTAACATAATTTCTCTACAGATTACTTTCTAGATTGATGACTCCTAAATGCACAATGTGCGAAAGCCATCAAAACCCACCAAGCATGATTCTGTTTAAATAGAAATCACAATACGGGAGCAAAGGGCACAGACAAGCACAAAGGTGGTAGAAGTTATGCATGAATGTGAGCAAGTGTGTGTCTTTGTGTGTGTGTGTGTGTGTCTGTGTGCGTGTGTGTGTGAGTGTGTGTGTGGATTAGGTACAAGAAGGTGGCAGAGACTCACCGTGGCTTATGCTTCTTCTTGCATAACCACATCCGGACAGTCTTCTGAATCTTGATGCAGGCCAAAGCTCTGTAACTCATCTTGTTTTTAACTGTTGGAGATGAGGAAGGAAAGAGGTTTCAAACAAAGATATATAAAAATACTTCTCTTCTTTCACCACAGGTATTTCATGCCCAGTGGCCACTTTTAGGAGTAATGTGTAAGATTTGGCCGACTGCTGAATTCATACTCCAAACAACAACAACAACAAAACTGCTGTTTCTTCACATTCTGTTGATAATCTTAGTTAATTTTTGAATGTTTTATACTAAAATACGTTTCAAATTAAATATAAAATGCATTAGTAAAAACCTATAGCTCAAATTATAATACAGCTAATAATGCAGCTATGTGTAAACTGCCAATATTCTGTACGATATTCTGCAATGCTGCAAGTATTGCAGAATATCGTACATACACTATACATGCACTCTCTCTCTCTCTTTCACTGACACACAAATATACACACACACGCAAATGCAACTGCAATAATGAGGTGAAGTGTTGAAGGAAATAAATGACCAGGAACATAAATTTCCTCAGGTCACTTATGCACGAAATGTGTGGTCAAGCAGAGGCAATGTTCTGCTATAACTGTAATATAATTTCATTTTAAGCTTTCACACAAATAAGCAGAAGCCAGCCTGCACTTTGTTAAATTGTAGAAATCAATAACTCAGCACAGAGTGTAATGGTTCAAGGAACTGCTTTTAAAGTACTATTCCATATTGCTAGAGGCTGCTGCTTTCAATATTCAGAATGAATGGAAAAAAGGTGAAATATGATTTAGTATAGCTCTCAGAGCTGTATAATGAATTGTGACAAAATGACAAAAGATCTTCATATACACTGGAGCTGCTAAGGATCACTAGATGAGATGTGGGTGATTTTCCAATGTGGGACTTTTTTTTTCAGTATTTTGTAAAACCAAAGCACTACAATCTAAAAAATGGAAGTGAAATTGTGACTTTAAAGCAAAGGCTGGTACCTGAAACAGACATAAGCCATAGAAAAGCACGGTTTGATAATGATTACATCATTTTTTTTCAATGTCCAGACCAACTGTGGCAAATTATCTTAAATAAACTACACCAAGGTTTGACAAATCATGGCCATTAGAAGAAAAACAATACAAAAAGACAGTTTAAATCATTCCTAAACTACATTGCAGATGCTTGTAGAGATGAGTTTGAGGTTACAATTTCTGTTGTGTCTGTGGGTTTAACATACGTTTGATGACAGACAGGCAGCACCACTGGACTTTCTTCCAGAGGCTACACACCAACCATTTGTTGACTTTCTTCAGCAGTTCTGCGAGGTGGTCTGGATCAGACTTCATGATCTGGTCAAACTCTGCAAACTGATGCACACACAGGCACAGATTAAGCAACAGTCCCTGTAACTCGGGGCATATTTGTGGAAGGACCTGCCAAATCAAGGTGTAACTAGTTTTGTTGACTTTGCTGTACCTTTCCAGGACGGAAGAACACTCTGGTCAGTCCAAACTTAAAGTCGTTGTCATTCAGTCCCAGAGCTTTGAACAAAGCCTGCAGAGGAACAAATTCACATTCAGTGACACAGCAAGACTGTATATGTGGAAAGAATTTAGAGCACTAAACTGTTTATGTTTATAAGTGGGTCAATGCGGCTATAGGCTTTTTTTTTTTTTTTTGCTCTGAACAAATTACACAACTAATTAGGCTTTATTTTAAACAGATTAGCTTGTTATTCAGACCCAACAGCACATTTTGCAAACTACTCAATTTATGTAATCCCACCTTGCAGAAGAGTCGTGGATTCAGTCGTGTAAGTTTATCTGGCATGTACTGTTTATACATGTTGTAGAGTTCATGGAAGGGGGCTCTGGAGGGGAACCCCCCCTGCATCAGGTCCAACACTGACACCATGCCTAATCAAAACAAACACAGAAAACAAAGAAAAAGTGGTTTGGACATACAAATGGTTGTCAAAGAGAAACAGGATTGCCTGAGGAATTACAACACACACTGTAAAATGTGCACTACTGAGTTACTGATAGGAACATTACAACATTCTTATTTTACATACAGCATGCACTATTCTGTTTTATTTTTTAATGGGTTTTTAAGCAATGTGAAGCAAATAACAGATTCCCCCATAGATTTTATAGTCAGCGCCCAAAGTGTGGATTCAGAATTTACAAAAAAATATCAAAATAATTTAATGTAACTAGGTAACTAAACTCTAAAAAGTCATGACAGTGTACAGTGCAATATGCAAAACACTGACAAAATGCACTAAAATATAGTATAATAAATCAACTCAAATGCCTTCTGAGGCTTTTCCACTCACTACAGTTTAACATAATTTAACCTTTGTGGGAAGCAGTGGGAAGAAATGCTAATTTACATATTCTGCACTGCTTAAAGACTGGAGGCTTTCCCTCGTAAACAAAGGTCCACTGTTCAGTTCCAATTCTGCATACTACTTACATACAATACATACTGTATTAAAAAAATATGTTTTCTTCATTAGGTTCTTAGGTATACTATATTCATATATTCTAAATACAGTGTATCATAAGATGTTTCAGTATTGTCTGTCTCCTGCAAGTGAACTCAACCCACTTAAATTACTCCACAAACAGTAGCAAGGTATCCTTAGATATCCTTCGGTATCCTTAGATACCTTCACTCCTCTTAAAGATTGTAAATTGTGAATGTAAGGACTTTTTTAAAAATTCTACAGTACATATTACACATACTGTTTTTAGACCTACCCGAGCATTGCAGCTGTGAGAGAATCAGAGCTCCTTCAAACTGGTGGCTGACCATCTTCAGGTTGGGTTTCACACAGCGGATGAAACTTGAGCCCTGCACACACAAAGATGAATCAGGAAAAATCGATCTGCCTGCACTTGGTGCTTCTCAGTCTGTGCCTGCTGTCTTTGTAATTGGTATCTGAATAAAAACATGTATGCAATAGCAGCAGTGAAATAAGTACCATTGTAAAGGGTGATTTATTTTATATTCTTTTAAAGCAGGAAACCAAAAGATTTTTTCTGCAAAAACACACAATGAAACTGAGTGAATTTTACTCACAGTGCTGCGAAGCTTCTCCAGCAGCAGGTTTAGTTGGGTCTGTGGGTGCAAGCAGACAAAAAGACCTGTTTAATTATGCTTTGTGTTCAAATGTTTGTGACGAAGTTAGGCAAGACAAGAAAAACTGAACAAGCTTATTATAAAACAAAACCAATGATACAAACAGGACATAGTGTGCAGTGTTTCCCATACACTCATTTATTTATGGTGGCCTGCTACAATATAAAAACTGACCACCACATATCGATTTTCTTTTTTTTTTACAGTTTCAAATGGGTAAATGGGTTATTTCATTGAAAAGCTGTGCACAGTGCACTGATTCACTCAGCCCCATCCTTGCCCCCCTTGCTCTTTCTCTCACGAACACACTGACAATGGACCTGTCTGTCAGAATCCTACTGGCTGACTATCGTGAGCAACAGGAGAAATCCCGCCACATCAGTCGCCCGGTGGACCGTCAAAAAATCCATAGTTTTTACCGTCCCCGTATGTCCCTTTACCGTCCTTGTCTGTGTGTACCTATCATTAAATGTGTCACTAAATGCGCATGAGAGCTTGATGCATGCATGTGCCGGGCTTATTGGCCAAAGAACAACCCTCACAGACCTAAGTGAGTACACAATGTAAAGCCACGGAGGTGTACTGTTCAGTTATTTTTTTGTCACAAGGTGACAACTTATGAAAGGTGCAACACACAGAAGTAAGTGATAGATAAAACTTTTCACTCTAAAAACTTATGTGAGAACACCTCAGTGTCTCATTCTTACTTTCTCTTCTTCTTTTTCACTCCTCCTGTTTCTAACTCCTCCCTATTATACCTCAAGCTGACTTTATCCAGCTTTATCCACCAAGGAAGGTTTTTTTAGAGGAGAGAGAGGAAACTTAAGAGGGGAACCTTGAATCAGGAGAGGAGAGAGGGGTGGGAGGAGGAGTGGAAAGGAGAAAAGTTACAGCACAGGTCTAGAGATCTGAGTTAGAAAAATCTGAAAAAAAAGCTAAGACACCATTGTTAACTATTTTAGAGCAGTTTTCATATTGCACATGCATTGTAGAGTTTTGTCGCTGCACTTTTGCAAGGTATGTTTTCCCCCTGTTTTTTTATGCATCAATACTCCTGTATGACAAAACACTGAAAAACAAAGTTATTAAAATGATAATTTACAGGTTCAAAACCACCCAAAGTGGTGTTAGAATTCAGTGATTTCATAAACTAAAAACTAGCAGGTTTTATTCAGTTTCAGGAACTTTGTTTTTACAATCAAAAATGACAAACTTTAACAGTTGCACTGACCTTGAACTTGTTGCCAACGCTGATGAAGCTGAGTTTGCCTGCCTTCTGTTTGGAGTCCTTGGTGGTGTTGGAGTTCTCAAACAGCTCTCGAACAAATTTGTCTTTTGATTCACACACTAAGCTTTCCAGGGACATATGGAGGGCATCGTTATTCTTCTCCACAAACCGAGTCTGTGGACACACATACATGCAAATGCATACATTTATGTAGTGGCAGACCATCACACAGATGTATAAAATCCAGCCACATATAAAGAACATCTTGATTCCTGCAGTGTATGGCACAAAAGATCAATCAGCAACTATTCTGATAACTGAGTGATCATTTAAGGTATTTTTCAAGCGGATACTCCAAATATCCTAAATCAATTAATCACTAATGAAAATAATAATTACTTAGATGCTTAAAATGACTGTTGACTTTTAATGAGATTTAAATGCCAGTAACTCCACTGTCTTATGTGACTAGTATCTATGTAAGACACATTATAAACAGAGATATTTGGAGAAAAATATTCTACAGTAATACTGGATTTTGTGAATACGACCCAGACTCAATAGCCTTATATAATAAGATTTGAGTTGAGAATGACCGTTTCATAGCAGACTGCTCCAGCAAAGTGCCGGATGATGAAGCCCTCATCATCCCGCAGATTCCTGTGAATGGTCAGCTTCGACTTCCTGGGAACCTAAGTGAGAGAGGAAGAGAGCAAATCATATTTAATGACAGTGCTAGAACACATATATATTGATTTCACTCTAATCCTATCCATCACCATTTCTGCAGAAGAAACTTGTTTATCCACACCGCTACTGAATAAGGAGGGCTGGTGTGGAGAATGGAACATTCAGATAAATGAGGTGCAGTGAAATCCAGCAAAACAAAGGCATATTCTCACAAACTCTGTGCAGGGTCATTTGTATTTATTTAATATGTTGACTTGGATGGATATGAAAGGGAACAACAATTACACACAGTAAAGATATATATATATATATATTATAAACGCCATGAACATCTTATCTGTCTCAAGTGTTACAATGGACCCCAAAAACAACCAACATTATTCTTATAATAAAAAATAAAATGTAGCAAACATTTTTAAGCTTCATTAGATTTGATAGCTTCATCAGCTATTAGAACCATAATAAATTGTGTAAGTGTCAAAACTGAACAGCAGAAATGTAAGATCACAGCATGTTCCAGCACTTTAGATTAAGTTTGATGCCTTTTGACCTATTTAATGTACAGAATTTATTTGATGAATAACTCTCCCTGCAGTCAAGTGAGGTTGCAGCCAGCCACCTCTAATCGTAAGATTCAACTGATGTCAAGGCTACATTTTTGAAAGGATTTCGCGCTTTCAGAGATACAGGCAGCGACAAACAATGGTGACAAAGACTGAGACAGAGGGAGGGGGTGGGAGTGTGCGTCATTCATAAAACTGCTGTAACAAACCGGCGGACTAAAAATGACCACAATGGCAGAGCCACTATGCAGTTACATTGCTCCCTGGTGTCACAAGAGAGCTTAATAGACAAAGAAGGAGAATAATAGCAGAATATGGGAGAGAAAGAAAAGACAAAAGAAGCGAGAGAATAAGAAAAATAGTGGAAGAGGAGAGAGAGGGAGGGTGAGGGAACTAGAGCACAGCTAAGAAATCTGACCGTCAGCCTGAAGTGGTCTTTATGTTTGCTGTGAACAGCCAGTGCGAAGTGTTGGTCACTGGGCTGAGGAAGCCGGTTCTCTTCATCCAGAATATCCAGGATTCCCACCAGCTTTGCTTCCACTAGGTCTGTAAACAACAAATATGAATCTGTCAGTATTATGATTTCTGTTTTTGTTCGGCTTTTAAAAGTACATACACTTCATCTAACTTATCCAAACTGGTAATATTTCAAATCCATAACTTTCATCAAATGCATACAAATATTTTTAGGGACAACAACAAAACCCATGAATCTCTGCGAACGTACTTAAGCAGGGGGTGAGGTGGGAATCACAGCAGCCATAATAATACAGAAGTAACAAAATCACTTAACATTCAGTGTCTGAAAATTAGATTTATTGGAAATTTCCACTGTTTACTGTTTCTGGATGTGAATATTCAAAGCACAAAACATGTTCATCAGGATGCTCATTTAGCCATATATCTGAATTATTCATACGGCATGCTGCATTTGGAATATAATCTAATAGCCAAGGACCTCAGAAAAAAAAAACATTTGCATGAACAAGCACCTGTGCATAAATCCTGAAGATTGATGAGTGAATTAATGGCCAACCCAAAACGGTCATTTGCAAGTCATAAATGTTATTCACGGTTGTCAGTTAACCTCGCACCTGAATAATCACAGCCTTTGAAATACAAATCAAACTTCTTCACCTTGATACACTGGCTACTTCATCCCATTGATTTGAGGATTCATTCAAGGACGGAAACAACACAAACAAGGGGGTAGCATTTCTCCGGCTTCTGGTAGCACAAAAGAGCCAATAAAACCCACAACTACACATCGTGCTTGCTCCCGTCGGACTTATGGATATGCCAGCATCTTGGATAATGAGAACTCTGGTATTTTTGTCCCCCTGACAGGTGTATTTTCGCTGCTCTGACGTGTAGCCCAGAGCAAAAGGAATGGCCCAAATGAATTCCATGTGGGTGAGCTGGTGTTACACTTGAACCAACCTCAGTGCATTTGCGGTGTGTGGGCTCTACAGACAACCACATCTATGTCAGCACAATTTTTGTTTTGCAGCACAGGCCCTCAAAGGCAACACTTCACCTTAATGACGTCCCTGTGTGCCACTCGATAGACCGGTTTTCACTTCAATGGTCACCCAAGGTACAAGACACATGTAGATCTCGATACACATACTCCTACACACATATAGCTTTGACTTTGATCATTTGAAGCCAGTTCAAGTCAGTCATATTATCAGCTTTAGAAGGAGATATATTCAAAGTGCTTCTTTTATTTTGTAATACAGCTTGCCATGAAACTTCTTCACTTTCAACAGACAAATCGTGAACTTTTAAAAAGTGACTGTCCATACAGGGAAGTAAAGAAAAACATAATCAAGGCACAGTGTCTGAGGGCCAACAGGGTGTTGGGAGTTAAGATGTCACAGAGTAACTTACCTATGCAGTCCTGATTATCAACATAATGCACTTCATTCACTCCCAGCCCTTCCCTTTGATACAGTTCTTGCTCCTGCAAAGACACGACAAAAGGTCAAAAATCAACACTGGGCAAAGCATTTTGAAAATGGTCTGATGAAATTTTGAGTTTTAGTCTAGATTTGTTGTTGAGTGGCTTCATCCACCTCAAAAAAACAAACAAACAAAAAAAAAACATCAAACCAACACACGATTCAGATAATGAGAAAGAGGCTTAAACTAGAATTGTGGCACATTAATTGGAAACCTTGGAAGAGAATAACGTTAAGAGATCACAGGAGAGAAACAAGCCTCATCGTGTCCCTTGAGAAATTAGCATTCTAATGGGATAGCGCACATGAGAGATGTAGGGAAAATATACAGAGAGAGAGAGAGAGAAAGGCAGAGCAGCTGAGTGTGCCAACCACTTCCTCCTGGCTTGTGAGAGTGTCTGTAAGTTTGGCTTGTGAGTGACATGACATGGCAGGTTTCCCAGGATAACAGAAGTAAACCACACCAAATCACCTTAATCCACACGCTGCTCACCCACCTCTTTGAGAATACGCTCATTGAAGAACTGCTGCAGTTTCTCGTTGCAGTAATTGATGCAGAACTGCTCAAAGCTGTTATGCTCAAAATACTCTAAGAGGAGGAAAAAAAAACAGAGGAAGCAGAAAATACATATATTTCAATTAATTCTAATGAAAATTTTTGCAAAGCCTGTGTTAATTATGGCAGCAAAGGAAATTAATTCTCAAGCAAGGTCCCTGGTAATGAAGCGTGTGTACGCAATAGGGTACTTATATTAAGAAACATACTGTACAGTCTCTTTAGTCTGAATTCTAAACAACCCAATGGAAAAAAAATTGCCACTGAGACAGCAACAAATTGCAGAACATCTGTAAGTTGCAAATTTTCAATTTGCCCTATATATTCTCAGTTATGTTGGGTTAGATCTGCACATTGCACTCCGTTTTATTACCAAACCCAGCGATGTCCAGCACCCCGATGAAGTTGGAGGAAGACTCGAAAGGGAAACACTGGTTTACTCGTTTCACCACATGATCAAAGAGACGGCTGTACACTGCCTTGGCCAGGGCATCGCGGGCATTGTTTGCTTGTTCCACCTTTAGAGGCACCCTGGAGGGACACACAAAGTGGGACAGTGAGAGACAGTCCGAAACTGGGACATACAAGTCTCTTATTAAATCCCTGTCTTTTATTATTATTTTTTTTTAATCAACCCATTTCCATGCAGCAGCAAAAGTCTAGCTGCATAAATGTCACACATTTTGCTGTGTAGTGCCAATTCCCCTTCAGATTTTTACAGTCAAGCATGGTGATTGTTTTAAAATTAAGGTTTCAAAGCCAAAGACAAAGTATGAAAACTAAAATATGAACCCTGAACTCTTCTGGGCTCTGTAACGACACTTCAGCAGTATTTATTTTAAATTATTTAGAGGGGTTGACGTATGGGCAAAGTGCAGTTCCACTGTGGCCCAGAGTTCAACTCAGCTGTCCCAGCTGGGAAGAAGGTGAATTTAAAATTGTAATGTCTGTTTTTGCTATGATAGCTTTTTACCCACTTTCTTCCGTTTGATATTCCACCCACTCAGTCCCCATAAGAAGAAAAACCCTCATCCATTACAAACAGGAGTAGTCCCCTTATCATACCTCTCAGTAGAGAGTAAGCTAGCTTTTGTCCGATTTAAATGCAGTTAAATGTTAAGTTAAATGCAATAAGGCTTAGAAAACACGAGATCCTTACAAGTAATCTCAGTGACGGACATTTTTATTAGCTGCAATGTTTCATATGCACACTAGTTAGAGACTCAGTCATCCCTCATGCCATCATGTCCACCACCCCCCTCAACCTCCCAGGGGTACAGTGGATCTGTCTGGGGCTTAATGACAAAGCCAGGACCCCTTAGCTCCACCTGCTCCCCCAGACACTGGACCTTTACTGTACTGAAGCCATGCCCGCCTGCCTTGTCAGATATAAGTTGCATTATTTATGTGGAGAAAACACTTCCAGGCCAGGCCAGCATCTGGCCTTCCTGAAATATTAATCTACCAAACCTGGCCCCGTCACCACATCACCACCAAAGTACACAGTAGCAGTGCCAGTATCGCAGCATAATCTCATCTAAACATGTTTTTGTTTTCTAACCTGCAAGAAAACACCACAGACTCATGTAGAAGTAGAGTATACTTAAACATAAAAATCTGCTTTTGTTTTACAGTGTCACTTGGACAGTGAGGATGGGCAGCTAAACAGTGGTGTTTGAGACACATTCTCACAGAGCTCTTTCTTGTATATAAAATAATCAGATCCATTATATACTCTCTTACATTAAGTCTATAGAATAACAGGCTTAACTCAGTGTCAGGATTTAATCCCATTGTCTTGCACAATAAAGACATCTTAATACTTTGCAAGCTAGTACTGATAAGTACAGCAACTGCCTACCCAGTGCCTGTCGATTAAATTCCAGTTGGTTAATCTCTGTCTGAGGATTATTAGCTATTTTTAGATCTATCACAAACTCACTGCCTTCACTCAGTTCAGTTCAGCTGATTTTATTTATTTTTTTTGTCAGTAAACAATGGCAGTGGCTTCTTTAAAAATTAAGAGAAAATTAAAATAATTTTTTTTTTTAATTTATAAAAACAGTACCAAAAGAAGAAAAGAGTCTCAGAGCTCAAAGCTGAACTCTACTGTTCTTACTTGATAACTGTTCCTTTAGCGCCCCCTGCTGTAGTGAGCATGACTCTTGTTGTGAGGCTGACACGCAGATCGTCCCGGTCCAGACCAAGCAGATCAGCGCAGTACTCCAGAGTCTGGCCTGACTGATTTTTTAGGACACAACCACCTGAAACACATAATAAGACAAGCAATCCTTAAAAATCTCCACCTACAGTTTGATGTTCTGAATAATGTGCAAGATATACTTTTATTTCTAAATTGTAATGATAAAGACTGTAGGTCTGGTCTTAAAAAAACACAGAACTGTAGACGTCTATGTGTCAACATTTAAGAAGCTAATCGATACCAACTTGTTTTGTTAATTTCAATGGGTTGCTATTCCACTCAGGGAACCTCTGACTACTGGACAGAAGTGCACTGAAAAATACCCCAGCAATGCAAGTTCTCAAGAAATGTGTTGCCAGTACCAAAATACTGATAATGTCACAGATTATCCTTTTGTAAACTATTGTCACAGCATCTGCCTCACCTGAGGAGCTCCCTGTTTCTTCAAAGTCAATGTTGCCCAGGTGCAAAACACCCGCAACCACCCTGAAAAGGTCCAGCTTCTCTGTGTCATCCAGACCAATTTTCTTCATGGCCACACACATCCTGTTGAAGTCGCCCTGGTCGTCAAGAAGAGGGTCCTTCAGAGCACCGATCTTTAGGTGCTGCAAAACACACCAGAGAGTTAGAAACAGCAGAGAAACAGGCAGTGTGTAAGAGGCCAGTTCTAATCACGATTTACTCAAAAGAGATGCAATCCATGAATATCAATCGGTGTTCTTTATTTAAAAAGTTGAATTCAATTCAAAAGTTTCATTTCAGTTGTCCTCAAGTATTGAGTAAATCTGATTCTAAACTGAACAGGAAGTGAACCAACAGCCCACACTAAACTATAAAAGCCACACGTTAGAGATGAACAAACCAAAAGTATTTTACAGGAATGTGTTAGAAGAGCCTCCACCAGCAGCAAACAGCGAGCAGACCGTCTTATACACTAAGGCTGCTCTGCTACATTAGCCTTATCTCCAAATGTATTGACAACTAATGTATTTATACTTTTAAAGAAAAGACAGAACCAATCCAAAATTGTGTAATATCTCCAGAATGATGAAAGCAGAAAGACCAGGCATGCACCAAGAAAATGTCACTGGAACAGAACACTTCAAGCTTCATTAAGAGTCAAGATTGTAAATTAATCATAGAGTGATAATTAACAAGGGCTTCACAATTATGCGTGAATGTATTCTCTTGGTCATACTGTAATATAAGAGGCATTTCCCAGTTATTGTATTGATGGGAGCTAAATACTTTAATTGTCCATGTCTGCAAAATAAAATGTTAATCTTTAACAAATATTGATTGTGGAACTATGGAAAATATACAATAATTGTGCAGCCCTGCATTGTGCAGTATGACTGTATAAAAGTTAAATAAGCATTTTTCTGTCTAAGCAACACCCAGCAACCAAACGCCCACCCCCGAGTCCTGGCAGACACATGCAGACAAAGAGGAAGCATGCACTACAAACAGCAGCATGTGAAACCTGAAAGTCTCAGTGTTTACTCAGTAGAAGAACACAGGAAAAAAGAGTAGGGAGCACAAAGCCCTGATAAGAGAAGAAACATCACCTTATTGTCCTATATACAGTAACAGAGACACGTGGCAGGACAGACAGATGTACAATGACTTAATTAGCAACATGTTAATAACACTCAGTGTACTCACAAGTTACTAGACATGGTTATAGATTTTATAAGCACAAACATTCATATTTCATATATCACTGGCATCTATAATAAAATAGTTAAGTTGTTGACATTTTAAAATAAAGTTTCTTCCAAATATAGAAAGGGAACAAGAACACAGAGATGATCTTTAAGCTGCACTTAGGATCCAATATTCCAAAGCACAGTTAAACTGATACAACATAACGGCCGATGAACCTCTAGAGACAAAATCAGTGTGGTTACAATACTTCAGTGCAAAAGCACAAGTGAGAGTGAATTGCAGTATAAAAATAAAAGACTAGAGGTTGTGATAGGTCTTTAAGGTAGGTAAGTTTCAATCACTTCTTTTAATGTACTTGACTAAACAAACCCATTACGATTAAATCCATTAACAAAGAACTTAAAAAACCTTGTTTGTTTATCACTATTTCACCTGAAACCTTGATTAACATAAAAGAAGATATTATTCCATCTTAGAAAACAAGAAGTGAGATGAACATGTATAATTAGTCCCTGAGAGAGCAACCTGTCGCACTTATTCTTCTAATTGTTTCATGATATTAATTACACTTCTCCTGCAGGCTTTGCAACGCAACACAACTCAACGAGGCACTGGCTCTTTTTCATGTCGTACATAATTCATCAAATACACAGACCTGAACTAATTTCTCGGCATAAAATATTGCAATTGACCAGTTTCTGCATATCATTTCACCTTTGCAGCAGATTTTCTTAACTATACACTTGTTGTTGGGGAAAAGAATGCTGTATATCTACATGATTTATTGTAAAGGAAAGAATTCAGCAGTATTACAATACATTTTCTGCTTTTGTTTCCTGGGATAAAATACCACACAGTAGGTAAATGTAACCCAAGTCTCAAAAATAATCATGTATTGTTTGAGACTGATTAAACCAGAACAGGACATGACATTACCTCGGGACTCTTGCGATTCTGCATGATTTGTTTATCAGAGTCCTTACTGGCAAAGTATCTGGTGCATCCACGGTTCAGGTACTGCAACAGAGACAAATCATCACAGAAAAGATTTAAACATAAGTGGTATTTTGATCAATTAAATTCAGACAAAGTATATATATATACTGTGTCTGTATATATATATATATATATATATACATATATATATGCATACACACACACACACACACTGGGGATATTTGCATTGATTTCCAGCATCTATAAGATTTACTCTGGTGTCTTCCAATATTGCTCCACAGCTGACTAGTAGTGAATTGCCTGAAGTAATTGCCTCTGTTGATGTGGGTGTCACCTCAGGGACCTGATATAATGACACTATGATAAACATCTCAGGGAACAGCTTGAGCTGCTTGTTGTTGCATTAAGCGTTGTTTTGTAGAGCATGTAGAAGAAAATAACGACTGGGACAAACACCTTTATGCACTCTGACTTTGCCCCTGCTGAGTTGATAATTGCATTCAAACAGGATTGAATTCAATTGTAAAACATTTTGTTACTGAGAGGAGTTTGATTTCGCTTGGGAGGACCTGTGTCAAGACGTCACTAAAAATAAGTGGGCTAGTGGGCTTCCACAGAATTGCTAACCCATGCCTGCTACAAAGAAAAAAACTGTAAAGTCAGTTTAATTACAAGAAAACAAGACCACTACTCCTCAGTTTTATTTCACTGTGGACTGACACCACTGAAACTGAATTGATTTTATCTTAGATCACAATGCTGCATCATGTGTGTTCTTATTCTGAGAAACATTATCGTTCCAGACTCTGGAGTCCATGTAAGCCCACCGACCCTGAAGCTGTCTGGAGAGTCCAGGTGTAGTTTCTTCTTGATGTCCTCAGATGCCCCAGCACACAGCCTGTAGAAGATGTGGTAGTTCCTCTCATCATTACTTTGCATGCAGATCCTGGACTTCTCTAACAAGTAATGGGAGACAAATCCACCCACAACTGCATTCTGGTAAAACAAAAGAAAAATCAAGTGTCAAAAACATGGAAAATTATACATCAACTTGGAACATCAGTGGTCCTTCCATTACCTTGTTATTGAAGTGGATTTCCACAAACTTCCCGAAGCGACTACTGTTGTTATTCCGCACTGTTTTTGCATTTCCAAAGGCCTCCAGAAGGGGATTTGCTGAGTCGGAAAAACAGTATCAGGATCAAACCACCCCAAAATATGACATTCATACACAAGTTTTTATTTTGCTAATATATTACCTTCTACAATTCTCTCGTCAATATCTTGACCACTTCCGTATGTTGTGGTCAGATATCTATAGTATGGGGATGAAATAAATACAATTTGAATGAAAACAACAGACAAAAAGACAGTCACACAAAAACCAAATCCACAGTTTATACATTTTAATGATTACTACAGCAGCTTTCTCTAACAAAGTAGCTATGACTGCTAGACATATGGCTAGTGGGAGATTTGCAAGGTTCTATAATTGGCTCTCAATCTGGGGTGAAGTATCTTGGTTTGAAAGGAGAGAAGGGGAATTTCCTTTGTAACACTTTGGGACTGGGACTTTGGGACTGAAGGTGAGATTGAAGGGGAGAAGGGGCATATGATGCAGCATAATTCACGGAAGTTCATACCTGAGAACAAACTTGGTGTTTTCAGTCTTTCCAGCACCAGATTCACCAGAAACTATGATGGACTGGCTCATCTTTAGAACCTTCATGTCCCTGTAGGCTTTGTCGGCTGAAAGGGAAAAATATCACAGATTCCTTAACTCTCTAGTGTAATTAGGGATCAAATTATGTATAATGCAATGATGAATTTTTGTGCAGCTGTTGTGATGAATTACAATGTCACAGGTGCTAAGGAGGATTCCTCAAAAGAACTTCACGGAAAATGACTGTCCAATTTAAATAAACTGTACAGTTCCTGCATTATTTGCACCTCTGATCCTTTATGAACTAAAAAAATGATGTTTCCATTTACTTCTGGTAACGGTTAATTAAGGATAACACCAAAGCCTCTTTAGAAAGTAAACGTGCAGTATTTCATCAACTTTAAAAAGTCATGTGTTTCACTTATAAATGTTATACTATAGTATTATTACTTGTAGTTATATAGTATACTGCATGTTATCACCTCTTACCTATAGCATAAACATGCGGTGGCAGAGTGCCCAGTGACTTCCCCTGGTACGACTTGATGGCGTCAGGGCCGTACAGTTTGGGGATGTCATAGTAAGGATTCACAGCTATCAAGATATTGGCCACATAAGTCTGTAAGAGATATAAACACATATATGGTTAGAGTCTCTGCATTCACAGAAGGTTAATAAAGTGCAGAAATACATATAAATTGTTGAATAGTGATGAGACTAAACAGGTGAAAATGAGCCCAGTGAAAGCAGATGAGACACACCTTAACTTGTTTCCCTGTCTTTCTTTTCCCATCTACCACCTGTCCCTCATTTCCTAAGTGAGTGTCTGGGATCAGGATTGGGTTTGCCAGGCTGACTTTGTGACCCCATGCTAGCCTCCCATCCCTCTTTACCACCTGGTACTTTTCCCTTAGGGATATAAGGATAGGTATCCTCTCTTCTTCTGTCCTCTAACTTGTTACTGAATCTCCTTATGATGCAACTGGATAGTAACGGCTTTAAGCCATTGCTACAGTAAATATAAAGGATTTAAACAAACAAGTAGAGAACGTACATAGATGTGGTCTTTACTGTACCGCACTCTAACATTGTTGAGAAGTGTGGCTTCATTCAAGTACATAAGGGAACCTGAAAACAGGAACAAATGAAAAAAAAAAGAAATGATTTCTTGGAAATTAGCCACTGTTAGGAACAACAACATTTTCAAAAAATGATTGCAAGAACATGACTTAACAAGTAACTGTGTTATGTTAACTTACAGTTGTCATCTACGTGCTTGTTGACATCATCCTCTGCTGGGAAGACTTGGCTCATTGGAGCAAGAAAGGTCTGTAACATAAACAGGGACAGTCAGACATGCTACAAGTTGCACTGTCTCTATGAATGCCTGCCAACTTTAAATACAAGATTATTTATTGTTTACTTATTGTTCTGTGGAAAGCTTATGACACAAAACAAATTTTATTAGCATCCTATAAAAGGAAGACATCATAAAAAGCTAAGCAAGCATGCATAAACATGAATCATTCATCATGCTTAAAGATCACAGTAATGATGTTTGGTGCCACATGTTCCCAAGCTAAATTAGTTACTGATATTCTCACTCTGTTGTTTAAGAGTCTGAGTTAATGGAAATAAACTCAATGGAACAAGCCGGCTGTGAGAGAAACAAGGGGAGACATGGCAGGATCATGAATAATTTGGTGGGAGAGCAATATGATCTGAACACCTGAGCAAATAAGTGAGTGTGTGTGTGTGGTGTGTGGTCTGTGTGTGGTGCAGGAGAGATGATGTGGTGCTTGTGGGAACCAATCAAATTAGGGTATTATTAAAAATAACCAAACCCCAGCATTTAAACAAGGCAATGACTGACTTGATTAAAGCAGAACAATGACCGTGTCTGGTAATTCCCTACAGCACATATCAATATAACAAACACTCTTTTCCTCCATTTACATATTCATTACACCCCCTATAAATACCACTGCTCATGTTTGTGTGTGTGTGTGTGTGTGTGTGTGTGTGTGTGTGTGTGTGACCCAGTCTGAGCCATGATGCATTGTTTATTACCACCAGCAGCCTGTAATCATAAACAGAATCTGCTTTGTGTGCCTGCTACAGTACCTTGGCTCAATCTGGACATGGCCATTCACAATAACAACCATGTGAGAAATGTCTAACCAATAAAACTGACAAAGAAGAGGAGACAGCCAGGCTGAGGGCCATGTCCAGAGCTGAGGCTCTAATGAGTTCAGCACTGCAGTAAAAAGACACTCAATGGGCCTTTCATTCCCTCACCGAATGGAACAGAGTTTCTGCCTTACAATGGCCCAAAAACTGGTAATAATCATTCAAAGCTTTTCCAAGTGAGGTTCACTTCAGACGCTGAGTGCAGTACACCGTAAAAATATTTATCTTTGTCAGTCATTTAGTGGTGCACACAGTCTTAATATTATGCAGTAATTGCTGGTTTGCTATTCAACTTTGACTGCATATGTGTCTTAGTTGTCACCTCGAGATTAGAATGAAGCCGAGTATCGGTTTTGAAAACCTCAAAATATTGTACCATCAGAAAAATTTGCAAAATAATTCTTAAAAAAGGTGAGACTGTATCATAATGCAAACACACACAAAGCTTTTTGACTAAGTTTGTAGATTGTTACATATTTTAAGGAATAAAACAATGATTGAAAAATAATAAGCATGCTCAATACCAGGGCCCTGGTACAGGCATTTTGACATGTCAGAGAAGGGGAAAGCAGAGGTGTATGTAATAAAATAAATTATGGCTGAATTCCATTTAGCTGCTTCAGATTCAGGGTCCTATTATTGTGCATACAGGTGCAATGTCATGTTGTCATGGCATACTGGTGCACTTGAATGGATGTTATTAGATGCACCTGTGCTTTTGTTGACACCGGAAAGGTCTATACATTAGCTGTTATGAGAACACTTCAAACATAACAAATGCAGAGCCCACTGCTACAGTGCATGTCTGTTGTAAACATCAGACGCCTGCTTGCTGGGCACACATGACAGCTCAGGTGTAACAGGTGGCCTTTACCTCCTAATGAGCAGCCCTCCCTCTAGGCAACACTATCAGCACACCTGCTGCTGCTCTCTTTATTTATTCATGCCACTGTACATGTGGTCTCTCATGTTTCTCACATATCACACATTGTTGTACTAACGCCTTTCAAGCTGAAATCGCACTTAAGACAGACAGCAAATCAAATTACAGAGGATATAAGTTTTCATTTCTTTTACACTGCTTTGCAAAACCCTCCTGGGATTAAGGCAAACAACAACCAGTTTATAAGGCCTAATCAGTGAATGTGCAATGGTCACATCAACCTGCAGAGACACGTGAAAGGAAAACAAGCACCAGTACTGCGACTACCTCAGCCCCTCACCCATTTCTCAGCTGGACTTTGTTTGTAAATGGAAAGCTAAGGTGTGTGTTTGTGTGTGATGACCCGCCTTGCCCTTCTGGTTCAGTGGTTCTATGGTGAGCGTGTCGGCTCCTATGTCAACGATCGTGCCCAGCTGGAACCCGTCGGTGGGGTGGGGCGCCCATACTGGCTTCCCATCCTCCATGGCTCACCTCCAGTCAGCACGCTTACACAACTGGGAGAAGGAAGGAGACAGAACGTGGAAGAGAGGCAATTTAAATAAATGAAAACACATATGTGGCTCAAAATAAATATGCAAAGCACAGTACACAGTTTTGCATTTTTTCCTGAAGTACTTCAAACAAACTGAATCTGCTTCAAAGTTGCTCCTTTTGCTTGTTCCCTAAGGCTTGTACAGCTACACAATATGCATTTCTCTTCACAGCTGCTTAGGTGATAAAAAATTATGTCAGCATCGCTAATTTCTAGACTGAGAAAACTTTGGTAGTGTCACCATTTTTGTCAACATTTAATTTTTTGACCACCTAATCACAGTGACTGTTAAACTTTACAAGGCATTAAAAGCTTTTAAAGCAACAATATTTTGCTATAAACATCATCTTTTACTTGACTTGGAGACTAATATCAAATTAGCCAGGTATTACTGATAGAGCCTTAAGTGAAATACCACAAAAATCAAAAATGAGAATGAATTCATGACCAAATTAAACTACAGTCATGAGTTGTCTCCTGAGGGACTCCTGCAATCCCACGTGAGGGCAATGCTGCCCCAAGCGACCTGACATAAACTGCCCAGCCAAACAATCCCATCTGGAGCATCTCAGGTCTGTCAGTCTGTATTTGGACCATGTAACATCTGAGCTAAAGCAGCTAAACCCACTAAAATAAAATTTTGGGGTGTACTCTCTGTCCATACTGGTCATTATTTGGTTAAGTCAGTACAATTATGGAGATTAGCAAAGTAGTCTCTGTTATCCACTTAAGCACTTGTGCACAGTTAGCCCATTTTTAATGATTGTTGTTATTTTAGGTAACATAGCAAATATAGATGATTTCAGTCACTTAAAGGAAAGAAGGTTCAACAATCTGTTCATTTCAGTTTTTGGCATAATTTGGAAGTCTAAGAGAGGCAAAATATATTGCAGGCTGGGTATTTTAAGCACTGTTGTTTTTGCTAAAACTCACGGCTTCAGCTAAATAACAGAACTGTAAGACATCGTGCTCTATTTGACAGCAGGCAGTCAGGCCCTGCTTCTTGTGTTGACAATCTCAAAACATCTTCAGTCAAATGAAAAAGCCGGGTTTTCATGTGTGTCTCATTAACAGTTCCTGACAGTTAATCCTACAACCACAGAGTTCTTCAAAGGAAAAGTGCTGACGTTATGCTTGAGTATCCAATTAGCTTCCAGGATTGAGGTCAAATGTCAGAGAGAATAGGTGCTGGGAACTGCTGATGCAGCCTTCGCCGAGGACTCAAAGTTCAACAGGTACATGAAATCAGCACAATGTTGGATCCAACCCAAGTACAGACTGAAGGTGGTAACCTATAGTGAACGACTCCATTTACTTTCTTTGATCCTGTTAAGCAAGATAACAACGATCTTGTACTATTCACATTCATTTTCTGTGAGATATTATTCATGACATTGTTATTACCTCTTCATCCCAGGTGACACGCGTTTAAACAAAGGATGGAAAGACTTTTTTGAATATTTTATTCCTCTGTTTTACATAATGACTTATTAGTAAAATGAGTCAACCATTTTTTTCCCTGAACAAAAGCTGTTTTCTTGCTTACTTATAGTAATCAGTGAACATCGACTTTTACTGCTTCATTATCAAGGTCATGTTGTGTCTAGTCAATACACCTACATCTGGCAAGTGCCTGCTGTGTATGTGTTTTGTAACAAAGCTCAGATAGTAAACCCATTAAAGTAAAAGTATGAGATACAGTAGCTGGAAAGGCCAAAACTGCTGTATGGCCAAACCTGAGAACTGTAGAAATCTAGATCACATTTTATCAAATGCTCTATTTCTGGACAACAAAATGTGATGACTTGGGGAATGCCTGTATAATAATGCTACTGAAAAACAAACAAATATAAGAATGTATTAATACTTTTTTATATTAGTATAAATGAATGATGACCTGCTTTGCATCTAAATGAAACTGTCTTTTATGGAGTGATTATAAAGTGCAAATAAGAGATAAATGTTATAAGTGCTTCCACAGAAAGTGAACGTAAGTTAAAACAAATGGCGTGTTGTTATCTCTAATTATTGTTGTTGTTCAATGGCCCATCTGTTATTTGAGCAGTAATCTTCTGTTTACACCAGATGCCTTCTTTTGCCCTATGTAGGCCAACAGCCAAGCAAGAGGAAGATATCTCACATCAAAGCACCGATCCACCATCAAGGCCAAAACTAGAGCAAAAAGAACTCAAACAGTTCATTGAGAGATAAAGTTCATGGATGGCTGCTGTTCCATAATAGCAAAATTGAACTACAAGTTTCTTGAACCTCTCTATTGGTTATAGAAAGCAGAGCCAATGAATTGTCTTGACACTAGGGTGCAATGTACTGTCAATAGAGATCAATACACAATGACTAGAGTTGGCTGCAACAAATGAAAAGGCTCTATCTGTAACTTTCAGAAACTTGGACTGTCTCCACCTTCTTAGCATATGTAAATCTGCAGCGATACTCATTTGACTGTTAATGGTGAATGTACACATCATACTCCTGTATTCCAACCACATGCAAACATAAACGTAAGCAAGACACTAGAAAGAGGGAGGATAAGATTACTTTCCCAGTCTGTTATCTTCAACCTTCAAGTGTGAGCTCAAGGCTGGTGGGATCTTCAAGATGGTCTTTGTTTGATGACTGATAAAAAAAAAAAGAGACGTTTTCTCACAGTTTCCTACTTCTAGTTTAATTACAGCACGTCCACACAGGAAATACTTTTAGCTCAATTCCACATGAACAACAAAAGCCCACATGATAGCACACATCTTGCTCTAAAAATAGATATAATCAGTAGTAAGGACAAAATACTTGTTTAACATTGACCAAGAGCATGCTGTCTATGCTAGGCTGCTGCAAACATGGCTCCATACACAACACGTCTTCAACGTACAGATCACTGTGTACACGTGCTATTTTCAAAGCAAACCTCCAAACAATCTGGTATATCACTTAGGGAGATGGCCTTCAACCTAAGAGTCTACACCACAAAGCAAAGGCATCACTAACTGCTCTCAACAAAACTGAGACCAGTCCCTCGTGAGTAACTTTGACTCTGCAGTCTTAAATCCTCTTAGTATTTGACCCTAATCCAGACAGAGAGGTGAGATGCTTCAAGTGAGATCTAAGCCTAACAAAATAAAATTCAGTGATCAGTTTGTACGACAATGCAAATCAGAAGAGTGCCACATGTCCCGTGATACAGCAAGAAAAATACAGTACACAGGACGGGGGAAACATAAACATACACACTCACACACACACACACACACACACACATGAGCGGACACTGGGGCGCTGAGTCAAAGCAGGACACACAAACACGCCTCTTGTTTCCTGCTTCTTGTTTCCTGTTCCCTACCAGGCAAAAGGGACATGGAAAATGCATGGGATATCGACTAAAGGGCAACCGAATGAAGAGACATGTACCCACAGGTCCCTCTCAGAGGTGCACCTTTCAAAAAACATGGTCACACGTGATAGATTATGGGTTTTAAAGGGAAGTGAATAGAGTTTGCTTAGGACTGGCAACATGGTACAGAGGGTAAAATTAAGCATATAGAAGATATGAGGCAGTTGAATGAAAACAAATAATAAAACACAGGAAATAAAACCAACTGTAATGCTAATACTATAGGGACACTTCAGCTATAACACAGTAGAGCTATAATACTATCATACTTTAGTGAATTCATACTAGTTGAAGAGAACTTCTTCCTGTGGCTTTTAAAATCAGTTCAAGAGAACCTCATAATTAGGTGAATTTACGCAAATCTCCACCCGGCAGAGAAAGAGACTAACGGTACTAAGCACCTTATAAATAAGCCATAATGAGTCTGACACTACACCACTGCAGGTAAGGCTTGTTTTTCATCAAATAAAATTATTGGTAGTTAGAAGACTACAGCAACTACCGTCACTCCATCATTGTTACCGATAAGATAAGACAAAGTACATGAAGCTGTTCCTGACCCTGACTTTTTCATTTAAAAAAAGTTGGACACTTACATCTCGTATCCTTCAGACAGTAAAATTTACGTGCAAGCCGACAGTAACAAGTCCCTCATACGGATGTGTATCTGTATCTGTAGTCCAGCTTTCTCGGTCTTTCTCTCCTCCCGGAGCAGGACAGGACAGGACAGGACGGGACGGGACAGGACGGAGCTGCGGCAGGCCGACTGGATGACAGGCTGTGCTCGCGCTCCTGCCGGTGAGCACAGGTGACGTCACGCTGACTGTACGCTACTCAAGGTGCGTTTAAGAGCTGCTCGTAAGATCCAGTGTCAGTTAGGTTTTCTTTACCGCAGAGGAAAAATGTACATGGACAAGGTAGTATAGTTCGGTTATGTACATCTTTAGTATCCCAGACATATTTCCAATTTCACCACTTTTTTTTCCATCACAGAGATCATAATATGATATTTTTTAAAACACATGAGTTTGATTGAAATAACATCTATTTCGAACATCTGGTCAAAATAGAGATCAGAGTAGAACAAACCAACACGTCGCTGGTACATTTGTGCTTGCACAAGATACAGTACACATCATTTAAGAAAATACTTGAAAAAGAAACTGTGTGAATATGGGGGATCTTATTTTTTAGAATTTGTGTTGACTAATTTGTGTTTAATCATCACAAACCTGGAGTCAGATGATAAATTCAGTACACACCAGAATACTTCACTGGCTGCAATGAAAAGACTGCAAATGTGGCCTTGAGTCATGAATATTTGAAAGGCAGGTAATCTAAAACTTTTGGGGGGATTTTTGAAGGAGACACCTAATCTACCATTGAAAGCAGCCACTGTTTGTAAATCTAATTAGGACATCTGATACACCTGTATTGGAGCATATCTGATTACGGACATTAGATGACAGCATGTAAACATTAACATGACATTTTTTTTGTTCAGTTAAAAGTCCAAGTTAGCAGTTGCCTGACATCCTAAATTATACACAGCAAGACAAGGACCACCATATCGGACACTGACATATTTCATTTTCCTGGTTTAACACCGACTAGTATACAATAATGACAGGGAACTATGGATCCCATTATTTTGTTACATTTGATTATTCCTTTTTGCAGTCTGGTAAAGAACAAATAGTCTTGGCGCTGCAGTCTTTTTAAAGTGTGAAAATCTCTTTTGTTATTTTGATTACATGATTTGTGGTACAGTGTACTACTGACTGATGAATTGCAAATAAAATGGGATAAGAAACTGTACAAATACAGACCATTTCCTTATTTCAAAGCCCACCTCTTGTGCTTGCATGGACATTGGCTCCATCAAGTGGCCATACTGGTGAGAAGCAGATCTGTCTAAAGCCAAATCCCAAACCAATTAAAACTCACTTACAGGAAGGCAGAGAAGAGTAAAGATCAGGGAAGATATACACTGGAGGGATGATCATCACAAGGAACCAGCGCACTCTGGGGAAATGAAAGTGGCAGAAGCCCAATATAGTGAACTACAGTATTCATATAAAATTTCAAATTTCTTGACGTGGAATGACTCTTGGGCATGATATAACAAAAAAAAAAAAAAATGCATTCATGTCTTAGAAAACGATAAGAGTCAATTCCTATGGGAACAAAAACAAACCACAGAAATTGTAGGAGAAATTTACTGTGTTGTTCACGTTGGCTTCAGGACACATTCAGCAGTATTTTTGCTCCTCCTTAGCAGCACACACGCTAGAGTGTATCTTAGAGATAATATTTATCTGACACTAAATTCAGAGTTATGTGAGTGAGAACTAATCGTGATGTTAAAATGGATTCCCTAAATAAATCCTCAGTGAAGTTTTTTGCAGAGGCCTGGGGAACAACTTATCATGTTCCACTGTAAAGCTCTGCAAAGCAAAAATCTGTGCTTTCATGTATATATTTGGGTCCATTGTACCATTAATCTTGTTTGTCTGTGTGTATCCCTTTGGGCTACATTAATTTTTAATTAAAAAGAAATTATATAAGATGACAGATATGCAGCGTGGCACTATACAAATGTAGAGGGAGCGCACAGAAAAAAAGTTTGTTTTTAATCACGCAGATTCTAATATTATATTAGCAGAACTTGAACTCTTATATCATTAATACAGAAAAAGCAGAGAAAGTTCAGGCAACCCACACAAACACAGGCAATGCAATAATACAGTTACATAAGTAGTGATGTTAAGGTAAGCCATGTAATTTGTTAAAAGAAATGCTAATACAGTAATAAATGTTATACTGGCCAATAAAAAAATATAAATATTCTCAAAATATTTAAAACATAATTTTATTTATTTATTTATTTTATTTTCTAAATACTGGATAGAGTTTGAAGTTAAGTCAGTGTATTTATCAGGCCCCTCCACTGTCGATCACTTGACTACTTTCCCAGCCAATTATCTGTGGAGCTCCAGCTGCTTTGGCCTTTATCTGTGAACTGTTTATGAATGTCCTATCAC
Source organism: Toxotes lorentzi (assembly GCA_037833715.1). Classification (NCBI taxonomy): domain Eukaryota; kingdom Metazoa; phylum Chordata; class Actinopteri; family Toxotidae; genus Toxotes; species Toxotes lorentzi. Next base: position 10,326,495 of record JBBMJY010000009.1, read on the forward strand.
GCACATTCTGTGGTGCCTGTGGAGTAACATGAAATGTTTCTGTAGGATCACCACTGTTCAAAGCCCCTGGAAGTCTTTGCAAGCTGGCAATAAGTTTTCCTTCTGTCTGGAAAGTTCCTCTACAGGTAGGCCATCCATATTTTGAAATTCTGTATACTGTTTTGTCCTTTCTAACCAGTTTTTTATTGACATTGCAAAAATTATCACGATGAAGATGAATATGTCTTTGGTCTGGGAAAATATGACTCTGGATGTGGCTTCCATTTCCTTTGTGAACAGCTGTTCATGTCAAATGTTAATTATTCTAGTAGACAATTATAAATTGGTTCAAAACAACATTTTTTTCCTTATTATTAAGCTGGTATCTGTGGCTTCAAATGTACACTGGCTTGTGTATTCTCTGATTAAAATGCATCAGTGTTTTGCTACTGAAACAAATGCTTACTCCTGATTCCATTATATCAACTTTAAAATACTGTATTTTCTTGGTGATATCTGCAGTCAAGCTTCCGCTATTTTGTGAATATTTCTTAATCATTCGTATTTTCTTTATTTCTCCTGCTTCTCCAGTATAGCCTTCTAACCAGCCCATGTAGAAGAATGAGAGGAAAGAAGCTGTTACTACCAATGCTACTAATGTCTGTGATGATGAGCTTTGTACCAATCCAGACACCTCATGGACAGCACATGGCAGAGGAGCCTTGCACTGTTCAGATCCTTGTCCCTGGACTCAAAGGTATTGCAGTTCTTAGACACATAATTCAAAATGAAAAAAAAAAAGAAAAACAGAATCTGTCTTCATATTTTCTAATTTTTTTTTTTGCCGATTTTTCATTGCAAAAGGGGAACCAGGAGAGAAAGGACAAAAAGGAGCACCGGGGAGACCGGGAAGAGTTGGCCCTCCCGGAGAGACTGGTATAGTTTTTGCAGAAGATTGGCTGCAAAAACTGCAGAAGAAGAGTGCAGAACATTTTCTTTCCAAGCGAAGGGGGAAAAAAATTACCATGCACAGCTTGCATCTCCTCAATTTTTCCACCACTACCACTAAGTTGAAACAAAAAAGAACTAGGGCAAAGATCGCATTACTTGGGCTGATAATGTGCTGTTACATCACTAACAGGCCATCCACAGATGGACAAGTGTTTACATTAGGGTGAGAGGTTGGAGGAGAAATGATTTGCAGAATCCACTACTGCGGACAAGTGTTTACTGAAGACCTTAATGAGGAGTGGAGGGTGTTCTCATACTTTAAAAAGGAGATTATACAGACTTGTCATTTTAATTAACCCACCTTAGTGGAAGTAAATAGTGGCTTGAGAGTTTCAGTTATTTTTGTTAACTTAAATTTGTGGTCTTTTAGGGGGCAGAAATTTTATCTGGCAAAAGAGATGTTTTTTTTTGTTTGTTTGTTCAGTTTTGTTTTGTTTTTTTTTATATTCCTGTGACACAAACTTTTTTTCAGGCCAACCTGGGCTTAAAGGACAGAAAGGAATGATGGGACATTATGGAAAAGTGGGCCCAAGTGGAGTGAAAGGTCATTATAAAATGTGCAAATGTGCTTCGGATGTATGTGTTTGGGAATTAATGAGGTATAATATATTTCATGTTTTATGAATAATTACATTCCATATCTCAGGGGTAAAAGGAGACAGTGGAGATCCAGGTCCAAGGGGCCCTAATGGAGAGCCAGGTGAGATATTATACCATCTTATTCAGTTCCTCAAACAGACTGTTGCAGGATTAAAAAGACACATTTGGTGAAATGTGAGAATGAATTATGACAGTGATGTGGTAATCCCCAACATTTTTGCCTTATCAGGTGTTCCGTGTGAGTGCACACCAATGAGAAAGATGATTGGAGAAATGGACATTCTTGTGTCTCAGCTATCCTCTGAACTCAAATTCATTAAAAATGGTATGAACTTAGCATTCCTTTAAAAAAAAAAAAGCATTTGTGTGTTTTGAAAACACTTTGACACTTCTTGTCTGACTTCATGTATCCTTGCTATTGCTTCACTTGTTATCCTCAAAGACCTGAAAGTGCTGGGCATGTCAATGTGAAATTTATAGAAATACAAGTGCTCATTTTTCAGCACTGCCCTCCCCTGCAGCTGTTGCTGGCATAAAAGAGACAGACAGTAAAGTCTATCTGTTGGTGAAGGAGGAGAAACGCTACTCCGACGCTGAAGTCTACTGTCAGACGAGGGGAGGGCACCTGGCCATGCCCAAGGATGAGGGAGCCAACACTGCCATCGCGGGGTACATTACAGACGCTGGCCTGAGCAGAGTCTACATTGGCATTCACGACCTGGACCGAGAAGGTGTTTTCACCTATGTGGATCAATCGCCTATGACCACTTTCACCAAATGGAGAAAAGGTGAGCCCAACAACGCCTATGATGATGAGGACTGTGCTGAGATGGTGGCCTCTGGAGAGTGGACTGATGTGGCGTGCCACCCAACCATGTATTTTGTCTGTGAATTTGACAAGGACAGTGTCTGAGCGCAGTCCTCACTGACGAGCTGATAAAAGATTTGATAAACCTAAATGGAGTTAAAGTTAGATGTGTTCACAGTATTTGTGTGATACTGTCTGTAAATACGATGACAAAATGACATGTAAGTTGTGCAAATTCGTATATTTTCTTTTTTCCCCCCTTGTAAGCTATTTATTTCATTAACTCACATAACAACCTGAGTCTTTGTTCTTTTTGTTAGAATTTTAGTCATTGTAACCACACTCTTAATCTCATACTATGTGATTCATTAATGTCCCCAACAGGAGTTTTCATGTTATTCAGACTATCCACTGAACAATTTGCTACAGTGCCATCAGCACACAAGGCAAATAAGCAAATGCACAGGACTGTAGAGTTTGTATGAAATTAAAAGAAAGATCTGGTTCCAGTTGGGTCCTTTTAATCACAGAAATTGAATACACTATGCATTCTATATTCATATTCATATAATAAGTTATGTGGCGGTTGTTGTACAATAAACGTTCACTAATATCTAAAAAAGAGTCTGCACATTATGTTCTGCCCATGAGCTGACTAAACTTATTTAGTGGAACGGTGCTTTGAAACAAATCCTGAGCCAGTGTAAGACAGACTCCACCCAGAGCACAAAAACTGTACTGCACTGTGCAGTACAGGATGCATGTTTTGTGGCTTTTGCTGCTCAATGGGCCTTTTCACATCAGACAATTTGGCTTGTTACAGTAGGAAAAGCACAGGTGTTAATAATAAGATTAAAGATTGCTGTGTTGAAAGTGAAGCAGCTAAATAAAAATTCTGTTATAAATTTTATTATTTACACCTTGTTTTCCCTAATGTGACATGTCCAAATATCTTCTGTGAAAGGTCTTTCATGCCATTTAAATGGTATCTACACACACTGTTGCTATACAGTATTTCCAAACCCTAACCTGCTGTAGTATTCAAAAGACATCTGGGTGCAATAACTCACAAAAAAACCTCATGGGTGAACAAAGTCTGTGTGTGAATTATCTTGGGAGCTGTGTAATTACATCTGAGTGACCTCACACATCCACGTTCCAGTTTCTAGCTTTAAAGAGTGCATGTTCACAGGTACTGTATAAACCACCAGGGGAAACAGTGATTACAAACTGTACACAATGTGATTTTTAAAAATGGGTGGCACTGACATTTAAGGGCATCAAAGGAAACTCTCACTGCTACTCCTTGATCTTCCACAAGACAAGACACAGGAGACATCTCTTTAGGTAACCACACATTGCAAAAAAAACCAAAAAACATAGATACCATATAGATTTTAATCTACTCAACAGCTCTAACTGTTATGTTTCAAAGGGGATATTTACTTGGAGTCAATTGTTGGAGATTTTTTTATATGAACATAGATTTGGAGAAAATGTTGAAATCTATCTTAAATCTGATGGTGTAAACTGAACACAGTGGCATGTAGTGCTGATTTTTGATTATACTTAAATTAACATGGATTGTGCATGTATGACATGAAAAAAATGATGTATCATCTAAACACAAGGGAGTTGACAATAATAATTAATGAATTACACTTGGTAATTGTTTGAGAGTGTAATGTTTGCTGAATGAAAAACAAGACATTACACACAGTAGGTTAGTTTGACATTTGCTTCTTTGAAAATCCTCTATGATTTACTAGTGTGATTAATAGAAGTTGTCTTACAGCCCTGGCTGCTATTGTTTTTCGGGATGTGCATCCCAGCTGAGATAATATTGCATCCCTCTTAAGAAGAGGAATTTGAATATGCATGATGCAGTTCTAATAAAGCACAGCACCAGTCCCTTAAGAAATGAATAATTAATGCTGAGATGAATTATGCATTTAATTGACCAGGAGTTGTCTGGCCTAAACCAATTAGGTGCCATTGTTGGTGCAATCTCTGGTTACCTTTGTGGTAAACAATTTGGACAGCTCTGTCTAACAGTGGACTGGCAGATAATCTGTGGAGAAAAAAAAAATAGGCCTGCGAATGGGAGATATGGCGACAGTGCATAAAAATGAGGGAAAAAAAACACACACCCTGCATTTGGTGTCATACCCACTTCTTTTCCCAACATTGTCATATCAAATTTGCACTGTATTAAAATTGTTTTAGCTTGTGCTTGTAAAATTTAACATCTCTCCACTCAACAGAAAAAAGTCTGAATTTAGAAAGTCATGCCAGTTTTTGATGAATACAGAGAGATGAGTGGTAAAGGGGTGCTCTCTCTGCACTATTTTATACCCTTAAAAATGCAAATAAACATACTTTGATAGACATGGTAGATTCTAGAGGAGCTAGAGGAGCTTGGGGAAAGATGGTGCTGAGGAGCTGAGGATAAAATAGGCCTACTGTAACCCTGTTCAGTTGGCTGGTTTTGTTGGTCCATATGGGTGTGCATATCAATGACTTGCATCAACATCTGCATATAAGTTGACAGCCTCCAGTAAATATAGAGCACGATGTTGCCAAAATGCAAATAAAACACACTGAGGAAAGTTTAATTTCTAAAAAGATTAAACAAATTGCTAAGGAGAAGGTGGCCATTAAACTGCCTACTACATCTGGCAAATGAAGGCTCTCCCTCATTTTTTAAAATACCAGATGTAGCAGGCAGTTGTTTGCTCAATAAGGCAATATTAGTGTATGACATTTCAAGGCTTGTGGCTGCAAATTCATACTGGAGTCTTTCTGTTCCCTAAAGGCCAAAATGTATGACTGCGACATTTGTGCAAAAATAAAGTTATGTTACAATGCAAAACTCCATGTTCATGTCAAAATGCAGATCATTTAGGCCTGATCTGCATCCTGATCATCTAGAAGTCCATTGGTCCAGAAATATGGACTATGGACCACTGATAAAATCCTCAAAAGACATGTAAAGAAAGGAAGAAAGAAAGAGAAATATCACAGAGCCCATACAAAAAACAAAACAAAAACAAGGACATGAAAAATGTCAACATATGTAAGAAAGTTATTGTGCTTTATTATTTTGAGGCAGCATAAACAAAATTTAGATCTGATAGGTACCTAGACTTGTGGTCATCTTTAAACTGCTGCTGCTACTGATCTGATAAATAAATAACCCATTACTTGCTGGTGGACGGTTGCCGTGGAAACACTTAGTTTCGGAATCAAACACCAAATTAACGCTACCTACACACAAAAGAGAGAAGCTAGCAAACAACAACAACAACAACACAGACGGGGGGGGATAGGTTTCTTGATGCAGCACCTCTCGTGTGGAGGAACTGGTTTCCATATCAGATGCTATCTCCAGTTACGTCTCCGGAGACCCAACACATCTACCACTGACACGTTTACTTTTGACACCAAGCGCCATTATTGTTTGTTGTTTTAAACTGCTTTTCTTAGCTAGCTAAGTATGCCGGGCACACCTGGGAGAAGTGATTTGCCACCAACAAAAACAATAATTGTGTACAGGAACGGAGACGCCTTCTTTCCCGGAAGGAAAATAGTTGTGAACCCGCGGCAGGTGTTAACCTTTGACAGCTTTTTGACCTCTTTGACCACGGGGGTCGACGCCCCGTTTGGCGCCGTGAGGAAGCTGTACACTCCCGTAGAGGGACACAAAATCCAGCATTTGGACGACTTGAAGCACGGGAGCGTGTATATTGCAGGCGGAAATGAGAAGTTCAAGAACCTGGAGTAGGTACCATGTATGAGGTGGCGTATGCGTGTGGTTTTAGCATGGAGGTCAGGTCATTGTTAACGAGGACCAGCTCCTCTCTAGGCCCTGAAAGGGTGTATATGTTTCCAGCCGTGAGCTATAGCTAAGGATGTCTTCCATCTATTTTGTAGACCAACAGTAACTGTGTATGTTAGGAACTGAAGCGTGGGTTTGACTCATTTACATTATTTTTTAATGTCTTCCAGCTATTGTGAGATAACAACCAAGAAGCCACAGAATAAGAAAAAAGAGCAGGTAAAATTGCTTTTTGTCTTTGATAAGTTATACTGAAAATAACTGCTATTTTCAGGTGCAGTATTATTATGTGTGATTGTATTTTTGTTTTTTAGTTGGAAGTAACTGGGATGAAACGGTGACAATAAACACAAAAGTCCTGATATCACACATAACATCAGAGGTTGAGTTGGATGTTTCCAAATGCCTTATTCCTTATTCAATTTTCAGATCCGACCTGTTGTTCACAGCAGATTAGTAGTTTCTGCTCGCTGGAAGAGAACTACTGATGAGTCTTGCACAATAAAGTGAGTATTGATTTTTAAGGTAGATGTTATCCACAATGTAAAAAGAACAATGTTCTCTCTTGTGTTAGACGGTGATACAGAACTTTTTTTTTTTTTTTTTTTAATTCTCACTCTTTCTCATATTTTGTTGTGTTTCATAGTGTCTTTACCAATGGCGATGTCTTGGTGCCTCCAGCCCGAATACGGATCCCAAAGTATACTCTGAGAAGTTGGGAAAATGTTTTAGCCATGGTGACAGAGAAAGTGCGTCTTCGAACTGGTGCTGTGTACAGGTAATGTCTGACATGTTGTTCACTGTGTTAAGTTAGCTATATAAGTGAGTGGCAAGCAAAGTTATTTTCCCAAATATATTATGAATCCTGACAAAAACGATGTCCATTATGTTTTTTAAGTAGATGTAGCTTATCAAAAATGGTGCACATGACTCTAAAGAGTCAGCTTCTTTAATGTAGATGAAGGAAACATGATTAGTGGAGGCTTTCCAGTCAGTTGAAGTGCATTTAGCTGAGTGGAGGGATTTTTTTAATTAATTAGTGACTGGAACCGTGTTGTGATTTGCTCACTGGAATTCATCCAAAACTGCTTGTTAGGCAAACACTGCTTTGATGGGTATTATAAAAAAATATACTAACATTAAATTTAACAACTCAAACAATATCAGACATCTAACTAGTCATATCCACTGATATTTATATGCATAATTGAAAAAGCAGGACATTGCTCATATTGGTGCTCTTTCTCTATTTGATTTCCCAGGCTTTGCACATTAGATGGACATCCTGTCTGCAGTTCCAGTGAGCTGGAGAACAACCAGCACTATGTTGCAGTTGGTGCAGAAAAGTTTAAAGCTCTCCCATATAACCATTGCATTGCTAAGGATTTAATCAGGGGAAACAACACAATCGAAGGGTATGAGATCTATAATTTTTAGTCAGTGAAATAAATTGATTGATTTACACAAACTGGGTTCTTATATTGATGTGAAAAGGAAAGACAAAATATGTTTTTTAATTTTTGGATTCCCTTTTCTTTCCTGCAGCCAAGACATCTTGCCTCCTATTAGAAAGACAAGAAACCCAAAAAATGTGGTGAGTACGGTTGCCTCAGAGTTGGGCGCAGTTTGCTGTCTGGTTGTTCGCTTTCTTGCGAGATTGCAAAATTGTTACTTTTTTTCCAAAACTTGCTCTAGTTTATTGTTGTAACACCTTGGTAGGATCACAGTGGAAAAGCGTATCTTTGCGCACACAGCATTTCAATTAACATTTCCCACGTGTGAGACTTGTTGTGGGGGTGTAATTCGTTATGAAACAGCGCTATCATCAATCACTGTCTGCAGGAGGCATTGAGTTACCGTTGCTTTCCACTTTGATGGGTAATCCCCACAGAGACAGGCTGGCCCACTTGATCAAGTGCAGTGAGCCTCATAGACAGATCATATGCACCAGGGGGACTTCACTGACTGAAAACAAGAAAAAAATCTCTTATTCAAACCAGAGCCGGGACAATTTGTATTGTGAATAAGTAGACAGTGAAATGCTTTGAATCCATGTGAGGATTGCTCTGCTGTGGGCCCGAGATGAACACCAAATCACACAGTAAAGATGAGAACATGCACACTCAGCAGGGTGAGATAGAGATGAGGCCCCCTGTGAGAGATGTGTCTGACATCTGATATTTCTAACCATGAAAGATGACAGTGCTGTGGCAGATGTCAATTTTTTCAGATGGAGAAAAATGCCCCTAACCTTATCTCTAGCTGTATCTGTGGTTGACTTTCATTATATTTAAAAATAAGATGAATGTTTATTAGTAATTTATTAGAATTAATTTAAGTGCTTTGGCCATTTATAAGATTTCTTGAAATGTATCCAGGCATAGAACAATAGATGAAAACCACACTGTTATCAGACTTTGCTTAGCTGAGGTTCAGTCCTAACACACATTAGGTAAAAAAAAAAAAAATCTGAGTCAACACTGCTGAGGCCATCTCCTTTGCCATTTCACTTAGTACCATGAGGTGGAGACAGAGACAGAGCTATGGCTGTGTTTTGCATGCACTAGCTCATTGTAGTATTAGTCATTCACTAGACATGATGCTGCCGCATTTTACTCCCCTTGCTTCTTCGTCTGATCCCTCATAAATTTGTAAACATGATTTGACCAGTTAATAAGGACCTTTCATAGGGGAAAGATACATGTGACAAATATTGTCCACTCTGTCTTGATCTTTCAGTTGTTTAGCTTACTGATTATACATACATTTATAGGGTCATGTCTGTCATTAATTTCAGTTTGACCTCACAAAACAACAGCAGTCTGGTTTGAAATGCCTGTAAAACGATCCTTTAAAGATGCCCGGTGAGGCTGTGTAAAATGTAACCTTGCTCTTGCAACCTTGCTGTATGGGAATGGTGTCTGTCCTGTCCCGTCTGCACCGGCGGCAGAGCGTTTCTGCACCATTGAATGGGACATCTGGTCTGGAGCAACCACTGAAGTCTAAACTGACGGCTCGGCAGAGTGTAATATTGAAACTCTCCAGCATACCGTGTTCCCATCGGATGCGAAGCATATATGCTGAGTTAGGTGTTCAGAGACATGATGAGGTAGAAAATTTTGAGGTAGACATAGCATAAAGGGAAGATTAATAGGGCAGAGAGGAATGCAAAGACACAAAGATGAAAAAAAGAATAATGGGGTGCATCAAAGCAAAGTACTTTCATCTTACAGTAGTCATAATGAGCAGTGCAACTGTGCTCCGAAGATACTTCACACGGTGCATCCTGTGAAAACAGCCCGGAAAGTCTCACTAAACCCTTAATAGCTGTACTCTCTGACATCAGCAGTGACTTGCTGCTGCTTCCCATTTCTCCGCTTTTCTTGGATGATCTCATTGGTTAGGGGAAGTAGCAATGCCCTGTGGAAAACTATACCCTCTCAATGCTGCCAGCATGTCTGCTCACTGAGGACCCGGCCCTGGGAGTGGCTCCTGATACCACAGCCAGTATGGCTGGAGGCTGGTCTGTCCAATTGGTTGGGACCCCCATTTTCCCCTGGCTATCATATCACAGTGTCCTCTTGTTGACTCCTGTTCTCTGCCACTTGAGAGGGCTACAGATTACTTGCTGCTCGGTCCCCCGAGCCCCTTTCATACTAACTCTAGCACTCTCTTTCTCTCTCTGGGGCCTCCGGATACACACAGTTGTCTGCTCCCACAGGACGTGGTACTATAGATATGTAATACAGAATGAGAGGGAAGATGACCTCAGCTTTTCCACTGCCGTGTTTCCAGTTGTGCTGCTACTTGTACTGTACTCTCCTGGCTCCGCAGAACCCCCCGTCCTCTGCTTTCTCCTCCCCGAGTGAGACAGTCTTGATTTAACTTTGTTGATTTAAATAAGATCTATTTACATCTCACCACCGGGGTGTAAACTTGGAGAACAAGATGTTCAATTTTTGACAGCCCAGATGTATTTTGATTCCGAACTTAAGCGTGAAGTTGTCTCACATCGCTCACAGGCGAACCGAGGTTGCGAAACTGAATTAACAGCTTACCACTGCGACAGTGCCACTGCTCCTCTGTCTTTGATCTTGTGTGGCTGTGGACACTACAGTGCTAGAGTGTGAACTCTGTTTCAACTCTCCTTCGCTGAATATACCAGGCAAACTTCACTCTTTTTTTTTTTCTTTCTTTTTTTTACTGTTTTATTTTTCTCCCTCGGCCCACCAACGGCTGTAGAAATTCAAAAGAATATCAACAGACTTTGCCTCTGCATTAAAGAAAGCAAACAAGTGAAGAAACAACGCTGTTATTCCCCAGACTCCATGTTAGTGAGCTTGCAAACACCACTGCCAGAAGTGTATTCTGGTGGAAGCCTGAGATCACTACACTATCCCCCGAGCCAGCCCAGGGATCCAGCCAGGCAGCTGCAGTAAAGAGCGCTGTAGCTGAAAAGAAACATTAAGTCTGCTCTCTCCCGCTCTCTGTGTTTGTGTCTCTCATTCTCTGTAAGGGAGACATACCTCACCTTGCTACCTACAGAGGGGATGAGGAGCCTGTGAGGAGAAAATTGCCTTTTGTGGAAGCATTAATTCAGATGTGTACCCTGCTGTCTGAACATCACTCTGAACTCTCCCCGCTGCTTCCTCTCTTGCTCTTTCACTCTCCCACAATGCAACGAAGTCCCAAGCTTGTCCCCCCCCCCCCCCTCCTCTCCATCAATAACCTTCTGCTGTCTACTGCTGAAGAATAAGTTATTCCCTATGACTCCCTCCCTTTCCCTTTAAGCTTGTTTGGATTTTCATTGTTTGATCTGGCTTGATAAATAAGACAAATGCAGTTAGAAATTCATGGCTGCCCTATTTCATCAATAAATGATTAGTTTGCCACGCTCCCTAGTGATTGATAGGTTGTGCGCGGGATGTATTGGAACCAGATGAATTCAATACAGTAGGAGTCACAGGGGAGCTACAAAGCGTATCAGCTCATGAAAAATTGAGGTCGATGGAAAATGTAAAAAAGCGTTGAAAAGAGTAGAAACAAGTTTCGCCCCACCATGTCTTTTTTTTTTCTTCTTCTTCCTCTTTAAAAACAACGGCAAAAAGTCAATGATGAATCACAGAGAAATCTGAGGAAATATGCCTTAATCTGTGCCCCTGTTTTCTCCTCTCTTTTGTCTCTCCATGTAGTTGGCTCACACAGGCTTTCGAGAGGACCTTGAGCACACAGCCAGGGGCCAGATGAAGAAACACACAGCCAAGCCGGAGAGAACCAAACAACAGAGGCAGGTGTCCAGAAACCCAGTTCTCTTCTCGGCAGGGGGTAAGCAGAGCATTTCTATAGAAATATCTCTCTCTTTCTCTCCCCTCAAATGTGTACATTTGGGTGCACATGTTCCTCTGTGTGGAGACAGGAGTGTCTAGTGTGTGTTGGAAATATGTTGAAAATCTGTCATTTGACAGGTGGAGGAGCTCTTCCTGAATTCTCAACCTGTTCTTTAAAGTCCAAACAGAACTCAGCTCCCTGCACTTTGAAAGAAACATGACTCTTTTCTGTGAATATTAAACAGAACAAGACTTCAAACACCATCAAGGGGGCTTAAATCATAGATGAATTCAGTCAGGCCATTTTGCTGAATACGAATCCAGAAAGCCCTGTTAACTATGTGGGGGGAAAACAAAATGCTCTAATTTTCTCCTGATGTGGGAATCAAAATGGTAATAAGTTATTAATCACAAATGATGCTGACAGAAGATCATAAAAATGACAAAATACTCCTTTATATTGATGGATCTGAACATTTTAACAGTTCCGCTGTTTAACAAGGATACTCTGTTGATCATTAACAGAGAGTAGCTGTGCCTTTACTTCTTCTATTTAGTTATTCACTTGGTGTTGTTTCATGGGCGTTTGTTTTACCATCTGTGCTCAGTAACACAGTGACGCAACTTAAAAGACTCATCCTGGGCCATGAATAAAATGATATTATGCGATAGAATAAATTGGATAATTGCCACAGTTTGAATCCTGCAATCCTTTTGTTTTGGAGGAAAAATATTTTCCTTCTCCTGTTGGACTCATGTCAAGATGATGCTGTTGTTTGTAGCTTGGCCAGAGCACAGCTTCTTGGGCACCTTTTGGATACCTGATCGTGCCTTCAGTATGGTTTCATCTCACAAAAGTCATTTCCAAAGGTCTAGCAGTTACAAAGATAAAAGTCCTGATATTTTCCTTTAACTAAATCACCTCTTAGAACCCTTCAGAAAGGGTTTGCAAGTATCACCATGTAGAAGATCAGAGCTTTTGGCATCAGATTTATTTTTTCAGTTTGCCTTTTTATTCTAACTAAAGTGAGTCTAGGAGATACAAAAGTAATGCCTGACTGAAAACATAAACAAAAACATAACGTCCACATGTTTTGCAGCTGTGTAATTTCCTCTTTGAGCAAAATCTATGAACCAGATGCATTTTTCTACACGTTCCTTTGTCTTATCAGTGATTAATCTGCCATGCTTGGTTATTTACTATTTAAATGAAATTACTCAAGTCTATTGAAGTAGAATTAACCTCAATAGTGTTTCGTTGTTGGGGGGGGGGGGGGGGGGGGGGGGGGGGGGGGGGGGGGGGGGGGGGGGGGGGGGGGGGGGGGGGGGGGG
>JBBMJY010000009.1:10339650-10361926 GCA_037833715.1 Toxotes lorentzi
GAGAGAGGGAGAGAGAGAGAGAGAGAGAGAGAGAGAGAGAGAGAGAGAGAGAGAGAGAGAGAGAGAGAGAGAGAGAGTGCAGAAGAATGAGACGGCGACAGCCAGCAGATGAGGTAATTGTGATTAATCACTTTTCTCAGAGGGCAGCGTGTTCAATGCACAAAACAAAAGGAGAGAGATGGCAGGAGCAGCAGAGGTGCAGGAGGACCTCCAGTTGAAGGTGGACCTGCCAATTGATCAGGTAAAACACAGCACCATACAGTACTGCAGCCTGATGAGCTCTTTAGCATGCGATCTTTGAACAGCTTGGGACTGTTTACCTGACAGGAAGTAAGAATTGATCCCAGTCAAAAAAAAGAATCATCAACATCATCAAAGATGAACACAGGCCATGTGCTGATTCCATTTAACTTAGTAGTATGCTACTAAGTGAACTTATCATCTCATAATTTTACACCTTCCTGTTATTGAGGACAAGCAGAACCCCACATAAATGTTGATAAACAGCACAACAGCTGTTTTATCAGTGAAATGATTGGGTTTGATAGAAAAGTGTCTGTCACTAGAGTATAGCCTCCGCAGTTCTGTCTCACTAAGTTTCACCTGTGGGTTTTTTTTTTTTTTTAAGCTTCAAACAGAATTAAGAATACACTTCTAGTACAGTGCAGTATCTTTTTCTGCTTAGAATAAGGCTCATGAATGCTCAATAGAACAAGTTACAGAAATATATAAATATTTAGCAAAATCAATACAGCAGTACAGTACAGTGTAAGCCAAGGGGGATCTTGTTTTTTTTCCTCTTCCTGCAGGTTGAGGCCAAGATAGTTGAAGAGGAGTATGAAGACGGGAGTTGTTCTGCGAGTCCCTGCAAGGCCCCACTCCATGATTCAGAGGCCTCGTGTGTGCAGAGGTCTTTGTCTGCAGGTTCCAGGAAGGATGTAAGTACTCTTATTATAAGTTTTATGTAGTTAGTATTTCATCTTTAGTTCATGTTTACTTTATTATTATGTCCAATTTTTTTAATTTGCTTTTGGGTTAGGTCACATAAAAATAGTCTAACCAGCAATTATGATAATCACCATTTCCATAATTGCAAGAGCATCACATAGACCTGCTTCCAGCAACTATATATTCATCTAATGTGTGTGTAACCTGTTTTTCTGTCTCCATGGTTGTATTTACCAGTGCAGCCCTTCTTCAGGGCAAGGAGAGTCAGTAAAAGGCACAGGGCAGAGTACTGGTACTGAAGACATAGGATTAAAGACACCTGAGCCCCAGGTACAACCTTGTGTAATATGAGTTTTAGAAGCTTATCTGTAGCCAAAGATACTGTATGCACCACAGCATCAAGGTTGAAAAATACATAGAAGTTTGTGTCTCGTATTAGAGTGGAGCTTCATAACAGTATGTGGTTGTATTTGATGCCCGTCCTTTACTCTGGTTATTGCCTGTGTTCACAGTGATAAAGTAGGGCTGGGCTGTGTATACAGATGTTTTTGCATGGATCTGTGGTTCCTAGAAATTACACTCATTTAAATACACTTATTTTGCTCTAATAATCCTCGAGGGACAGCAATATGAAGCAGTGCAACTGTGATGAATGCACACAATAGTTGGGTGATATTACTATTCCAAGCAAATTCATTCAGCTTTGAAATGTGAAGATATTGAGTCTTATTTAAGCAATCAATAACCTTGAACATTTTGTTTTAATGAAAACTATAATTTCAAGCAGTGGCAATTACACCATAGGGGAATGTTTTGGTGTGGTGAGGATTTTGCTGCCGTTTGCACTTTTGCAATAAAGATATTCTTATCGGGATAATTATTGACTTCTGGGGGCCCGTTATGACCCTGGCTAAAGACCTCATCAATGGCTTAATTCATTACTTATCGCTTTTAGTCATACACGAATGTTGCTGATTCAGATTGACTATGGATTTCAGGGAATGACCATTAGGTAATGGAAAATAATAATAATAATAATGATCCCTGTACAGACTCAGCTACGTTTTGCCAGGCAGTTTTTGATTTGTCAGCTAACGAAGACTGACATAAGCACAGGGTAGGATTTTTATTGGAAACTCTACAGTTGAAGACATAATGCAAGCACACATCTGAAGCAAGAGTAACTACAGTTTACAGTGCAGCTGTCAAAATTGCGTCATCATTTAAAGACATCATTTAAGCCTGAAATGCAGAGAGCAGACATTATCAGCTTTTTTTCATCAAGACACCTTCAACTTCAACAACCAAAATCTTTCTTTGCTGCCTTTCTGTTTTATCTTCATACATGTTTTATCAAGGGTTACATTATATTTATAAAAGTCGTTGTCAGACTAGAAATAATGATGCTGCAGGTGAGAGTTACCTCACTTAAAGTCTAAGCATCATTCATGCATACTCTCCTCTTTTCCCTTTGAGGCCAAACAGACTGTCGCTGTCTCGTTGTCGGCAACCTCATCATTTAGAGGGCTGTGAATAATAATGAGGGATAACTGTGCTGCTATGACTCATACTTTGAGCTGAGTTCGGACAGATTTCCTCCCTCTCCGGTGCTCATATGTGCTTGTGAAATGCCCTGTGTACACCGTATATGTACATGTATATGGGAGATATTGATGACCAAATTCAATTACATGATTACGTTTTCAGCCGAAGCTTTAAATGATTTATTGCACTGAATTTAAATAGTGAATAGATTTACAGACAGTACACCGGCGAGGCAGTTGTGTGCGTGTGATATTGACCTGTGTGGTCCAGGCCAAATAAAGAATAACGAGATTCAGCATCTCTGCCAAGTGGAGATGTCCGCTGGGAGTGAAGGCAGGCTATCTCAGTGGAAGAGAGCGAAGGATGGCGAGCTAGAGTCTGATACACATTTATCAAAGCTATTCTTATAATCACTTGACTGACTTTTGTTGGGCTTTCTGAAGGTTGGGTTTTCCTTTAGAGTGCACTCTGTTAAGGAGCTGATTGATTTCATGAGGGAGGGGACTCTGTTGGTCTATGTTGTGGATGTCATACACTTTGAGGAAATGTGGACAAGGGTAGATTTGCACTCACTGGTGTGGTATCGTGTTTACAACTATCATTTGTTTTGATTTAACAATATTGGCTGATTTATCAACCAGTCAGCTAAGCATTTTTTCTTAATTAATATTGTTAGAATTGCCAATACGACTAGGGATGTTTGATCAATTGTCTTCCTCTTCTTAAGAATTTTGTGATAAAAAATCGAATCATTATTGACCGCTGCATTGATCCATTCCTTTCCTTTTCCAATGCAAGTCCATTTCATTTGTCTTTCAGGTGGTTTTCTGTGCGCGTATTCCCCAAAGCTTAGGTTACCCATTTCATAGGCCTTATTCTTGCATGCAAGGTCAACTATAATCAACTCTAGACAATGTCACCGCCTTGCTTTTCCAGTGAGCTAGGCAGAGGAAGATGATTCCTCTGGGCTTTTAAGGACCTGCTGCATTATACCATTCAATTACTGTTCATTAGACAGTGTACAGCCATTAATCAGACTGAGATGTTCTGCTAGTCCTGAGCGGGGACAATGAACTGGGGAAATTTATTCTGCCTTCCTGTCTGGGCCACTGTTTAGTGGTAAGGAGAGAGATGACACTTTGGAATGCACTGAAGCTTTCAGCACAAAGACATCCTAAACTGAACTGCTACTCCACTCTCTCTGTCTGTTGTCAGGAGAAGTTCTCCGCTTCATGCAGCGCTGTCTTTGAATTTTAAGAAACATAGGCTTTGTCAGAGATTTACTGCATATGTGGGAGAGTATTACGAATCTGATATATCACCGAAAGGGGAGAAAGCTGACAGATTTACTGATTAGAGCTTCATATGCATTGAATATGACTAGATGATGATATGAGAAACTGATTTATGTTTTCCAGGAGGCTAAAGAGAGGGAGGTGTCTTCTAGGCTCGGCAGAATACGGTCACGGATGTCCTGGTTTTTCAAGGGTAGGTTCATCAAAGCATAAAACCCGGTAGTAGCTCACTGGCGGTAGTAGCTCACTGGCGGTAGCAGCGGCGGCCCCCATATTCCCCTCCACGGCACCTAATGCACCCATAAAGAGACCACTAATACACTCTGCATTACCAGTTCCTCCCTCACATTGTATGTCACCAGATCCGCAACCACCTCTCAACATCTGGGAGAGCTTTACGCCATGCTTTATGGAGACCATCTGGTTGAGTGGGTTTTTTTGCTTCTCCAATCTCAGATGACTTATTCTAGTATTAAAGGCACCTGCACATCAAGGTGTGCCATGCTGAGAGCCAGGGATTATTCACCACTCTTTATATTTCCCATGTCATTTGTAATTTGGAACCACTCAGACAGAATGAGAAGGATATGTGCCTTGTTACGATGAAAATCCTTGCTTTTCTCCATGACTTCTTATTCTAAGTAGAATTGCATGGTCTGGCTTTTATTTGATTGATCTAGACTAGAACACATCTGAAAAAAATCAAAATAAGTACTATACACATTTGATTATTGAGGTAAACAAGATAACATAGTGTTTAAACACAAACCAACTTTACATTCTCCTTCGTTGGGGGGAATGTGCCTTTCACTTGGTCCAGGCAATTTCATTTTAATTGTCTCCAAAACATAGGCTTTGGTAGTGAGGCCCAGTCACTGGTTTCCCAGCATCCTCTATTGTCCCTTGTGAAAATTCCAAGGGTGACTAATGGAACAGGATGTGAATCCCTGCAGGTGGTTATCACTGTCTGCCCTTCAATCTGAGGTTCGCTCTGTCAGTGTGACACCAGGAAAATCACTGCATCCTGCACTAACAGCAGGCTTCCTACCTCACGCACGTGTCGCCCACGCGATCATAAAAGTGCACAAATACACATTCATGTTCGTGCAGTTATCTAACAGACAGCAGTTCACGTCAGATGTTTCTCTCGTACACTTGTGCATGAGTTTTATGTATATACATGTATTCCCTTTCAGTTATCCTCGTATTGATAGTACTGGAGGTTGAGATGCAGCCTTGCACACTCAAGTACAGGCTATGATTTCCCTGCAGAATGTCAATGGGCACTGCAGGGGGCATTTGAAATAAATCACAGCACATTATTGCTTGCCGACTCCAGACCGACGTACTCATTTTTCTGTCCCTATCACATTATATTTTTGTTGCTGTTTATGAATGATTCTGCATCATTCATGCCTCATATTCCCTCGCTGTCACAGTGGATCAGCAGATGACACAGATGCAAAGCATAACTGGAGCCACAGAGGCGGGACGTGGGATGTGAAAGGAAATGCAAGTGATCTCTAACAGAATCAAACCTGCCTGCCACTTGCTTTGCATCGAAATGTCAATATCTGGGCAAGTTTTTATCCTTTGAAAGGAATTTTTCAGCTGAGGGGAAAATAGTAGGCCTTTTTTTCTCAAAGCAAATCTACCACCAAAGTATTTACTGCACCTGCCACCTTCATAGAGTTTGCCAGGGGTATTCCATCTTGACTTCCATATATAAAAGCAGGAGATACTGCTGGGTTCAGTTTGGCTGAGATTCTCCTTCAAAAGTTATTGGCACCATGTACAATGGCCTTCTAATTTATGAGAACTGTTAGGGCCTCTGACAGAAGTTGTAAAGCATCTTGACTGATTGGGTAGATGTGAGATGTGTGCAGTCATGGCATATTGTCGCCTGTATGTGCGCGCGACATGCAGAGAGTTGCATGGCTTGCTCTGTCACAGATAAATTACTCCACACAGTCAAATTAAGTTGTTGTAAATCACCTTGCGGACCCGAGACTAGTCCTGAGTGACGACCTTTACGCCTATTTGACTTTAACTCTTATTTATGTTAATCACATCTGTATTATACCGACAGTAAAATTGTGTCATATTCTGAAAGGTCATTGTTTTGCACCACAGCATATGACAGGGACAGAAAAACACACTAGTTTTGTTTATTATGAAGTATAAGAAGTCTTGACATGATGGTTTGGCTCTGGGATGTTTATATATAAACAATGTCTTTTTATTCTCTTATTTTTCCAGAAAAATGACACATAAACATTCCTTGTTTTGATCTGCATGACATTCATTCAAAAGGTATGTAGCATACAAATGATATAATTAAGTATCTCATTGATGCAACTTGTGATCTCAAATACATAGAACATAGTAGTGCTCCGTACTGAGCATAGCATTGCTCATCAACCATATTGGGATACAGCATTTATTGTAACACATTATAACAACTTTACACATGCTTGGTGTGCTTGATTTTAAAGCTTCTCAAATCCCTCTACAAAGAGCTCCAGTCTGATGATATGTATGACACTAAAGTAATCTTTGGATGTTAGCCCACTACAGTACATCTTATCTTATCTTATTTTTCTTCAGCTTTATTCATCCATTCTTGCAAAGTTTTATTCAGGCAGAGAGCAAATGGTATCCTTGGGGATGGCTTCGCTCTGGGAGAATTAGAGCCTATAGTTAGAAGAAAATGTATGCTTTTCTTCTCATTCATCATATACATGTCATAAAAGGCCTTCAAAAGGCAGCAGCTCCCAACAGCAATAAGTCTCTCCTTTTATTTTTTTTCACATTTCCATGGTGAAAAATAATAAGTTCCAAAGACCGTGTGTTAAAAATCAGCCATTGTGATGTGAGAGACGCCTCTGTGTATGATCTCAGCTGTACTCGGGACGACAGGCTCTGTGAAGTGCACCACTGCCCAGTTACACATTAGCTTTGATTGCCAGTTTGTTCTGTGCGTAGTGTGTAGCTTTGAACTGCGTCTCAAGATGAAAGCCAACCTTGTCCACAGTGTGTCCACTGTAGACCGCTGCTGTTGCTTATTTGCTTCAGGCACCATCAAGGGCTGTAGGATTGTTTTTTTCTATAGTTCTTCACCATGCAGGGATGGGCATTATGTATAATTTATCATAAAATGCATCCCGAGACAGCACCCCCTCTCAACTCCATTTTAATTTAGTACCTCTTCTTTCTTTCTGCATCTTGTGTTGACTGTGGTCAATGTATGATACCACTAAGGCACGCTTTTGTTGTGTCCAGCAGATAGACTTTGATTATTAGTGGTTCCCATGGTGAGAGCATCACCATTCAGTGCTCCCTCTCTCCCCCTTTCTCTTTTTCTCTTTCTTTAACAGCCAGAGCCATAGAATACAGTGTCAGACTGCTAAGGACCAGACGTCCTCGTTCACTTCTGTCTCCAGAAGCCAGCTGCTCATGTATAAGATGAAACAGTGTTATAAACCAAATAAAAATGTCTTGCCTCTTGACAGCCCCACCATGAATATATAGCCTCTTATTTCAGTGAATATATTGCATAATTATGTATGGTTATGAATATTACATGGAGCCTCACACTGAGCGCATGGTAAGATGCCTAATTGCAGAGTTTAATTATTAAGAAGCAAAGGTCCTGAGCGGATTTTGTGAGAAGCACTTTTGATAAATTATTTTTTGCAGTTTTCTGATGAATTATTTTGGGGCTTGTGTCTAATCAGCAGGCATAGTGGACGGCGTAACTGCTCTTGAGAGAGACTTATCTTCCCATGGAGAGGAATTACTATGCTGATTAAATCCACTGAAATCAACTAATAACTTAATGATATTGGAGTGGATCAAAAAAAAATGAATCATTGCCTCTCGTGCTGGTGGCTGCGAAGAACACAAGGGCACAGTGATGGGTAGAATGAGGGTTGTTGCCGTTGACCTCGGGGCACAGCTTTAATATTTCCGTGCACCAGTGTATGATGGTATGTATTAAAGCAAACCTCAGTGTAGCAGTTCTTTACTTTATACTTCATATGAAGCACTTCAAGGGAAAAAGTCCAGAGAGGCTGACTAAACAAGGAATAATAAACTAGATCTCCCTCAAGTACTGCTAAAGTCACTAAACACAGCTGCTTGCATAACTACAGTGCTATTGCTACTGCCACTTCTTCCTCTCCAGCATGTACTATAACTGAGGCGCCCACACAAAAATATTCCTCCCTAGTTATGTATTCAGTTCAAGTGCACTTAGTATACAGAAAAGTTTAAGGCTCGACCTCGGTTTTGTATTGAAAGAAATGTGAAAATGAATAAAACAGGTTTCTCTGTGTGTTACCAATAAAGAGCTGGTGCACATGATGTATTCTTCCATAAAAGCTAATGGCTGCAATGCAGACAATAAGAATCATTGACCCACTTAATCGCAGTTCTGTGTCACGCTGTGACAGTGCGAAAGTTAGTTCACCACAACCTGCAGGATCAAACGTGGTAATAGCTGGACTCCCTCCGTTCGCCTCTTACAAAATGCATGCCGGTCTAGCACTTATGAAAGGCAGTCAAGCTGCTTTTCGCGAGCCAGCACCAATATGTGAATAATTGATTGATATTGATGCGACGATCACCTCGGTGTATTCAGTAGTTGTTTGGTTTAGAAGTCTCCGGTGGAGGGCGGGAGCCTGGCCATCTGTCAATAACATGTCAGTCGACTCGCGTGGCGGGAACTCTGACCAGCTCAGACGCTTCAGTGAGCAGCTGAACAATTGTTCTCAATGTGATGTTAAATCAGCTATTCTGCCCTGAATGAAGGCTTGATGGTAAAGTGCTTCAGGTCTGTTTCAGTAAGGGGTCTGCAAACTTGTCTGGAAATAATGGGCACATACTAAATCTCTTCTCCTGTTGTGATGTAATTGCAGTGATTATAAATCATGAATTGGACAAAGTAATACTTGATGCATAGTATATAGATAGTACATATTTTCCTTTCTAACCTTTTCCCAGGTAAATTAACTACAAACACCTCTTGACAGCAAATATCTAAAAAAAAAAAAGAAAATGCTGTGGATGTAGAATAGAAGCTGTCCTAGTGTGCAACAGTCTTATATCACAAGCTATTGGGCAGCTTTTGTGCAGTTTACCAGTTGTCAGGTTCACGGCCTTGCTCAAGGGCACATTGTGTTTGTTATGGAAGTTTTATAGCGGACTCAATAGTACAAACATGCCTGTGAACTTCTGCATCTTGTGTGAGTGAAATGAAAATTGTCGAAGGTCATTTTATAGAGAGGCTCCACATGCCTCGAGACCTGTATTGAGCCTCCTCGCAGACGGAGATGGACAGGTGGTGTTATAAAAAGACCTTTTCGTCACTGACATCATCCAGAGCCACCAGGAGGCCACTTTCCCTCTCTCTCTCTCTGTCTCTCTGTTCCAGCGTGGTAGCTACCCACTGTCTGAAGCTAATGGCTGGAAGCACA
Organism: Toxotes lorentzi; assembly: GCA_037833715.1. Taxonomy (NCBI): domain Eukaryota; kingdom Metazoa; phylum Chordata; class Actinopteri; family Toxotidae; genus Toxotes; species Toxotes lorentzi. Next base: position 10,348,916 of record JBBMJY010000009.1, read on the forward strand.
GCTAAAAGCTCTCAGTGTGATAAGGTAATGTGGAGTCAGAGAGAGAGGGAGGGAGGGAGCGAGAGAGGGAAAGAGTGCTATAGCAGTAGGGCCATATATACTGATTATACAGTGATGAGGAAATGGTCTAAAAATAAAAACAAATGGAGAATGCTAGATGATATCACTGCACCCAGATTGCTGACTGCAGTGTTCGGAGTCATATCCAGATGGTTATGAAACTGGGATGACGGCGGGAGCTGAGACTTACTGCTGTCCTCTCAACTGACCTTCCCGATGTCACGCTTAATAAAATAAAAGAGAACATTCTGTTTTGCAGATACATGAATGTATTATGAATATTAAATTAGAAACATTGCATAATTCGGCTGATGTTATTCTCACAAGGTTCCCTCGCAGTGTTGCCATTTAGTAATGGCTTATATGGCTTATAATGTGCTTTTATTTGTAGTAGTTGGCAAAATGAAGCAAAATGAAAAGTTGGCTCATTCATTTAGTAACAAATCAGCCTTTCTCTAACCACCTATTAGGATTCAGGCTTTTGTAAGTCTGTAAATTATCACAGCAATGAAAGAGAAACCTGCACTCTGTGCTCATGTAATTTGTTCAGCTTTCACTGTCTGCAGGTTGTGTGTACTTCTGTTATACAAACCTCTCTTTTCTCTGTACTCTGATTTGCTCCTTTGCAGTTCCCCTCCAACACCAAAATTGTGCACACACACACACACGCGTGTACACATTTGCTTTTCCATTTCTTTTTTTTCCCCCCCTGTTTCTTCCCTACTGCATCCTTTTCTGTCCCTCTCTGACTTCCTCTCTCTCTTGCTTTCTGTCTGTCCCCCTGTTGTTTTCCTTTATCTGTTCCCAGACTGGTTGTCCTTAGTAAGATGGATGTGTGCGTTCCCATGGCAGATGGCTCTGTTGTTACTCAGTGTACCCAGCTCACACTTTAACACCCTGCCTGCTTGTCTGGCCTGATGGGCCATTGCCTGGGGAAAGGACTCTACTTCTACACCGTGCAGCAAACGTGGGTTGTGCAGCTAACCGCATGGACGCTCACATCCTTTTTTTTTGTAAGGGAGTAGACTCTAGCAGACTGTGTGCCAAATACACAGATGGGTTCTTTCTTCAAGGATCACAGGTTTTGTAATAAGAAATCTTCATGCATTAATATAGAACATAGTTAGCTATTTATTTTTTACTGCTACTGCTACTTTATTCTTTTGATATATTTTTTCCAAGCTAACATACTTAGATAAACATAATAATTAATATCAGAGAAGACTGGACTCAGCAGCAAAAAATGGAAAGCTGTTTTTTCTGGAGTGTATTCATTTTATTGACTAGATAACTCTGTGATGTGTGTCAACTGATAGATGCACACTTTTTGCAACATTTTTGTTTGATTTCTTATAAAAATGGAACTTCTCAAAAAGAAAGACATTTCTTCATTACCATCCTTTGTCCCAGAGTTTGTACTTATGACTTAATGGTGCAGTTTAAGTAGAAATTTTTGTGTAAGATCCTGTCCCACATTTTTACCATGTACCCACAGTAGTTCTAAAACTGTTTCTCTTCTTGTTGTATGTATAGTTTGACATTTCAGTAAAGTATGTTAGCAACAGCTGGTCTCTACTGTTGTTTAGTCTGGTGTTTAGCTTACTGGACAGCTGTGTACGGACATCTTTTGATTGCAGTACATTTACATTAAAATAAATTATCAGCACATCTGGAATGCTTCTTTGAACGGTGAAACTGTCTGAAACTTTAACACTTACCCACCACTTGCCTTTTTCAGTCATAGTGTATGAGTATTGTGATTGGTTTTAAACAAAAACTATTGTTGCCGTATGCATATGCCGAATGTGTTCAATCTCTTTGACCCCCTACCTAATAACTACCTCTGATTGGGCACCATTTGACATGACGGCAACCTGTGCCTTTTTGATTGATTCATTTCATTTCATTGCCATGATAAACTTTTATAACAGCTATCATTTACTGGCAGCCTGCGTAGACCTCTTTAGGAGATCTGTGCTTGATTTCTACACGGTGATGTAAGGATGATAGATTACCGGGTACATGTAAATTACATCAGTGGAATCACATGCACTGTGGGCCTTTGGTGGGCACATATGTAAATCCAGCCAGGGAAGTTCAGCTGTGCGAAAATTGCAGTCTTTGTCTACCCTCTAACCATACAATTTCTTTCATTTCAATCTCAGCACGCAATTGGAATATTGTCCTTTAGCTGCTCCTATCATATGTAATGAATGTGCTGCCCCAAAGGTGAGGGCTGTAATTGATTAAAAACCATAATATTTTTCCATGCCTCAGTGTGGTTTGATAAAGATATCTGTGATGTGTGAGTGTGTATGAATGTCGGTGTCCTGTGTTTATGTGGACAGGACTTCAAAGGCGCATGTGCTGTGGCTCTGTTTCATCCTGGCTAATGAAGAAGCTGTGAGTGCGCTTCTGGGTCACAGTGGGAACATGCACAGCGAGGTCACTTCAAAGGCGGGATAATGACGGATTAAGTCTAAATCATGGCCACGCTTTAGTCGCTGTCTAACATCTAGCCTGTCGCTTTGCATTTTATTAACAAATCATCGCAACATGATCTGTTAAAATGTGCCTGCCTTAATTTCCCTGGTCCGTTTTTCTCTACGCAAATGCTCTACATCCAGATTAATGGATCGTGTTGGGCAGAGTGGTGGGCCTTTTATAAACCCTTGATGGTGATGAAATATTCTTTCATTAGTGTCCATATATCTCCCCATGTATTCATGTTTTAATGCACTGCTCTCTCCTCAGTTCCCTATTGCTTTGTGTTGTGTCTATGACAGTGATACAGCTTTTCATTTATGGAAGCCCTACAGCTGCAGCAACCAAGATATTCTATCCTTGGCTAGTTCTGTTCTGGATACAGTATTAACCAACACACCCACAGGCCTCACAGGGTGATGAACAGGTGTAATGAAGGAATTTCTGTATAATAAAGCAGAGACATAATGCGCCAACCCTTGGAACTGTGTGTGAGCTAGAAATGGTTTGGAGGAGGACGATACTCCAAGATTATTGAGCTCTTGGCTCTCTTATGTGTAAGAGGATGACACATGAATATACTGTTTTACAGCCATTCATCTTGTTCAGTGTATAACCCTCATAATCTTTGACCTCAGGCCTGCTGTGCCTGTGGAGTTACAGGTATGTAGGAAGCACTCGGGGAAGTCTAATTGCTGCTGGAGTGATTTATCCTCCTGTAGACCCTCCAAGAGCACTCAAACACTCAGATACTCCGGTCAACAGCGCACCCCAGCAGTTATAATCAAGGGGACCCACTGTGGGTTCAGGCACCAAAATGCTTGTTTGTGATGGAGAGGTGCAATGTCATGGAATATTTGATAAATTTCTGCAGTAATTTGGGTGAAGCAGGTTCTAGTAACACTTCTCCTGAACATTATCAGGATGAATCCAGACTGTTTCTGAAAGTTAGTCAGTTAATTGGATTATTTTAATTATCAATTTGTGATGTTTAAAAAAAAAAAAACAAACAAACAAAAAAAAAACACAAAGTTTCAACTCTTTAGTTGATTACATATAGCATTTCTGACTAAACAAGCAACAGTTAAGGTTTTGGGGGAAAAAAAATCCTTAGGTGTTATTTAAGAGTTTAACAGTCAAAAACTAATTGTCTTCGTCGGGACTATGTGGGTGTGGTTTGATGAGACCGACTGCTAGTTGAAAACATAAGCAAACAATAAGAATCTGGTTTTGCTAAGTACTGATTGGTGGACAGAGCACACACAAAAATACAGAATATATAAGTCTTGGAAATCGCAGAGGTCATTTTTCACTGTTTTGACATTTTATAGACTAAACAAGCAATCATTAGCTGAAAAATCTACACACACACACACACACACATTAATGGATAATGAAAATAATCATCTGTTGCAGCCTTAATCCAGTCTACTCTGTATGTTAATATATACACATTCTTGTTTAAGTTAATTCACCCAGTACAGACACTTAATCCAGTATACTGTACAAACATTAATAAGATTCACCATGTAAGTGTTGAAGGGAAGACCTGGTAGAGGATTATTGGAGCTGAATCTGGGTTGTCTAGCTTTTGTCCGGAGAGGGAATCAGCCGAGCTGCAGAGCCTCATTTGTTGGAGGCTCTGTGGCAGCTCCCATTTCACTTGGGTTCTCCCATGTTTAATTGGCCTCATTATGTGATTAACTTAGCAAATTTACCTCTTACCCTCAAGGCACAGCTCTGAACACTGGCAGACCACAAACCTTCCCAAAGTCACTCCATCACTGAAACCACAATGTCAGCATTTAGGCTGGCCATCGCATTCCGCTGGGAAGTTTTCATTTTCCTGCAGAGATGCCTGTTTGCCTATATTAACCTCCACACCTTTGACTCAATGCACCACATTTTAAAAATGCAGTAATTCATTCTAGGATGATTAGCAATATATCATTGTTTCCTTAGAAATGCTCACTGTGCATATTATGTTGCTTATCATGCTTTATATGCCTAGCATGATTTCTGCAAGCTCTGTAAATTGTTGTATTATGCATGGCCTGTGTTGTATCGTTTGGGTTGATGTTTGCATTCAGAGCTCAGCTCCACACTTTCAAAAAGTGAGAAGTTGTATATATGAGATATAAATCTGTTTTATTTCAGGGTACAACAGGCGCATGTTGTAATGCAGCAGTCTGTTCATCTTCAGTGAATTAGGTGGATTTAGGTGCTGCCTTTGCCTCTCAAATCAAGCCCAACCATGGAGTGAGTGGAAAGAAACCGTAGATTGCCCAATTCAACACACACAATCTAATATTTGGAAAGCCCTAGTTGTTTGTTTGCGGGTTCGTAGATATAGGTTTCATTTTGGTGATGGCCTTGGAGAGTAGTATGGAAAATGAAAGGAAGATGAAAAACAAAGTCCATGATGTTAATCTATCCTGTCATCATAGGAAATCTCACAGGTCCTCTGGGGACTCCCTGACAGTCAGACGAAATGACCAGTAAAGTGCCAATTTTTACCAGACTACTTGTTATTTGTCAGCAAAGTCATAGGTTTGCTTCCTTGTTTAATAACCAATGGCGAAGAAGGTGACAAGGGGGGTGTTGGTGCGCGTGTGTGTGTCCATGAGCGGGAGTAGAGGAGGAGACGAGGGGCAGGAGGGTTGAAGAGAAGTTTACAAATGGGATCCATCATTTTTCATGCACAGGGGTGACATCCCTCCGTCAGCCAATTTCGCTCCGATAGCCCAGTCCCTTGGTTCATTGATATCTGCATTAGGGACCTTTGTTAAAGGTCTCATCTAAATGCATTGAAAAACGCCTGTGTACCTCCTACTGTTAAAAGTGTGTTCATGCATGCATGTTGCTTGTGCAAAGATTTGCCGACTTGGCTTTGTCTGCATTAAGGTTAGTCTTTGTGGCACAGCAATGCGATGCCACTGAACCTGGAGAGGTAAAACAGCCAGTGAGAAAGCCATCAACAAAGCCACAACAAAAGCCAGCTGCTCAGAGGGCTCTCAGAGCAGGAGCCATGAGTGTTTTCTCCCTCTGTTGCTACTGAGTAACTCTTTAGTGTGTGTTTATGTTAATAACGTAATGAATTTAATAAATCTATCCAAATGAACAGTAGAAAAATGGCGCGTGACCTTTAAACTTGTTTCAAGAATAGGGCAGAAGGCACTGTGAAGGAGCTCATTTCAAATTGGTATAAATATGACAGTGCCTTCTGTATGAAGTTGGTTTGAGTAGGCCCATTAACCAAAACACTTCAAAGTCACTTCATTTTATTCCACTAAAAACACCAACCTTGATATCCTACACTTGTACAGTCCTGCAGTTCAAACCAACCTGACTGTACATCCCTTGCTACTATTAAGATTATTTAATTTGCTATTCCTGTCCGTCTATTTTACAGAGCCATACTGTGATACAGCAGAGGTGCTGAGGGGCTAATGTCGCTGTCAATCCACTATCCCCTCGGCTACATTCTCATGGTTTAATTTCCACACAGATCCAAGCACCCTCCAGCTTCAAGAGGTCTCATTCACACACTTGAATCAAAATTGCCCCAAACTCAACACTTTGGTTGTAAGCAATGTTGCACTTTGAACAATTTTAGCAGGTGTGCCTTCATTTTGGTTCATGAACTTTCAAGTAAAAAGGTGAGCCACGTACTCAGCCAATCTAGTATTTCATTAATATGTTTAATATAAATGTATGTCGAGCATTTCATTTGCAGCTTTTAGGTAGTCAGGCTATATCTCCTGGCACTGTCATAAGATATATTAAGAATAGTAATTAATAAACTTGATAATCTGAAACTGACTAATAATTTGGTGCTTGAGGACATCCCTGTAGTATGGTCCCATAGGGACCATTAAAAGTCCTTCTGACTATAATCTATAGTTGCGCTATAGTGCTATATGATTCAACCATGTTGCCCTTGCAACAGTATTGCAATCCACTTTCAAATGACTTTGAAATTAATAATTTACATTAAGTTTTTAGACCTTGTGGTCACTATAAGTGCTCCAACATGAATAATAGTGTGTCCCAGCATGTTTACAAAGAGAATTGCACTGGGAGCATCTGTCAGCGCCTGTCACTAGTTTGAAGAGAAAATGTGAGTGTTTGACACATGCTATTACTGTTTTGTTGTTGTCCCATTTTCAGATAGGGTAAGGACAGGTCCATGTTAATGTTCCTTAGTCAGAGTTTGTATTGAATAAAAGCCTGAATTAACAGCCTTGACACACTGGAGTGGAACTCAATGAATCAAAGGGAGTTGTACCCATTATTAATGCTCATGGTGATGTACTCTCTTTTAAATAAACTGATTGCTGCCGTTCTCTTTTATCAAGTGAGGAAGTAATGTCAGCGGCAACTCAAACAGGCTCAACCAAAGCTCCTGAACATGGTGAGATTGGATGTGAAATCAGTGCAAGGGTCACTGACAAAAGAAATTGGGTTTTATGCAGAGCGTGCCTCAATACACAACTCTCCCAAACCAAAGGTAAAAGCAAAGCCCTTACCGGCTATTTTCGACCCATCATTATTTCTCATAAATCCCAAACTAGCCAAGACCGGTGCCTTTGACAGCATGACTGATGAGTTTGCCGTTGTGAATGTCAAGAGAAATGGTCTCCTGCACCTTATCTCCCCTATTTCTCATTGTGAGTGAGACTTGGGGTTTTTATGGAGAAAAGCCACGGCCGTTGTGATGAGCATTACCCAGTGATAATGAAGGGCACGCTGCTGTACTGTCAGCGTATACAGACAGACAGCCAAGGGAAACAGACAGGGACCTGCTGGCTGCTGAGAGGTGTTGTCCATTCAAGCGTTTATGTGCCCTTATGTCTTTATCTGGAGACCAGGATAAATGAACATATTTATATATTTACATTATGTCAGAGCTGTGATTGCCTTATCTACTGCTGCCTTCATTCAGGGAGAGAAATGTCAAGAGGTAATCAAGTCAAATGTGCCTTTTGTCAGTGCTATTCATGGATCTCAAATTGTATAGTGAAAACATTTGGGTGATGGGTCAGTAAAATCCTCCCTTCTGACATATTTGATTTAACTGGAGATGTTTCCATACTGTTTGATTATTCATATGATCCACCTTTAAGCCACATATAGTTCCATACATAATGGAAAAAATAGAAACCATACATAGTTAATGTTTGGGTTTCCACTTAGAAAGTCTTACTCCTCATTGAACAATTACTGTCTGAGTGCATCTGAAATGTAACCAAACCTCTCATGTTAAGTATAGGTTTTTTTTTCTCTTCAGCTTACTGTATGTTTTGAAAAAAAAAAAAATAAATAAAACCTCTGATTTGATGAGCCTGCTTCCTAGTCCCGGAAGCAAGCCACATATCCCACTGAGGCTAACGTTAAGGGATTTTTTTTTGTGATCCTGCCTGTGACTTGGCATGCAAACCTGCCAGTACAGACGAAGGATAATGAGTTCAGACCCAGGTCTGAGCAGTGACTGTTAGGCAGGAATCTGCATATTTATGATGGCTTTAAGAAGCATTTTTTGCCTCGTTTCCATCAGAACATTGTCTGCAGAGACCTGACAGCTTTCCTCAGAGATTAGTCTCAGATGGTGTTAGGGGTAGTGTAGCCAGATTGCCCTCTGTGCTGGTCGTCTCTCTCGTCTCCTCACTCCTTTCCCTCTGTTTACTTGCTTTCCCCCCTCCCTCCCGTGTATTTTTTCTTTTCTTTCTCTTGTCGTTTTCTCCCACCCTCTCTCAGAAGTTTTCCACACTTTCTGTCACTGCATGTCCTCTGGTTACACTGATACAAATCAGGGTTAAAACATTTGTTTACTGTGAAGAAGGGAAGAGAGAAAAACAGCGCTGTGCTAAATGTCAGGGATGATGAGGTGGGTCAGGCTGGCAGTGCTGTTGCGATTACGGCTGTCTTCGCATGGCATCATCACAAACTCTGACAACTGCGAATCGACTGCACAATTTATGCTTGGGAGGGCTAAGTCTCCCAGTTCCGCCGTTTGACCGAGAAATTAAATTCACATGTTATCTTTGAGAACATCCTTCCTCTTTTCCCTCTAATACCAGTGTCAGGAGTAAAGGAATGTGCGGTGTCAAACTGCACTGTTCAAGCCAAAGAATAATGGATTCTGGCATAAGGAGCCGTTTCTGTCTTTCTGTGCAAAACCACATCCACAAATGTACTCTTATCTTCTTGCTGTCGATGTGTGCTTCCTTTAATAGTTAACCAGATGTATAGGTGCTAACAGGCATTGAAAATACATAAGAAAAGTTTTATATAATTTTTTAATGACTTTTTACCACAGAAAACCAAGCAGGTTGTAAACCATTTGGCCTGCAATATGACAAGTTTGAGCGTGGTCACGCCTAGACTCCACGCCTGTATGTTTGCTGAGTGCCTTGTGTATGAGCTATATGATTCTTTCATGAGCTGTGTGGTGGCTGGCCTTTCATAGGCGTGCTCTCAGTGAGCACTTAATCAATACCTGTCATCTTGAACTCATCCTCTAAAGTGGGCCCCTGTTCTTTGTCTGCCCCGTAATCCATCTCCGTACAGCTATTTGAATTTGTATTACACACTAAGAGGACTTTTTTTCACCATCAGAAGACTTAACAGATTGTTTAAGGACCCTCAGTAGGTATTTTCATAAGTACAAGACCAGGTTTATAAAAATCTATACAAGGGGCTGAGGACCTGGGGCCTGTGGCAAGCAGGGTAAGCCAGGAACGTGTGGAGAATTTTAGATTCGGAGGAAGGCAATTTCAGTGTCTCGGTTTTTCAGATTGTTTTGTTAAAGCTGGTTTTATTGCTGTTGCTCAGCTCTTCTGTCTGTCTATTTGCTTTGGGTTTAAGGAGTCGCCAAAGGTAATTTATAGTATCCCACCCCCCCAGGAGAGTATTTGATAAGGCACTTCTAAAGCTGCCCGACTACAGGCTCGAAAAAGGGGAGAATTTGGATTCCGCATGAGTACGGTTTCTAAATCACTGGCAGCTTCTTGTGATTGTACTTTTGTGAGTCTATCTGTAGTAAAGACCGATAGTACTCTGGCTGCAACGCTAGAGCGATTGTAGTTTGTGGAGTTTATCTGAAGTAAACATTGATAGTATTGGAAGAACAAAGACACTGTATTTATGTGGGGTTTTTTTTTTTCCTTTACTGAACTGTGTTCCAGTCCTGCAGCTCAGCCCTCTCAGAAACAAATGTGCAGTGATCCATGCTCTTAACACAGTTAAGAAAATAGTTTTGCGAAAATTGGACCTTGAAGAATTCAGAGTGGGTGAGTAATTGGAGGTCAATAGAAAGCAATGCTCCACAACAGAGCTGAGCCCGCAGAGAGAGAGAGAGAGAGAGAGAGAGAGAGAGAGAGAGAGAGAGAGAGAGAGAGAGAGGAGCCAGCAGTGTGTCAATCAGCCAGCATTTTGCCCGCATTGCCCCTTAATTTAATCACTGTTTAATTACTGCTGTCCCCTGAGGGGTGCTCTGCTAGGTTCAGTTACTGAGCTTTTCCTCTTCCTCTGCCTTCATCTCTGGGTGCGTATTTAGCCCTCGGACACTCTCTCTAAAGCAGGCCACTGTCTCAGAAGCCTCAGCAGTATTTCAACCTTACCTCAGGGCCCCTAGCACAAATCTGCTGATGATAATGTAAAGGGCAAGCACATATGCATATGTGCGATGAAAGCTGCCTGCAGGAGGAGAGGCGCCACAAACACACAACTTTATCCAGCAGAGCAAGGGCTAGAAAAAAAGCAAGGAACGTCTTGAAGGACCAACTACCCACCCACTGTCCACTCTTCCAGGACCACCTTTTCCCCATGCAAGTCTTTGCACGCAGGGTTGGATGTAATGTGAAATCCAAGAGCTTTGCGACTCATCATTAAAAATCACTGCTGGAAGGGCCTGGTCAGGTTTACATAAAGGTTCTGTATAATGTGCACTGCCATATCTGTGGCCAGACACAGTGCACATGTTGCGGTTTCTCTGTATAACCAGCAGCCCACCACCGCAGATCCTACACAGCGTCGGGGGAATAACTCACATTTAGCTCTTAAGCTACAGCAATCAATATAAATTTAGCATGGTAATGATCAGGTGCAGGGGGTGTAAGTCTCCTGTGCCTCTCTCTCTCTCTTTTCTTGGTACATGCCGTGGCGCACCAGCTCCCAGAGGTCTGTGGGTAACACAGCTAAGGTTCTGCTCTGCACGTCAAACCTTAACTGAGGATTACAGCAGGGAAACAACAACAAGGATGTCTCGGAGTCTTAGCGACAGGCATAGGCAATAGCCCATGCTAGTAATGAAGCCACTGATGGCACACACCTCTGCATAGACACACACATACACCTCAACAACCCTCAACCTGCCACATTTCCCTTCCTGGAGCAGCAGAGGTAGTTTAGACTGTGTTAAGGATATAATGGGACAAATAGAGATGATGTGATGACGGGGGTGTGTGTGTGTGTGTGTGTGTGTGTGTGTGTGTGTGTGAATGACTGATAGATGAGATGCTGTCTCTCAGGAGAGTGTCCATGATGATGACTATTGCCAGGGGAGGAGAATTGAGACTTTTGTGGTTCCTGGGTATTCAGATTGGAGTGTTGACAGGTTTATTATTGAAGTTTCTTTCTTTTCCCCCCACTCTCTCTTTCACTGGACGGGTAGTGTCGGGATGTGATAGTCACTGTCTTCATCTGTAGTTTCCTTCTTGACAGACAACAAGTCTGCTGTTTTTGCACCAGCTGGTCTCTTGCCACCACTCTGGCAGCCATTTCAAGACATCAGGAGGCGGCTCCTTGAGACAGCAGTAATGTAGATTAATTAAATGTCACAACGTTAAATGTTTTGCAGTCTTTTTTTATACTAGAGGTGGTAAAGAATTTTTACACAGTGAGATGCAGTATAAATGCCAAAACCGAATCGAAATTGGCTAGAGGATTGTGCCCGATGTAATCCCTTTCAGCTGGTTCGCTGGTCTTGTTTGAGTCAAGCAGGATGCCTAGTCAGAGTACCAAGGCCTGTAATGCAATTGACGACCTGCTGCCTCTGACATTAATAAAGATGGAACATGTACAGGAAATTAAACTCTCACTTTCCTATTGTAATGAGATCTTATCCATCATGATACTGTTTACCTCACAGTCAGATAAAATGATCAAATTGAAGCTCAATCAGGGCCTCATGCAATGCCATCGCTGTAACCTGCTGGCATTACTCTTCTAAATGGATGGAAAAGTGAATGGGATTTCAATAAAGACTCTATATGTTAATGGGAAGGGTTTAGCTCCCCTGGTGATCCACTTTCTGCAAAGACAGGGGAGAAGAGGTGGGGGAGCATGGAGCCGGGCGCTGAAGATGAATGTCAGTAGAGTGTTGTTGTGTTATACATATTTCCAATCTCCCTCTTTTTGCTTTAAAAAATGCAAGAAGGAGCAAAGTGAACATGTTGACCTCAGTAAGTGTCTCAGGGATCTCGGTGTCCTATTTGCCCACAAGAGGGAAGTAGCTAGCTACAGAGACAGAAGACAGACCACAGGTTTATAATCACACTGGAGAGATGTGAGATATATTAACTAAAAGGTATTGTCATTTGCTTTATTTTTATAGATCACTGGATTTTTTTTTCATTACATCAGACTATGATCTTTGATATAGAAGAGGGAGTGCTGTGGACAAGGAGATGGGGCAATGCAAATTTAACGGTGTTGGCTTTTATAGGTAATAAGGGGGCACTGATCAAAGGTTCACAATACTCAAAAGCAGCTAGGTTGCACTCAGGAGGGGGACCAAGTGCTCTCCAGACAGGCTGAGTAAATTGCCAGATCAGCTAATCAGAATTCAACTGGAAGATGTAAGTTAGTGGAGACTAATTGAAGACAGATTTAAGGGGCATCCATCTGGATATAGCAACGTTCTCTGCTGCTCTCCTTAGTAATTTCTGGTGAATATTAATAATGTTTTTTATATAGTAGTGTATGTGTGAGGAGGGGGTAAGGGTTCTTCAAATGAAGCCCCTAAAAAGCCTCAAACGTACAGGGTGAAATTACTGAGAGGATATCTCAAGCAGACTATCCATTTACTTGCCCTCTCTGCTTCTCTTGGGCACGGGACGAGCGGCGGTGGAGGAGCCACACACTTATGAAAAACAGTGCACATGGGATGTTATCAGCAGATGCTCAACATGGCTATATGAGCCAATTAAACAAGTATGGGTGTATGTTGTCCTCCTCTACATTAGAATCACAGTCCCCGGCCGTGTGGTCCTGCTTGACCTGACTCACGTTAAAGATTGAATATTCACTGAAAAAAGGCTCAGTTAATGAAGAGTATTGAGCTACAGCCTGATCAAGAAGTAGGCCAGGATGGATGCAGAGGCAGATTAATGAAGGTGTGGAGATGAGAGGGGATTGAATTTGCATAAGACACTCAACAAGAATTAGTGGTATATATGTGTATAT
>JBBMJY010000009.1:10361937-10394597 GCA_037833715.1 Toxotes lorentzi
ATCTTTACAAGTTAGTTTATATTAAGACCTGGGGTCAGTGTAAATGCAGCAGAATAAATTAGGTCTGTAGACTCTGTGCAGCAATATGCAATAAGTGAACAAAAAAGATGGTCAAGTTAAACTTGGCTTTTCCAGAGAATTCCTTCTTTTTAAGCCATAAAGCTGTTTTTCTTCTCATGGCCGTCACTTGATCCATGTTTTCAGTTTCCGTGGATTCAATTCTGTGACCTTACGACATCATCCCTTCCTTGCGCTTTACAGCGGATCCCGATCTGTCAGTGAAAACACTGGGGCGAAGAACATTGTCAGTATGGCATTCACAACTGCTGTTATTTCCCCCAGGACCAGAAATCACACATTTGAAACCTCTGGGGACATATTTAGACGACGGACCAATCCAAAGTGCTGGTAACTCAAACCTCGCTGTCACATCGCTGCTTTTAACAGGCTTTAAAAAGGGAAAAAGAGAAAGATAAAGATAGAGAAATGCTTAAATGTAGAGACTCCATCAGTCTGCGACTTAATTTTACTTGCATAAAAACGTAAAAAAACAACTATAAATAAAACATAACTGTGTGCTTTGGTCATCAGAAAGCCTGCTTTTGTTGTCATTTAGAGATTCATATTGTTTTTTCACTATTCCACAGAAGTGATCCTCTGTAGAAAACTGAGTATAGAAGTATTTAGCAAAAATAATAAATCAAAAAAGCTGTCATCATCATGGTGATTCCATCTAAGGTATCTCCCAGATGTCAGTGATGATGGAGGCAACATGGAGGTGTGTTATATTAGTCCCCGATGCCTGACAACCATAATACCTTCCCGATTTTACAACCTAACTTTATCTTACTCCACAAGGAGATATTTTCACTCTGCTGCTTTGATATGCCTGGCTGCTTGGTACCTGCTGTAGAAAAAGAAAAAAGAAAAAACTCCCATCGCACCGTCAGGTGTCTGATTTCTATTCCCACAGCAAACACACACCACAGCTAGATGCAGATTGCCTGTGGAGATCACCGTTTGTGCAAAATAACAGTGTATCTAGAAATGCTGGCTCACGGACAGTCTATGGGCCTTCAGATGAGATGTGTGTTCGAGAAGAAACGATACAACAGTGAGGGAGTGATTGCCATAATGATAGATCCCTAACCAGACATTTTTCATAAATGGAAACTTGGATTCAGGCCTGAAAAGAATCAAGAATGGGCATAGCGACGTGTAAGACAATTTAAAGAAAGTGTTTTTGTACTAAATTGCTGCATCATGACTGCTCGGGATGCTTTAAGGTAATAGAGTTCACGTCAGGGTAGAATCAGTCAATCCATGAAAGTTTGAAAAGAATCTTGTTGACAGACTAGAATAAGTTTTTCATCTGGCTAGTCTTAAATGATTTTTTTGATTGATGGGTTCACATTTGACATAATGCACTGCTGAAGCATGAATAAATGAATTACTTTTTACATATATTTAACGCTTTAGGTATATCAAGGCTCTCTTTCACTGCCATTTTCTTCTGCCATGCAAAAGGGAAGGTCTAACCTGAGGGTATATGTACAATATGATTAGAATGGGAAGTCATTCTCCCTCCTTCCTCACAGCCATTGTGATAAAAATATAAGAACGTAATTAGGGAGGTAGAAAAAGCTTTGGTTCATTTATATTTTATACCATATAAAAAAGTAATCTGACCTATAGACACTGTGGCTCGTACTGGATATGGAAGGAAGCCTACATCTGTATGAGACTGCTTAACTTCAATGGATTTACTGCATTATTTACGTTATTAAAAACTAGGGCCACTGTATAACCCATATTCAGGGGACAAATGTACTAACACAAGGTTGGAGATGAAAATAAGGTGACAGCATGAGTACTTCCCAAAGAGACATTTCAGATCAGTCTGATCAGCCGAGCATAACGCGATGGCTATTACATCCAGGCTGTATATAGGGATATCTGCCAGGGAATATGGCGTGCTGTTAGTGTGGGATCACATTAAATATAACCCAGACTATAGGTCAGAGAGTTTGACATCAGAAAGACATTGGTTGAACTTACAGCATACATTACTAGTGTTGGGATGTGTCAGTTTCAGTTTTCACCACATTGCTGTTGT
This sequence comes from Toxotes lorentzi, assembly GCA_037833715.1. Classification (NCBI taxonomy): domain Eukaryota; kingdom Metazoa; phylum Chordata; class Actinopteri; family Toxotidae; genus Toxotes; species Toxotes lorentzi. The sequence goes on from JBBMJY010000009.1 coordinate 10,364,054, forward strand.
GGTAGATAGATGTTTTGCAAACACTTTTTTTCTGCCAACTCCTGAGGGATTACCTGGGTTTTTAGAGTTTTAACACTACAAATAGCTGCCTGCTGTGCCAAAAAAAAATAATACTGAGGAGAGTGGTTTGAATGAACCAATAAATATGCGAGTTCGAGAACCAAAACAGTGAGCTAAAAGATGCTAAATTGTTCTGTACAAGTGTTCTGTACTGTCTCGTAGAGCTGAGGGGACCTGCAGACTCTGGATTTATCACGAGTGACTTCTCCAATCATGTCATTTAACATGTTATAAATATTAATTATACGTTTTTCAGGCATTTATAGTTGCATACCTATTTTTCATAACGTAGCATACAAATGTGCAAATTTGTCACTTCAGCAGTATCACACAGTATGGTCCTGTTTTTATGCAGCATGCTAGTGTTGATACCTCCATACACATTCTGCCTTGCATAACCAAAGCAAGGTGAAGCAGGATACTGACATGCATTAACTTTGACCCTGCCCAAACATTTACATACAGAAAACACAAAGCACATCTGTTGATGCCCCCCGAACATGACACCAATGTGATGGGCTTGTCATACACGGGCCATGTCACTGTGACCGTGTGACATTGTGACAGGGCTTGTATGCCTATGTGCAATTTGTGTACATATGTGACATGAGAGCGTGGGGGGTTTGCATTTTCGGATCTTTGATGAGTGCGATTTTGTGGGCACATTTATGCTGCCTCACTTTGACAGCGCCAGTCCGGCTCCATCTTGCAGGTCAGCTGGGGTTTAATTGTCAGCTGTAAATATTCATGGGCACATTGAGTAGATAAATGAAGGTATAAGCACACTGTAAAATTTTCAATAGGTCAGGTGTCACTGACTTCACCGGATACAATTTACTGTATGATCCGACATTCGCTGTAATGCCAATTAATATGTTAAGAACATGAAAAGAAACCCTAATGGCATTTTCCATTTATGCATTATGAAGTAATCCACAACGAGATGGATACCGTCAAGACTAAAGGTGCACTGCAATAAAATGGTGTGCTTTATGAGGGTGTTTTACATAGGTATGAATCTATATAATTCTAACATAGACTCTCACCTTTGATGCTTTCAGTCATTACTTTTTACCTGAGCATGTGTTCTCTCTTGATAACCTCAACATAGTGGTCAAATTACTTTGCAGTTTATCATTATTCTCTTGGACAAAAAACTATCCGTACTGCAGGCTGCCAGGACCCAGTTTCACCTGCTCTTTATAAGTTCAAATTCAGCCATAATTAAAGTGTTAAGCACAAATTTACACATCACTAGATTAAATCTAGATGCTCTAGAAGCTGTGCTTCAGCTTGTGATGCTACAGTGACTTCTTGTTTATGTGCTTTGAATTTGAATTTTTTTTATTACTAGCTAAGATAATTCTTAGGTTTGAATGGTGCAACCCAATTTAGTAGCTTGAAACAACCTTGCAGTTGCAGAAAACTTACAGAGGACTTTACACACAAACTTCTGTGAATTACTTTCGCAGCTCAGGTGTTTTTGCTTTTGTTTCATAGCCAGGCTCACTTACCAGCTGGGACAACCACTACAAACACCCTGGTGGGAGAATGTAGTCCAATATTACTGTGTAAGAGTGTGTAAACATGAATTTTGAAAGTTATTATCCTGGCTCTTAAAAGTGATACACTACTGTTTGGCACTGTCACAACAGGTACTCCTTCCAGACAGATTTGATTTTTACGCAAACATGACCAAGTTGGAGTCGGTACCTTAGCAACACAATCAAAGCCAACTTAACCTAACTCAGCCACCCAGCTGTCCCCCTTTTGCCAAGGTTAGCACCCCCTCATCCTCTGTGCTTCCATCCTTCTCCTTAATGGCTTATTTGACGATAATTAACCCTGAATCCTACAGAGACCGGCCAGTGAGAGATTGATGGCCTCGTCGGCTTGCAACACCTGTTCCGTTACAAGGCTCACAGTTACCAAACCATGGCCAAATATGACTGCCCTGGAGCCCCGCATGTTAATGTCAAAGACAAACACAGGTCCTCCCCAGTGGCCTGGGTGTTCTGTATAGGGCAACGTTGTGACCACAACCTCTGATTACACTCATTATTCCATTCAAGGCTGGCTGCTCTAAGGGGGCATCCAGTGGTCCCTTTTGTCCCAATTAACTACACTGTCCCTTAAAATGTCTATTCATCTGCTGCTGCACTTCTTCTTGCATACAGATGCTCTGAGTTGCTGGAAAGCATATTTTATCAGGCCAGTCCTTTTGTCACTGAATCCATTTAGGGAGGGAAACATGTGCACATTTGGGAATTTTGCAACACATGGGGACTGTATAATTGACAGTTGAAGTGAAATAGTGTTGGAAGTTCCTTCATTTTAACAGGGGCTGCTGTTTTACAGACCCCTCTGTTCTTTCTGCATTGAGTTATGAAAATTCTTTAGCTCACATCTTAGTGAAGTATACCAACACATGTAGCACACTTGATTTTGTTGCCAGTGTTTATCAAACTGTTTTTGTTTTTTTTTTGTTTTTTTGCTGTTGCAGATTATTGCTGTGAAAGCGGATCATCATGCCAGTGCTGAATGGCATTTCCAGGCTTCACATATGTTCTTACTATTACCACGAACAGATGTTAATTACTTCTTTTTTTTTTTCACTTTACTTGAGATGTTCCTTACTCCCGTAGGTGGAAGCCCTGGTCTTCTTCTCAGCATGTTGGGGTGAAGCATGGGCCTCTGTTTTGTTTTGCTACAGAGGGGCTTTCGGGAGTGGGGGAATAATCGAATGCAGAAAAGTGTTTAATTTTTCATAAACAGAGGAACCACCGAATGCACACAACTAACAATGTACCCCAAAGCAGATGTAGAGCGTTTTTAATTTATGGAGAACTGAGCGAAATCGGCAGATGGAGCAAGAGGAGGTGGAGGCATGCTGAGGGACTCCACTTTTCTCTCTTCTCACCTCACAAACAAGAGAAGCCTGTGAGCGTGTGCCACAACACACACAAACACACTCCCACACACTGCTCAAAGACACAAGCACATGCACAAACGCAGACATGTACCACCCCCACCATTTACACGCATACTTCCCACCACTACCATCACTTCCACCACAGACGCACGCACTTATCCCCCCTTCTTCAACACAGTTCAGTGCAACGCGCAACATAACACACACATGGATACATCCCCCTTCCACACTCAAACAATACAGCCAAAAATGATCCCACCACCACCATCAGCCCCTCACACACAGGCACGCTGGCAACTCCTTAGGGTTCGACTGGACCCAATTGAGAACACCTAGTAATGAACTGCCTCATGTGCTCTACAGAGTCTGCAGCAAGTAGACAGGCTTCATTCTGATGGGCCATATGTAGGTATGAATATGCATGGGAATCTGTCATACAGGCAACAAGCACTACATATATATGATGCCAAAGGTCACCAGTGTGAGAAGTGAAATTAGCTCTCTGCTGGGCATTTGGAGACATGTAAGACTGTGTTTGGAAGGCGGGGGCGGACTGTGAATCATGCTAATGTGTGAATGTAGTCCTTGGCTCACTTTTAGAGGACAACATTGATTGAGAAGTTTGGCCACTTAGTATTATCTGTTTTCATTAGAGGTAGAGGAACAGTGATGAAGTCAGTGAGTGCATGTTGCAGATACACCAAGGCAGCAATAGAGATGCAGTGTCCCATTAACATGTATGTATATTTTTGCTGCCCAGCTACAGTTGTAAGTAAAGTTTTTTTTTTCCCTAAAGCAAAGTGATACTGTATGTAGAAAATAATAGTAGGATCCAACAGTTGCTCATGTGATACAGTAATAAAATATATGTATTATAAGTCTATTTTAGCTTGGTACAGATTTATAAGTGTCAGTGTGTACAATGAGCACTTAGTTACAAGAAATTGCATTATACAAAATGTTTTAGGCAATTTAGCAACAGTGTTACTATTACATAGTTTGTCTGTTGGAGAATACTGATGTATTAGGTGTATTTTTCAGCTGTAAAACTAGCGGTAGTAAACAGCACTGAGATGTGAACTGGCTTTGATTATAGTGACCACAGTTGGAATACGCAGGTCAGCTTTTGTAAAACAGCTACATTTTTTTTTTGACGAACACTATTTGTGTTGTATTATCCCATTTTTTTAGCCACTGAGTCCAATAAAAACTCAAAACCCTTGAAGAACTCTAGAATTTAACTATGTCACGACATTGATGTAATGCACATGCTCTATTGGCCCAAAAACACAGAAAACCTTTTCAGCATATGCATCCATGAGCAACATTGGTATGCAGTTTTTTTTGTTTTTTTTTTGCTGTTAAAAATGTGCTTCTCAGTCCATGCCTTGGACAGAATTCTTTAATTTGACTTTGAGTGATATTTATCAGAATTACTGATTGATTTTATCTTAGAAAGCAAATATAAATCTCTGTATTGCTAATGTTTTCAAACTCCTAACTACCAGTAACTGACTCAAAAATCCAGTATTTGTCGGGCTGTACTGTAAAGTTATGTAATTCTTCATGAAAAAGGTGACTGAAGATACATGGTCTCTGATCTCACTCCCCTCACATACTTTATAAATATAAAACTACAAAACTTTCATAGCTTTTCCTTTTAAACAAATGAGCACAATATCTGCCCTGTATTGACATGTTGCCAGTCTTACTGCAGGAGCCCGAGTAGTTTTGCTTTAGAGCAGCACCTTTTATGGCTTTCTATTGTTGGCATTTGATTGCACAACTTTTCTTGCAAGACTCTGCTACTTGACATGGTTTTGTTAAGGATTGAAAAGATTTGGCCTTACTGTAGATACGTTTCATCTCTCCCAACTGACTTGCCACTTCATTTGTAAACCCAAATTCTTCTAGTAAAAAAAAATGAAGAAAGGAGATATTTTTGTGAACCAGGCTGCTGTTCCAACAAGCACGACTATCTCCAGCTTGTTAACTATTTATTTGCAGTGACATTAGACCGGCATTATGCTTCACCCAAACACATGTGTCCTGAGGCATGTCCCAGACGGCCTTACTGTCCCGCAGTCTTTCTGCTGTAAATTCCCCACTTAAAATTTCATGATCTCCGCTCGGCAGGATACCACTTCCATCATGAAAGAGTTCTCAAACCTAATAACCGTTACTACTCTGGCGGAGCCATCAAAAACCTATTTGTTTCAACAAAAGCCCTCTCCCCCATGCAATGCTGCTGGGTAATAATGCCAGATAGGTTTTAAGGGCAATGAATTGTGGAATTACCATTTTCTCCTCTCTCTGTCTCTGTCTTTCTTTCTTTTCTCTCCCTCTCTCTCTCTCAAGATCATTATATTAAACACTTAATTATTCATTGGTAATGCCTGTCATGGTGAAATATTGTCCTCTGCCAATCTGAATGCATCATACTGCCTAGGCCTGCCTCTCTTCCCGAGGTTAATGGCACAGCCGTCACTTGCATTAGCTTGGCTAAATGCAGTGCACCTCATAAGTCAAAGTTCCCTAAGTGAGTGGAGAAGTCATCACCTCGAGCGCTCTCTTTTTCTTTCTCCTTCAGCACGTGGGTCAGTGAGATCATCCTCACACAGGAACTGGCTCTGAACACACACACACACATACTCACACACACGTAGATGTTCACAGTGGATCTTTATTGTTTTATTTGAAGGATGGTTTGGCCTTGACAGAGCAGTTGGATGGGGCTTGCCATCTGGGCTTTTAAAGGTGAGGGGTGAATGGATCACTATTCATGCAGTGCACTCATGGACTGAACATCCATAGATGGCCTCTATAGGGTCCAGAGTGTTATGACTAAATTATGAGTCTGACATTAGTCGTTCCATACCACATGTTCAATTTGGACGGACATAAACAGTATTAAACAGATTACAGTGGTGACAGGAATCTCCCAGGTCTGATGCGAAGATGCATGGCATCCTCCTTGTGTTGATGCACTCTGGCGTGCTATATTTCTTCAGCAAATATGCAGTGCTAACAAAAATGATAGTTTTGTGCACTTAAGCAAATTGCACGTTGATTACATCTTCCTGATAATGCTAAAGTGAAATTCATTTTATCACTGGCTAACAGGGAATTACTTGTAATAAGAAATCCTTCCGGAATAAAAAAAACAAAAACATGCAGACATTTAGTTGTGTGCCAATAACAGGAAATGCTGACTTATGAGTAAACATTTCGCCAGCATTGCAGCTTTTCTCTGGCAAATAATACCAAAAACAATTAATTTTATTTGAAGGGAGGTCAATCTGTTTTAACCCTCGCTGAAAGGAGTGCCAGAGAAAAGGAGCAAAAGGATGCCGGAGATTAATACCTTGTCTTAAAAGCCAATATGGATCATTATTTTACAGCCTTCTGTTACCTGGTTAAACATGTATGACTTAATGTCAGCCCATTATTAAAGGTGCCAGCGAAAATGCTCCTTTGCAGCCCTGATTCCTACCTCACCACTGGGGCATCTGGTAAAGATTGAACAAAGTTATTGGAAAAGCTTGCGGTCTTTCTCAGCAGACCGAGTACCCTCTCAAATAATGAACACAATGTGCATTTGTAATTTGATCTGAATCTGCAGAACATATAGAAATTACTTGTGCATTGTTAATTTCCAGATGCCAAATTGTTTTGTACATTTGCGGCTATGGAAAAGCATTGAACATGTGAAATTAGACTGGACACATCTTCACAAATCAGTTCCATTCATGAAGTGGAACTACTCTGTGTTTTTCTTTTCCTTTCATACTTTAGTTGCTCATTAAAACAGAGAGAGAGGAGAGAGACAAAGTCTCTAGGGACCAACAAAAATACCATAGCTGGTTCCTTTAAATCATTTGTTTGTTATTAGTTAATGACTCCTGAAGTCCAGCAGCACATTTGAGCGATGAAATTTCTGACCTTCACTTCACAGTTGACTCTCCTCACTGTAGAGCTCATTAGTGAACCATCTAATCTCATTAGACAATGTTGGGCTAAGATGGCACAGCGACAAAGTAACCAGCCTCTCTCTCTTTCTCTCTCTCTCTCTCTCTTTGGTTTGGACCAGGAGCAGAAACAGGTGTGGGAGCGGGCGTGCGAGTCTGGGACAGGCGGAGTCCTCGCTAACCCTTCTCCTCTAATTGCTGTGGATGCCAGTATGCTCGGTATCCGCCGCCTTTCATAACAGTTGGTGTTTGGCAACAGGCTTTTATGTTGGTTTTAGCTGATGCTTTGCTACTTATTGTGCCTCTGTCAAAGAAGTACTTTTGCATCCTTAGTTGAACTGAAATGTGCGTGTCCCTCGTGGATGTGGATGCCAACTGCTCCAAGGCACATTACAGTGAAACAGCCACTTTTGAAACTTCCAGCAACAATCTGATGTTGATTTCATTTTTTTTTTCTGTAACTATTTACAAGAAACTTCTGCACATAGAAGAAGAGACAGAGGCACAGTAGGACAGCTGTGGGGATTAAATAGTGTACAAGCAGCCTTACTGGATTCAGCAACTCCTTTGGCCTCAGGCATATAAGACTAGTTATTTGCATGTTGACAACAAAGATAATCAAGTTTTTGCTTGCTGTGACACCTTAAGATCTTAAATCATTCATATCCGTCATTTCCTGACAGATTGAGCTTTGTTCTGGAACCCAGTCTTAGTATAACAGTGAGCTGGTTTTCTCCTCCGCCCCTCCAATATTTGTTACTCTCGACCTCTGATAACCTCAGCTCCAAACTCCGTCGGCACATTTTCTCTACTAGGCTCATATTCCAGATCATGTGGAGCCGTATTTATTGTCGCGGCTTATTTAAATAATAACCGGCATGTCAACGCACATTATGGCCCTCTGTCAAGGTAATAACACATTGTCATTGCTGTTGGGAAGCAAATATTAAACCATAGATCAACGTTTAACAATGCATAATGGACTGGATCTGCATGTTCCCGTTTCCATTTCAGTTGGCCTTCGGCTATATTAGAAATTTAATGCTCCAAATAATATGAAAAAAAGCAGTTGTTATTATTGCTTTTTTGATAAATAGTTAAGGGAATCAGTGTTACATGTGTTATGAAATATGAGGTTGTTTGCATGTGACACTCGTTTGACTATGATGTTAGTGAGCCTGTGTCTTTGCCTTTGTAGAAACAGTGGAGTGACAAAAACTGTATAAACTGAAAACAGACATATAAACTGAATGATAAAACGAATCATCCTCTTTGACTTATTTATTCCTGTGTACAGGGAAACATATTCTTAGTGAAACAATAGGGGTGTTAGTGGTTTTCACTGTTTGTCCTATGGAGTCTGTATATAGGGTTTCATATTCAGGGCATTCTGGCACATGCTTCACCCAATCTTATTATTCTATATCAAACACAGATTTAAAACTGCAATAACTGTTTTTTTTTGGTCACTCGTGGGCAGTGGAAACAAGCTGCAAACACAATACTGACATGTTACCAGCTTTTAAGTCAATGTGGTAAACTTGGTAAGGTTTGCCTATGTGCACATCCAGAAGTTGTGAAGCATTGTTGTCATTTATTTCTGGGCACCTGGCAAATGTGTGTCCAATAAAAGCATTCACTCTCCCTGTATTTCAGTTGTGCTAAATGCATCCTTATGTTCTCTAGCTATTTGCTAACTTTCTATATCTGCTATTTGGTGGTGGGCAGGTAACATGAAGTTCCTTTGTCAGAACTTCACAGAGACAGCTGCCTGCTCTATCCAAACCTGCTTCTACTTTTCAGTACATGTTTAACATACAGAGCGGTGCCTTAAAAATCCCATGGGGGATGGACCAAAACTAACTAACTTAAGTCGAGGCAGTGTTTCCAGGTGCATATGTACACACACATACACACTCTCACTCCGCCCTTAGCATGGCTGTGTGGTGATTCTGCTTGAGGTTTAATGAACCATCAGTTGGAAAATCTCCCCCGGCTGATCCTGTGTCTGTGTGTATTGGGTGCCAGGCCCGCAGCGTTTGCCCCAGGGATTCCCTCTTGGATCAGCTGTTGCTAGCTGAGCCAGCAGCTAACAGAGCACTGGGGAGCTCCAGGTGGGTCTGATTAGCTCTCCACGGAAGAGAAGGGTCAAGGGAAGGCATCTCGGGTTACCTTCGCACAGGGAGGGAAGGAAGAGAACAAGGGGAGGGGAAAGACGAAAGCAGTGTGTGGCAGACAGGCAAATGAGTGGTTGCGGGGCAGTGAGTGGGGAATTAGACACATGTTGGCCGAGGTCTCAATTTTACTGCTATCAGCACGACACCTGGCCTCATCTTAATTGGTCAGGATACCTCACCTAATCCATCGCCTGTCCTCCTTAGTGTCTGGAGCCCTCTAAGCTCCATTCGGCGCTGTGGCGAATGGACAAAAGCTAGGGATGAAAAAGGGGGCCTCTCTTTGAGGCCTAATCCAATTACATAACTGCTAGAAAACCGTGAGTAGAGTTTCACGTCCCTTAAAAGTAGACACAAACTCTGGCAACCTCTGTGACCTCGGAGAATGCCATCTTGTTAAGAGTAGCAGCAGGGACTCCTGTCCCCCTCTCTTGATCTCTTTGACCAGAGGGTGTGGGCGTGTGTGTGTGTGTTTGTGTGTGTGTGTGTGTGTGTGTGTTAGAGTAAGAGACAGAGAGAGGAATAAATGATACCAACTCATATAGCAGCGAGTCTACTTCTCATCCAAGTCTAAAATAGATCAGTATCTGAAGGGTCTCTCCTGATAGTTGTGTAATGGAGCTTGTGTTTGTTTTTAGTTTAAACTTAATTAACTCTTTAATACTCTTATGTAAACACAACAAAACAAAATAAAACAAAACAACACAAGAGCCACTGTAGCATATAAAAGTACAGAAAATGCACTACAGGGACCGTTCTGATTTATTCATATTTACAGAATCATGACTGCCTTAGGTGATATCTGTGCCCGTAAATACATGAATATGTATCGCTGCTTTTTGAGACATACTCTGACTTACATATTTCCCACACACCTCCCATTTTTATTCATGCAAAGAAAAAAAAAACGTTTCAGGCGCTGCATTAAAACGCGAGCACTTTTGATTTCTGAAAAACATCTAAGTATCGTAAACTTGTGATGTGCCCTGCCAAGGTGGCATGGCCTTGGAAACTGCCCCTAAATAATTGCTAAAGGGGGGCACTGGCTGGCCCGCGGAATGCTCCATAATGTTCCTGCATAGTGATCAAACAATGAAATTTAATCAGTGGCCTCCAGTCTACTTCCCATAAAAATGTGTTCTCTAATATAAAGTTCATTTCTATGAATATTAAAACAGCATATCATCTGTTGAATATTTCATTTGATCTGCACCTTTAATAATGCAAAATGAGGAATTGAACATTTGCCCCTTTTCCTATAGATGATGACTTTGTTCGCTGTTGTATATATCACATATTGCATTACAACCTGGAATACGAAGCATGTGTAGTTAAAAATGGCACCTACTGCAATGGATATTACGTCACAGCTTAGGGCGCATTGGCTGTCATTGGTATGTAGTGAATCAGAATGATGAAGGTTTAAGTTAATGAGGTTAAGCGAAGCATTGCTTGACACCTGCTCAACCTGAATGTTTACTGGAGTTAACTTTGAATTAGCTGGGTGGCTGGAGACACTGCAGACAAGCAGTAGATTTCTTTGCAGATATTAAAGACACTATAAAATAAAAAAAAAAAAATACTAAAATGGTTATGTAAGGGCTGCGCAAACTCTCTACACAGCTTTGCTTATCTAGTATAATTGTGTGACATTATAAGGATGCAAATGAAGTGTGTAGACATGGCAGCCCTGTTGGAAAAAGCCTTAAGGCTGTCTCCCCTTTGTTTCCTTTCCCTCTCAGCCATGTTCTAATTGTATTATCCCCATCATTTTAGTTATTTGCTTCTCTCTCGTTTTCTGTCTCCCTCCTGAATGTCTTTGTATGGCACAGTCATCAAGGTGATAATTGCATTGCCAGTCCCCAGTTAGAGACATTCTTAATTATTTCAGCATTAGGCGGCAGTTATACAGGCAATTAATGCTTGACTTCACAATTATATACTTTGTTTGATTGCCTTTTATCAGCAGGATACAATGGGCTTATTTGCGGCTGACAAGAGGAACACCACAGTTTTATACAAAAGATAAGTGATGTGACATTCCCTGTATGGCTTCCATTCACATGCAAATGTCGCATGTTGCGTTGAAGTGCTTTTAATCTCACAAATGCCCGACACATGAAAATAGTTGCATGAAAATGTGCGGACACTGAGTGAGCTGTCAAGCCATGAAAAAGCAGTTTGGTTAAGTCTGTGCCTTTGAAGACCCGCATCTCTGCTTCACCAGTCTCCTGCTTTTAAAATCTCCTAGTCGTTATCCAGTAGAGCTTGTTCAGAATTGTTTACACCTTTCTAGGAACACGTGTTTCTTGCTCATATGGATCGCTCCAGTGCCGGGCTTTTTATGCGCAGACGAGCTCTTTGACCCTTTGTACTTCGTTGTTACTTGATGTGGTTTCTCTGTATCGTTCCTTGAGTGTCTGCGATCTTAGTAAAAGTAACACACTTAGAATATGCTGCTAATAAGTGACATTATAGTTTATATGCTGCTTTATAATTCGATTCAGGCCTAATTACACTGTGGTATACACCTGGCACTAGCCCCCACTACCACATTCCTCTGTCTTTAAAGTCTTGGCCAGAGCATCAAAGCCGTCTGGTTTTGATGATATTTTGGCACTGGTCTGTGTTGGCTGCAACTTAAATGGGATTAGAGTGTTGCATGTTAAAAAGGCCTCTGCTCTTCATCTCAGCATAACAGGATATTATAAGTATTTTTCAGTGTCAAAACTTATAAGAAAATGGTACATAGAAGAGGAAATTGCAAAACAGGAGAGGTCTCTAAATATGCAGTGTATTATCATTTCGAAGTATTTCAGCAGTCTCTTCATCCTCAGGGATTGCACTGCTCTGATATCACACACATATGCAGTAGACTAGATTTAGCACACCCCCTTTTTTAACAGACCAGTCCACTAACAGTCCAGTCAAGTGCACCTCTGGGCAGAGCCGTAACTGAATGCCGTTTGCCTGCCAACATTATTACAAGCTGAATTGGGTTCAGATATTGCTAGTCAGCACACCAGATGTCGAATTCAATAAAAACTCTTTTGCTGACACCTGATGGTATGGGCAGAACAGACAAGTGAAGGGTAGAAGCCAGTGTTCAAATGAAAGGAAACTCAGTACACACTGTTCACAGATGTGCATTTACATTGTTTGCTAACTGCCAGTTCATTGCTTATTCTGTTCTTAATTATTGTCTGCAACTGCCAAGCTGGGCTCATTTTTTTGCTGGAAGTCTGAACCGTGATAAGGCCGGAACAGCTCTACTGATGTAGCATGAATTATTCTAAGTGCCTTTGTGACGAAGAAAGAATTTTTAAAGCTGCATTGGGTGATTTGTTTTGACCACTAGAGGGCAGAAAGTTGTGCACATCTAGTTGCACATTCAGGAGAAGCAGAGCAACATGAGCATCCCAATAGCAGGTTTAGCATTCAGTACTTTACTCATTTTTATTTTTTCACTCTTTCATTTTAGTTTAGAACTGGTGCACCACCCCCTGAGTAAAATATCTGCATCTATAGCTGCCATATGCTAGATGATAATACCATTATTAGTAATAGTATTGTTACTTTATGATTGTGGCTGTTTTGTTGTTACGCTTGACATACTGTATGTGTCTCTAGGAGCGAACTGTTATGATGAATTAAAAAAAAAAAAAAAGAACAGAACAGAAGCTAGGGAGAAAATGACACATAGTGTAACTGCATAAATAAAAAGGCTCCAAGAAAGCCTGCTTGACTCAAATGTCTCATGTATAATTTATTGGGAAAACATTTTCAGCGTGCGTTTGTTTTTTGTTTGTTTTTTTTTTGGACATAAAACGCTAAAATGCTCATGCTTTTTATTTACAGTCATCACCAAGTCTGTTAAAGGATTCTCTTTGCCAGAGCTACAGTGATGGAATAAGCCTGCAAGTAAACTACACTGAACCAATCAAGACTGAAACGATTTCATCCAAGTTAAAATGCAACCCATAGTTTATGTATGTATGCAACAGTTAATGTGATTCATTATTGGTAACTAAGATCAAGTGGCTTCCTGCTGTTTTTGTTCTGTGTTAGAGTCAAACATTTCTGATCTTGTTGATATAATTACCATGGAAAGCAAAATGATTCTTCTGATCTGTGAACATGTCTAACTGAGTGCATTAATACTTGACACTTTCTTGTAAATGCAGTACTTTTGTCCATGTCCGGCTGTAGAATCATGAATTCATTTTTCCAGACGGTTGTTTAATAGTTGAACTAACCCGATCACCTGATCTGAACTCTGAGCTTCAAAATAAGAGGAACGACACTCAGCGAGTGCCCCAAAAAACTCTATCATCTAGAGATGAAGCCCTCTAACAGTAATTATGACAGGGGCAAAGGAGGAAGTGAGGTGAGGATACTATATAGCGACAGTGTCTGTGTAGTGACGAGGTTGAGATGAGTGGAAGGCTCAACAAAACATCTGATTTTGATGAGCTCTCTGTTTCCTATTTCTACTGAAAGTCAATGTAGTTTGTTTTTTTTTTAAAGCGTGATCACAATCATTCTCTAACCTTAACCATGTGCATATAACCATGAAGACAAAAGTCCTAACCTAACCTTATTTTAATCCAAACCATGGTCAATCCGTAAACCTCACCAAGTAATTTCGTGCCTAAACTTTTCCAAACCTTAAAGGTGCCCACTGGAGTTTTTGTCTTAAGAAACAAAAATGGTGTTCAGCGTTATTCACCAAAACACATTGTGTGTATTCTTGAGGTCTAAGAAATGTGTTGAACACTTGTCATTCCCCATAATGCATTTGCAAAACAAATTTATAAAGTTTTTTCTTATCTGTTTTGTAATTTTTTTCATTTTTTTGTGCTTAATTGAAAATGTGCATACAAACAGGTGCATGGACAGTCACACTACTTGTCACTCAAGACAGCATAGACAAAATGTGCTTTTTGTTTATTTAATTTGCAGGTCTTGTTCTCCAGCACAGGTTAGCTGTGCGGCATAGGTTGTCGTTGTGATTGAGCATTGTAAAATTTTGGTGGAGCCTGAGTGAAGCCGAAATGATCTGACTTTAATCTTAATTCATCATACTTGCTCCCGGTAACTTTACAGTATTAATTACAACATGGTTAACTCCCTACTCGGCATGAGTTTCACACATTTACATGTATGTATATTAAAGTTAGTGAAAGGAATAAATGCTGACACAGAGAAGAAGATATCTTTGCATGCGGGTTCCTGACAGACACTCACCTTCTTTCTCCTCTGAAGCCTCCCTGGGTTCTCCTTCATAATAATTAGAAATATTATTACTGTGTACTCCTTCTGCTCTTTAGGGGCGCTTGAGTCAAAAAGGGCAGTGGCTTGAGTCACAGTAGCCACTATAATCTGCACCTCCCTGCCTGATATCTATCCACAGACAAACTCCATACACACTGGTGTCCACCCACACACATACACATTGGCGTCCACTCACACACATACACACGCTGCTGTAACAAACACATGCACAGCAGTCATTGCCCATGCAGCAGGGCATACATCAAGACCACCGTGTGGACATCAAAGATCAAATTACACCTCCCAGTATGCGATGCATTGATAACCCCGATGTCAGTAGGAATGCAATCAAAATCTAAATTGTGCCCCACTAAAACGGCCCCCTTGATTAGTTCTCCAATAAAATCCATTTCCTGCCCTCATGCCTATTTTGGGCAGTTTATTTCCCCTGTGGTATCAAGCAATAGGCCCTACCCAGGACTCCCATCTCAGAAGGTCTGGTGTGATGTGTGTCTGTCTGAAGTGCTTTACAGGAGCTTGATGCTTCTGTCTGGCCCCCGACTATTTCCAATGATTATACAAGCCCCACCGTTAGCTTTTCCAATATTCACTGGTGGCTCAACCTCTTGTGTCCACCCTGAGCAGAACTAAATGGGCAGTGCTTTCAGACAATTGTGGCACTTTTTGTACATTTTTTTTTAATCTCACTATCCTGAGTTGTAGTGCTATCTTGCAGAGAGGCAGAGAGAAATATCACAGATGTAATACGGAGCCATCTAGTCCCTCTATCACAGGAATGGTGCCACGATTCACTCACCTGCAGAAAGCCTTATCTCCTGATAAGTAGTCTTATATTTCAAAAAAGTGAACAGAAGTTATATCTGCTTCTGTATTATCGTTATTACATGCTGCAAGTTTTATGTAAATTCAACTGTAGAACTTCAAGTAATATTTCTCTTTGGTGTGTTTTCATTTTTTATTGCACTTACCTCTTGGTTAGTCCCCTGGTGCCTACATTATGTGTTCCCTGGATTGTGTATTTTCCAGCATTTTCCATTAATGCTTTTTTAAATTTTTTTTTTTTTTATTCCTGACTCTTTAAATTTCTGGTAAGCACACGTTATGTGTTGAAAATGACCCCAGAGCACAGGCTTGATCGTTCAATCACCCTTCTTCTTCTAGCAGTAAAAAGGAAGCTTGGAAAAGAAATAACTGATTGCTGATTGCAGGTACATGCGGTGTTGGCAGTCTTAAGCTGAATTTGTTTAGGGCTGGTATTGTTGTTAAAAGGGCTCTCCACCATTTTTACAGGTGAAGTGAAGTTTACTCATCAGGAGAATTATGACTGAGCCTGTGACAGTATAGTGTTTGTGTATGCTCTTTATAAACCTGTAATTTCAGCGTTACTTACTTACCTAGAATAAATAGATTTTCCCAAAGAGCAGAAATATCCACTGTTTCTGCACAGCAAAAACCTCATATACTGCCTTTTTGACCTTTATCTCTTTAGAGGCAAGGCAGTAAAGGTTTAAATGCCACTAATCCTCCATCTTCTATAGTGGAGTGATTTATCATTGGACTTGACAAAGGGTTATTTGTTTACTCCTAGATCAGCCCCTTTAGATATACATCCTGCCGCCTGGTCCAGATTCAATCTCCCTCTCTGTCGGGTGGAAGTGTGTGACAACTTGACACGTTGACGTGTGGACGTAATTGTGTGTCACGCATATAAAGTTTACTAAAATGGAAATTGACCATCCTGGGATGTTTTACAGCAGAATTACCTAATTTACTGTATTGACATTATTGACCCCTTCACAGGCTGGAGAAGGGATTCTGGTGACCTCAGCCAGTAAACAAATTGGGGGAGATCAATACGACAAAGTCAGAGTTCACTCGGCTCCCCCGGCCAGGTTGATTGCAGAATGAACTCCATTAAAAGTTTCCAAGGCCCAAAAGTCAAACATCATTTGGCTCGGATGCCAGAAAGCGTCTGCAGGAAAACCCAAAGACATGCTTTCTGTAATGGAGTTTGTTTTGGGGGCTTTAATTGCAGGTGCACCCGTGCCAATAACTCAAAGAGTTCTGCACGGGTAGAATGTGTTAAAGGGTGCAACTGTGTCTGAGATTAAAGTCAAAGGACGGAACTTCACTGAGCCCTGTCCAAACCGCAGATTTCTGGCCCAGTGACATCTGTGTCTCCATTGACAGCTGTCCACTTAGATCTGTGGCTGTGTCACTGCAGCAGAACACAGAGCTCTCAGCCAGTCACTTCTCTGCAGCTCAGTGTTTTACTTGTCATAGCCATCGCACATATAAAGAAGTTTTTTTTGGAGACACCTCTTTATGCGAGGACACCTGCCATAGTCATTACTCTAATTGTCCGTTTTGTCTCGTGAATGAAGGGCATACAGAATGAAATTAGGCACTTGAGTTGCCACCACAGTGTTGATTCGATTCAGTAGTCAGACTTGGGAGGTCTACAGTAATTGCATTCACAAATTGAGCAGCCCCCCCCCACGCACACACACACCCTGCCATCTCCTCCTGATGAAGGCGGCATTTCTGGACCTATTCCCCCTCTCCTGCCTCTCTGTGTATTCTTCCCCTTCTTCTCCACCAGCCACAGCTCCACACTCTCCTCATCAGTCACTTCTCCCACTTCCTCCCCTTCCCTCTCTCTGCTCTCCGACTCCTTCGTCATCCCTTCATCCCTCCTTCTACAGCCAAGACTCACTTTCCTCCCTATTTACAAAGATAAAGCCATAATGGCTCTCTTTGTGCTACTGACAGCCACTCAGCCGTGGCAGCCCAGTCAACAGATAAATATTTCTTTTCTCTGTCTTCCTTTATCTCGGACTGGCTTCAATTAGCACAAGTTACAGTCGTTTAATGAATGTCTTCTGTGACCTTTGCTCTGATCGCCTCCTTTCAGGGACTAATCTAACTTTGTCTGAAAGGTTTGCTCTGCACTGTCTGTGGATGTGTGTGTGTGTGTGTGGCGTGAGCTGGTGGGATTCAGGACGGGGCGGGGCGGGGGGGGGGCCTTGACACGTTTTGTTTGCTGACTGATAAATGGATGTATAATGCTAGTAGATAAAGGTTTGCAAAGGGGATGGGGCTGGGTTGGGGACGGGAAGAGGCAAGGAGTACATTTATACCTCCTCCCCTCTTTCTCCCCCGAGCTGTCCAAAGCTGTGACATGTGGGCCGACACTCTGTCCCTCTCGCCGTTTCCCTCTCTCTGTCTCCTTCCTCCCTCCTTCCCTCCCCCCTCTTGCAGTAGATAGATATTTTTATTCCTTGGCACCTCACTGTAGATAGGCCATTGGGCTCCTGTCTGCTGGGGCAGCTGGCTGGGGGTTGGAAAGGGATGAAGGATAAGTAGATTCAATCAGGCGTTGCAAATCAACTTTTCCACCAGCATCCTGGGAAGACCTGATAATACAGGTTTCTAATATCTGACCTGTCTGGCTGGAAAGAGAGAGGAAGGGAGAGAGAGAGAGGGAGGGACAGGCTGAGGAAAAAAATAAAAAAGAGGAGAGCAATGGAGGCAAGAGAGAGCAATGAACACATTGATTTGATGTGGCTAATAGTTCTGCGGTTGATAAGCACACTGGCGCCAGTCACAAAAATGAAAGGCTAGCAACAGAGTGAAATAAATTGGTTCTAGCTTTTTTGTCTCATTCCCATCAGAGTTTGGACATGTATCAGAGGGGTTTGACAGACATGGCATCAGCAAGGTTTCCTGTGTGTGTCTGTCCACCTGTCAGCCTTCATCCATTCCCCAATCTGAATACTGTTATCACTGCTGTTTCATGGGAGCATGGCAGTCTGAAACATGCAGTATGAGCAATATGGCAGCACTGTATATATGTGAGGGACACGCTTTCAAACTGTGCACATTAAACATTTAATTGATATCCATGTCACATTTTACACTGACATGTACTCTAATACAACAGTGTATGGGCTCAAACAAGAGTCAGCTGAATGATGTTCAAATATAATATCAAAGCCTTTGTGGTTGTATATCACCTTATGTAAAACTCATGACAAAATTCAAACAAGTTTACAAATGTGTATAAAAGATTTGTAGTACAAATTAAGTAAATGGTGAGGTGACAAAGACTGAGAAGTCACCACACTGTTTTGTGACGTGCATGTTTAAATTCAATGAATTTGCTAATAACAACATTCACACTTGTACCTCAAAAAATGCGTTTGCACATCTGTCTGTGTGTGAGGAGTTTTCAGGTTTTGAACCTGTACCTGAATGTTCTCAAAAGCCGCTCTTTCTTTGTGCAACCAAAATTCTAGTTGTTGTTTTTTACTAGTACAGTTTTTCTTTACACTGTTGTAATCTAATGGGTGATTTAGTACCACAGGGTTTGACATTATTTCTGAAAACCATTACACAAGCTGAAAATCTTACTGACCCTCACTTGAGCCCATACAATTTGTCCCATTAAAAATGACAGTCTTGTTATATTTTGTTTACAGCTGACAAGTTGTAGCCAAATAGATCCGCTCCTCTCTGAGGTGTTTGTGTAAAAACTCTCTGGATCAGGCCTGCCCAGATAGACAGGGCAGAACCTGCTGTGTCTGTCCAGCCTGCGCTCAGTGTGACAGTGCAGACACTGTCACTCTGACCTTTCCTGATGCTACCAGCTACAACGGAGCCAATACCAGCGCTAACGAGACACTGACATGGCTTGACAGCCAGGGGTGGCACGCAATTATTCCACTGAAGAAAACTGCATGTCGATGTGTGTGTGCGTATAGGTGAAGTGTATGTATGTGTGTGTTTGTGAAACCAGGGAGAAAGACTGAAAGAGTGCACGCTTGTGTCACCATCTCCTGCAGGTCCCTGTGAAGCCAGTGAAGCTGCATTCTTCTTATTAATGATTGATGTGTCCAAATCTCGGTAGAACCGCCCTGTCTGATCCCAACACAGGTGAGTTTCATCAACATGAACTCACTCACCTAGAATGCCTTGCGTTTGGTTAGGGGTTCTGTTCTCAGAATAGCCTGGCCTTGTCTGCTCATGGGATTGCCTGATGTGACCCATTTGTTGACTTTGTTGTCAGCTGTGCTGTTTGAAGCCAGGGTTTTTGGCCATAAGCAATTTATTTTTTTTCCACACTATTGAAAAAAGCCTCAAGCTTGAGGAGAATAATATGTGGCCTCACTGTATCCACGCCGATGCTCAGACACACTGGGGTGAGGATGGGAGAGCTGGTTATACCATGATGTCACAGACAGAGAGAGTCATCAGATCTCGTGTTTTGTCGTGCTTTGCTTGATACATTATATTTTTGTCAGAGGATTATCTCATAAATAGATGATTAGATTCATCTTTATCTGATTAACATTGGTTAATTAGCTGGATAAGCCACTCGTGCACGGAGGTGGTGTTGTTCTTCTGGAACATTTCAAATGAGGTGACTTTGAGAATAGTGTCAGTAAATCAATTAAGTCCTCAGTCAATAAATTAAACTGGCAGAAGATAATAAGAGGTACTGTATATACACCGGTGCCACCACCTACTCTTGAATTTGACTTTGACAAATTGATTGAATGATTAAATCCATACCTTTAAACAGATGACGGTATACAAGGCTGTAATGTTTATTTGTATTGTTTACTTCTAAGTTGTGTCTAACTCAATATATTCAAGGTTATTAATGGCAGCAATGGATAATCTGTGGTATCTGCAACGCTGAGCTCAGTGTGATTACTCCGGAAAGTACAGTTACATGACGTGCTGTAAACTGTAGCCCATTTGTCCAAGAATTTCAAGGACAGAAATAAGATATTTTCCTAATCCATAAATTTAATAAGAATAAGAAAAGGAATAAAACCAAAATCACTGTAATCCCTATAAAGAATGTATGCTGGTATGACAAATCCAAAACACGGACACATTTGACACAAGCTGTCTTTTGCACTCTCTCATCTATTAGGTCATCGCTCCATCAAATTCCACACCGACTACAAGTTGCACATAGTTATTACATCAAAGCAAGTGCATGGAGTATTACAATAATCCAAGAGGGGCGGGTTAGGCGGGCATCAAACGTGGAGGAAACTGCAACAGGGAAGTGGGGTCAGGACCTTCCGCTGCTGCCTGGATAATAAAAGAAGGATTTGTGCTCAGAACAAAGGAGGAGAGGTGGAGGACTTTGGAGTGACAATGTCTGAACAACATCCAGCAGTCAGTCAGCTGGCGATGACTAAAATACACTGAGGAACAATAAATGATTCCAAGAAGACAATGCAGTTAAATTCCTTATTGCTGATAGTACATCTGGCAGCATAATTTAGAACCTCATAAACATGGTCACTGTCCATCACTGCCTGCTGAGCAGTGAAAACAAGGTTGTTGTTTTTTTCTTTTCGTTTTGAAGGAATTAAAATCAAATGCAGAAAAATAATCTATTCGCTAAATCCGGCCTCATCTAATACTTTGATCTCTAACTGTTTAAAATGTGAATTAAGGATAACAATTTTAACAATTTTTAACATCAAGCACTTCAATCAGATAGTTAGACACACTTTGGTGGGGATATGTGCCAACTTCCAAGGGCATAAATCAAAGAAATAAGAGAGAGCTGCTGTTCCTTTGTTGCAAAGGCCACTTGGCTCAGATACATAAGTGGCTGAGCTTACTGCAATGCCTTAGAGGTCTCAGTGCTAGGCGTTATTATTGATCTGTCTGTGTAAAGTTTCTGCAGTGATTCCATGTATAAAGCATCTATGCATTTTTAAAGCCAAGCTGGAGTCCAGACTGGACACATAACATTTATCTATACCCTAATCCCTGATTATAGCAATTCCACACTTGACAAATTGTCGTTTTTTTTTTTTTCTAGCTCACCTAGTTTATTGGCGTTTTCAGACGTCCACTTCTTGATGCTCTTAATTTGTGGTCATGCCTTTGTGATTGATGGAAATTTCAGCTTGTAGAAAATGGGAAAGTGTTACAGGACTGATGGGAAGCAGTCTGTGAATTATTTCAAATATAGCTCGCCATGCTCTTAACATTTCTCCCTCCCCTCTCTCTCTATAAGTGCTGTATATTCTTAACAGTGATCCATTGTGGTGCCTATGACAAGAAAATAATGTATTTCTACCAGAGTCTATCAGAGAAATGACTTTGGAGGTAGAGGGAAGAGGAGCTAGATCAATATGTTTCAGGCAGCTGTGAGTGTTTTTGAAACTGAATTTCCACCTTCCTTTGAGTTGTTTTGACCTTGATCTCCAAGAAGATATGTCTCTGCTGCTCCCCAGCTTTCACCACTCCATGATTATCCTGTACAGCATGAAAGATAACCTGCGTGGTGAGCTCCACTTTTCCTGACCCCCTCGCGGCAGCCTTCGCCATTATCTTGCCAATCCGAAAACAGAACAAAAGATGTCACCATGCGGCCATTGCACACCTTCATCCTGTGCACACCCCTCATTATTATTATTCCCTTTCTGTCTGACTGTTCTCAGTGATAATTGAATTTAAATGAAGAAAAGGAAAAGGCAAAGGAGAATGTTCTTTTTGTGCTGCGTTAACATGCTGTCATTAAAAGCACTGGTTGTTTTAATGGGCCAGGTCTTAAACTATCAAGACAGCAGAGAACTGGAGAGAGGGGTAGAAAATAGCAATGAGAACGACACAGAGATTAGAAAATTGGATTATATTTAGTTTACTGCAAATTTCTGCGTACTAGCATTTTAAAGCTAGTAGGGATCTTCAAATCTTCCTGTTTGTGTACGGCTTAGGCCTCTGGTGTGTGCATATTTTATTTTCAGCCTAGTTTACGATGACATGCAGGGCCACTACTTGAACCAAAGGAAATGGGCATGAATGCATGATGGGATTTCTGCCAAAATAAACATCCAGCGTAGTCCCCAGATGATTGCTCAAAGAGAGGTGCTCGTTGAGGCGTCAGCCGACAGAAACACATGTTGTGACAGTTCACACGGAGCGATTCGATGCATGCAAAAATCAAATGATATGCCACAGCCAGGGAGCCCTCCCAATGAAAACAAAATCAGGGCATTAGCATGTTTCAGCTGTGCCTCAATCAAGGTTGTCTGTGGTCTCTGGTTTTCATGTCCCTCGGTGGGACTAGGGACAGACAGAGCAACAAAAGCAACACCGGTGTGGATATTAGATGCTTTTTAGAAAGAATCGTCTCTCTGCACTACTCCACCACAGTTCCATATGGTCATACTGTGCCAAGATTCAGGAAAGAGCATTACTCTGACATGGGCTTTGATGGATGCCTGCCTCATATTGGGCGCAAGCTTGACGGACATTCGGAATATTTAGAAGGGACACCTAGCTTTTCAATTTCAGGCTGAAAATCTGAACAACATGATGCACTCAAAAAAAAAGAAAAAAAAAGCTCAATAGAAATGTGCACTCATGATGGAGCAAAGATTGAGCCAAGATACTCAAAATAGGTGGAATTGAATTTAACAACAAAAAAGACACCTGGAGAGCAGGTTCATACATAAAAAATGTTGAAATTTCTCTTTTGTATGTGCATCGTTTCTTTCAGGAACAAATTGGGCAAGTTATATGGGTAATATCAACAGTATCAGTTGTGTCTAGTGCAGTAATGATGGCAGCTGGAACCCAAAATGTATTACATTTCATTATGACCTGAGCAGTGTGGCACATAGTGAGGTGCACTCTTGGTGCACCCCATTTATTTTGAATGAAGAGGTGGCTGCTGCAGTTCAATGACCTCTTATCTGATGGTGTGCCGCTGTCATTGAAGCCGTCAGAGTGAAAGGATTAAGCCTGGCTTATATCGATATAAGTCCTGAATGGAGCTAAACACACACACATACACATACAGTGAAAACAAATGCACACACACATACGCAATATAGCATGTCCTCCTGAAAAACATTAGAAAGGCATATTAGGTCAGAGCTTTCTTCTGGGTAGGAAGATATGTTTTCATCTTGTGAGCAGATGAGGAGAAAGGGAAAGTCAATAGAATTCTCTCAACTAGATATTAAACAAATCAGCCTCGGCCGCCGGCCCATCGCTGGATGTCAATAGTACAATGACATCACATTAAATGTGCACCACAGAGTATTTTCATCATATGTTGGAGAAGAATTGAGCTGTTGCCTTCTTTGCTGCACTGATGGAGAGGTTAGAGTACTGCCAGAATGCATTGAACACTGTTTGCAAGGATGCAAATAACTATTATCCTTCCAAGTGTAGAAACAAATGCATACACATATAATAGTTACAACATGTTATGTACATGGTGGCGTATTTAGATTCTGTTGGCTTTTCTTACAGTACTTGACCTAAATGCCCTCCTTTTTCTTTAGTTTCAGTAAACATGAAAATGTGCTGACAACGCACTCCTTATATCGGGCATCCTATGAACTTCGTGGGGATTTGTTGCAGCAATCAAGACTCAGCCCATCTGACAATTAGATCTGATGACCTTCAGAGAGTGTGCCTCTCAAGCACAGTGTGCCCCCACATGCATCACTCCAGCAGCATATCAAACATTTATGTGCCCTGAAATCCTGCAACTCTTTGAAAGCAGTTACTCACATGACGAGATGGAGGGATTTTAATATTCATTTCAGAACCTGCTTTAATGTTTCACCTTTGTCACCTCATGATCTAATAACACAAACAGCCTAATGATTAGAACCACAAAACGTAGCGCCATGTGAAGTCGCAGGGAGCTCGTGCCTCCTTGTTGATCTCTCAGTTTCAGCATGCGTGGTCATAGTTGCGTGAAGACCTGCCTTTGAACCTACCTGCTTTAATGTTCGCTAATGCAGAATTTCATCAGATAGGACCAAATTACTTCTCTAACATGCATAATGTATTGTTATGTCTTTACACATCTAGCTCAAGATCAAGAGTATGTACTTGAAAAAGGGTCAGCTCTTCCTGCTGATTTCCCTCTTACTGTAACCTATTGTGTTTCCATCTGGAATCCATTTGTGATGGTGAAATGACTTAAAATGTTACAACTGGGGGTAATCATGCAGTATTCTGAATTTTAACTTTTTACAGCTTCTGCACACTAGCACTGTTTTGTGGTTTACATACAGTACATTACTATACTCACAGCACTACAAGTATAAATTGTTGCAAAGTTATTTGGGGCATCTCTGGTTCCTGAAGTAAAAGTCCCATGTTCATGTTTCCCATAGACATTATAGGTGTTAATGACTGATTTAGAAAGTATCTGGTTCTTTGATGAAGGTCAAAGCTTGAGTTAACTACAACTCCCAAACTGCATGGTTTGTGTTGTCATCCAAAATAATAAAACATTATGGATAGGGTTGTAGTCAGTCCAGATTTGAGTTAGTCAGGTAATACTGTTGGCCTTCAAACCATCAGCCTCAGGTTTGAAAATGAAATGAAGGGTTATATAGTCGATTAAAGCATATGTGTGCACAGTGACCTAGAAAACTAATGTTTAGGTGCTTACATTGAAACCGAAGACTAAATTAATTTAACAATTCAAAATTTAACAGTTCATTTTTTTTTCCTTCTTTCAGTAGAGACTGCTGAGCTGTGGGCCGGAAGAGGTGCCATGTTTCTTCTCACAGATGAGTACCGCAGACGGAATTCTTGGTCAACGGCAAAAAAGAAGGTAATTTTTCAACTGATCTTTCTTGGTGTGGGGAAGCCTAAAGTCCACCTCTATGCCGCTGCTGCAGTCTAACGCACTGAGCTGCTTCTGATATGACCTTCCTCGTGGCAAATGAAATCGCTGTGGTCATTGTTAACAGTAAATCCTATCATAATGATTTTTTCTCTTTTGCTTTGCTGTGAAATCAGTCTATTAAATCAGTTTAAAAAAAGCTGACAACAGACATCGGTTCCACTGGGTTCTCGGCACGCTGGTGCCAAGTTTGTGATTCCTGTTTCCCCTCATAATATTGTGCTGTGGATCTTGTTGCCTGTAGATTAGGTGTAAAGTTGTGTTCCTCACATCAGGATTGCTCATCTGCTTGCCAGTTCAACACATTCCCATTAAATCATACCAATCTAAAGGTGAGACATACTCACTAAGACAGAACCTTATGGTGTCATAACTAATAACTCAGCATCTTGATTTACCATCCATAATTCACTCCAGCAGGGCACTTACTGTCTTGGAATAAATTGGAATATTTAAACAAACAGATATATGCCTTGTGGCATTTAAATAAGTAATACATCTGCCTCCCAAGTGTTCTCAATTCTGAAAAAGAGCGCAATCCAATATACAAGTTTGATGCACCCCTCACCAGAATGAGTGTTTTATTTTTCATGCTTTTGCCATCCATTAGCTGTGTTTTTGAACCAGGTTGACACACTTTGAACTACACTTATTCAAAATGTCGGAGTCAGATTGAACATTCATTTACCATGCTGAGATACAGTACGCAATGATGCATATGGATGCATGCATCACGGGCTTTGCGTTTCTCTCCGCAGAGAAAGTTTGTTCATGGCTAGATGCTGAAAGTATGCAGTTGTGACAGTTACTTGGAAAAGCATATGATAGCATTATGTAAGTCTTTAAAGCTTCACTGAGTATAGCATTTTCTCCAAGAATGTAATTTCTTGAGAATATTTAAAGAGTTACCAGTTACATCAACGGGAATGGCAGGCACTTCTCCTCCCCAGTGTGTTCGGTTCTTTCTTTTCCCCCAAACTCTTGCATAATCTTCCATAATCTTAAGCAGCAATAATGTAGATATGACTCCACAACATTTTCCATTCAACAGAGCTCTGGCTGAACGGTGATTAAGGCATGGGGTTGGGTGGGTTGGCTGGGTTGGCAGGGTTGGCTGGGTTGGCTGGGTTGGCGGTGGGGGGGCATTCACCTCCTCCAAGCTCTTAAGTCACTCTCTTGCTCCAACCCATGAGTTACTCACTGAGCGAGCTCCTGCTTTGCTTTTTCAAATGCTAATGACGAACTACGCTGAAAGCCTCAAATTGGGCCATGCAATTCAGCCTGTGGTGTTTGGTGAGGCCCTGCTCATGTTGGAGACCGTGGTCTTTTCCCCTGCTCCCCCACCCCACCCTCTCCTAGTCTTTTGTGTGCTGCGGTAATAGGCACAGATGTTCCTCTTGCCTCACACAGGGCCACTTTTCCCCCTAATCGCCACCTTGTATGCGGACGGCTTGCACCTGCCCCAGCAGCTCGCTCCTTTTTCCTCTCTCTCTCCAGTTCTCTTCGTCTCACCCCCCCCCCGCCACACACACACACTCTCTTTCTATGTTTTTTTTTTTCCTTCCCATCTCTGTCTGGACCACTGTAAGAAGGCCTTCCCTAATGCCCCCCAAATTTTAGACGCTACTTCTCGGGCAGCTGATTGTTTAAACATTGAATTGTGGAGATGGAGAAAGGGAAGACAAGAACGGGATGGCCTGGGGGCTACAAAAAGAAGCCGGGGTTATTTTTTTTGTGATTTGGGGAATGGGTTAAAAAAAGGAGATGGGTGAGCCTCTCCTCACTCCAGCTGGAGAGAATTTGGAACATAATACCCTTGTAGCAGCTCAGCCAAACCTCAATGCTGATGGTGCATTTAGACTGCCTCCCTCCATTGGGCTAGTGGATTGAGGTGTGAAGGGGTAGGGTGTGCCGTTGGGGCTAGTTGTAGCCAGGCTTAAAAATTGGACCGAAGTGCAGTTTGCTTCATGGCCCCTGTGGTGTAGTGTGATTTACCGTCATCTTCAAATGGTGCTTTCAAACAGAGTGTGGAAATGTGTCAAAATTTGGTCTCTGTAGGGACCTGCGGAAAAAAAAAAAATCACATTCCTCTCACTGATGTTTTTCCAGCAAAATAAATTTGATAAGCATCTTAATCACCTTGAAATGAGACCACGGCATGTGCCAGTGAAGTCTAATGGCACATTTGCTGTGAGCTATGTTAGATTTCAAAGTAGGGAAAAAGAGACCTTTTGTGGTAACATTTAATAAGCAGCGGCGAGAAACACCTTATTACTTCTAAGGATCACATTACATCATATTTTCTTACATTTTCTTTTCACTTTCTGTCTGTCTTATTCTCACTCTTTGTGACAGCCATTGAGGCCTCGCAGACATTAGATACACATTTACTTCGCTTTTCAGCTGCGCGGGCTTATTTTCGCAGTGCAGTAGCTCTGCCTTTGCACACACACAGTGTGTGCGCTACATTGAAAATCAGCTGTTATCCTCCATCTCAAGAAAGGACCTGACTTTCCCCAGTTTGGTAGATGATTGCAGCATTTATGCACAGATAAAGAAGAGCTGCAGTTGAACAGCCAAGGATTAAATCAATGGATTCTTTTTGGTGGCTTAGTATAGTGAGTATAGGCTTCATATTGTGCTGCTGTGGGGGGAGAGAGACTTCCAAGAAACAGCAGTCAGAGGCAAAATAATTGATCATTAATGTTCATGGCACTATAGCAGAAATAAGGGATTTTAAAATCAATGTAGTTTTTTCTGTCATCCAACACATATTCATTTAATGCAATATTCAGACTGTGTCAAGTTGAGCAAGCGATGGCTGCTTATAG
The DNA here is from genome assembly GCA_037833715.1 of Toxotes lorentzi. Taxonomy (NCBI): domain Eukaryota; kingdom Metazoa; phylum Chordata; class Actinopteri; family Toxotidae; genus Toxotes; species Toxotes lorentzi. Next base: position 10,392,010 of record JBBMJY010000009.1, read on the forward strand.
AGGAGAGATTGTTGTGTGTGGTGCATCTGACATTTTTGTGATGTATTTTGACAGTTTTATGGTTCAGCAGAGACCTCTTTATTGCGTGTCTTCACCGAGTGCATCATACTGTAATCATAACTTAACCATGACCTTGGCCTAGGCTGAGGGTGGAAAGGGAGGCTGGAACATTGCTTATGATGCAACACAAGACGAGATAAGAGCTCACGGAGGTCATCGATTTGGTTTTTCACACAAATGCACAGCCTCTTTGCTTTTCTCGCATCCAAATCCCAAAACAAACACGAACTGAAGAAAAACTTTACTTGCTCGATTTCATCTTAGCATTGAGATCAGTTATTATCACCAGACTTAATCTGACGGAAGAAGGACTTGACACTGTTTTACTCATTATCCCAGCTAAAAGGCGTCTAACAAATAATGTGAGCTTTACTGAAGTTGATGCACCCAATGTACAGTATTCACTAGCTCCCACATCCACACAAACACACTCACATGTGCTATGCCCAGCATATTCAGTGCAGTGTGTTTATTCAGCCTTTCGTCAGCTGTTTGATTGCTTCTCTCAAAGGGCAAAGCCCTGCAGTAGCTTGCATGCAGGATAATTAGTGTTGTGATTGTACTCAATAACCACGGGTAACCTGTCTGAAAGAACCCATAGCCCACTTTGGTCAGTTTGACTTGATGCACACCAAAGGAACTTGCACTCACTGAGCCAATCAAGCGAATTATTGCAGGTTACAAGGGTTTTGATAATATATTTATGCAGCATATGTATGACAAGACTGCTGATTCTGTTACAGCAACAACAGCCGCACCTTCCATCTGCTGAATAGTCTGATTCATATTCTTGTGGAGGCCTGAAACTTCCAGGGTTGTAATACAAAACATTGTCATCTGATCGCTTTGCGCACGCTCGGTTAATTTGATTTACCTCTCTCATGCAGTGTTTGAGTTTAATTGCAGCTCATTATTTGGGATCGAATAAACGGGATTGTTCAAGAATTAGCTAAATATGCAATTCATCAGCTTTTCGGAAAACATCCTCTCTTGTGTGCGTTTAGGGCGTTTGTGGGCTAGACAACAGTTTTTAATATTTTTGCAGTGTGGCAAGGTATTTTTTTTAATGGCAGCGGATGTCGAATCATGAACCGTTTTAGTGATTTTTGAGAGCACATCTTATTCAGTGTATGTTTTAATATCAATATTTAGTGCATTTTTCAAGTCTTTAGATCTGCATCAACAAAGGGAGAAACAGGAGTTAAAAGAGGATTGGTGATGCAATCTATATTCTGTTTAATGTTAATATATTTTCTTCACTGCAAAGGCAAAGTAAAAAAAATACTTACAGGTTAGATATCTTAGTGTGTTGTGTCCACTTTGGTTCACAGGGACAAATTTGCATTGCGTGATTAGGTGATCGACATATTTCTCTGACATCCTTGTGTCAGACAGCACATTTGCAAAGTCTTTGCAGGCCTTAATGAATATTGAGTGTTCTATCTCTTTTGCCTTCCAATTAATGAATAGATGTTGGTAATTATTTGACCAATGCCTCTCTCTCATGACATGTCCCATATCCATCACTAAGTTAAAAATAAATTAAAATCAATACAGCCGACAGACTCTTAGGACAGTGTCAGTGCTTCCTATGGAGAGACCCATGCAGGTCTGAATAACAACTATTGATCCTCCTTGAGGAATATTCTCTTTTATCACCTCCCCTTCTCAACATGCACACACATGCACACAAGCACTATACATACACAAGATAAGTGTTTCTTTTCTCGTAGTTACATACATTGGCAGCTGCTGACAAAACCTCATCTTGCTTGTTCTTATCACCCTATCCCTCCCAATAAAGAATGCAAAAAGATCGGAAAGTCGAAAAACAAAAAGGCAGAGCTGTGGTCGATAAAAGCTGGCACGGTTGTGATTTTTATTTCAAATGACTCCTTCTCCTGTCCCTTTCCCTCTGTCCCCAGTGTGGTAGGTGGCCATTGTGTAAACAACTCCTTGAAAAACAAATGGCTCCCTAAATCGTTGTAAAGAGCTGTGGCAGCTCGATCCGACCGGAGGCCCAGGGAGAGAGGGGATGGGAGATAACGTGTGTCAGCAAACATTGACTGGGCTTTATCACAATGAGGTTTCTGTGTTGGAGGAGCTAAGAGGCTGGCCAGTTAATCGTCCTCCGCAGAGAGCACACATTCCTACAGGTCAGGGCTCAGGGTTATATGTGTGCAGAAGGACTTTTAGTATGGTTATGCTTTGGCTACTCGGAGAAAAAGCTGCACTTTTGTCCTTTTTTTCCCCCCTCTCTCTCCCAACTCCTCCCTCCCCTCCTGTCTCTACACCGTCGGCTAACTCTGTGTGCTGTGACCTGCGATAAGCCCGACGAAAAAAGCACTGTTTGCAGTTATAACTGTGATGACTATTTGTTTACCCTTATCTAAACTGCATGATAAATCACAGACGAAAAGTAACATCTGGCGTGGTAGGAGTCAAAGAGGAGAGGAGGACTGTGTGTGTGTGTGTGTGTGTGTGTGTGTGTGTGTGTGTGTGTGTGTGTGTGTGTGTGTGTGTGTGTG
>JBBMJY010000009.1:10398338-10478870 GCA_037833715.1 Toxotes lorentzi
CTCTCTACATCTCCGTCTTTCTCTCTCTCTCTCTCTCTCTCTCTCTCTCTCTCTCTCTCTCTCTCTCTCTCTCTCTCAATACTGCTCCCCCTTGTCTAGTTAGGGGGCAGATATACCTTTCTTGCCAGAGAGGAGAAACCTATACTTTATCACTGCCACATATGGGGAAAGGTATTTTCTCCCAAAGGGAAAACTGGCATGCAATTATAATGTTCTTGCTGCTCTAAACATCCTTCACAAAATATATAGCATCCTGTTTTTGACTTACATGAGTTTATGATCTCTTACATGGCACCACAGTGTTGCACGTCGACTGTGGGTGTTTCCCTTTATGCCTCCTTATGGTTGATTTACTCACTTGAGCAAAGGACTAAGGCTATTTAAGATGACCTGCAGTTTTTTGTTTTTGTTGTTGTTTTTTTTGTCCACCAGCTATAAAAAGTTTGTCATTTTTAGACAAAAAACAGTGCTTCACAACGACAGTCAGAATAAATGCTTTTCCAGGACTAGATGGGTTGAAAATAGCTTTTGTAATTGAAAATATTTCACTTCTAAACAATGTTGCCTTTAGTTTCACGTGTGTTTTATCTATATAAATATTCTCACAAAGATAGTGCAAACACACCTGCGATTAGTTGGCGTAAATTGCAGACAAATGAATTGAACGCGTAAATGCACAAAATTACAGATGACAGCACTTTGAGATGTCTGGAAGCAGTTTCTAAACCCCGCGCAGCGCTGCAGCGTGCCCATCATACTAGCCGGTTCTCTACCATCAGAGTGGTAAAGTGGGACAGATGTTGAGGGTTAGAGAGGCCCCACTGGGATATTGAGAATGATGGTTTGGCAGGGAGTGCGGGACAATAAAGGGAAGAGACAGAGAGGCCAGGGTTCTCCGTTCACCTGACCTGATCCTGCCCTGGAACCTGTTCAGTTTTGTTTGAAATGAAAGAAAGGTGCCCTTTGTTGTGCCCAACACTAATTTACATTTACATTCGAAACAAGGATTCCCAATATGCCTCATGAGAATGAAGAGAGACAAGGCTTGTGAATGCTGTTGAAACCAAGGAGCTGTGTGGGTTTCAAAGATTTAAGAGGCGTTTGCGTAGAATAACATCCCCAGGAAAGATGGGAGTGGGGAGCTTCAAAGTGAGAAGACATAAAAGTGCATTCTGAAGTGTCCAGTTATCAATTCCCAATTCATTGAGGGATGGGATCAATAGCTGTCCTCCTAAATTTCAGGACAACCCTTTGAAGTGAGCTGTGGGGTACAGTAGGTGTATAATACTGTAGATTTTTTTGTTTTTGTGGAACTGATGCTGCACAGGCTCCATAAACCATGAATCAAACTTCACAGCTTTTTTTTTTTTTTTTATATTCCCAACAGTCCTTCAAACATATCTAATAAATACAACATCAGTTACTCCTGTTTGGATGTCTCACTTTGAGCTTGAGTTTCAAATTTCCAAAAAAAAAAAAAAAGAAGAAAATTCATGGTGATAGAAGTGGATGCTCTAGATTTCACTGATGTACTGTCTAACTTTTCTTTTTGAGAATAAAAACAGCATCCTGTTTCTTTGGAGGGAAGGCGTTGTTTTGTCAGATTGGTATTCAAGTTATCGCCGGATACTGCATAATTGTAGGCTGCAGCTGCCAGAGCACGGCAGACCTTCCATTGGTTTTACATTTCATGAGAGTTTACATACGCTATGTTTCTTCAAGTGGAAAATTGTTTTTTGCATGATGCCAACAGGTGGACTCATTAGAGACTCAACATAATCGTGGCAACCATTCCTCTCTGCAATTAGAAATATTGATCATTTACATATTATCTCAAGCCATGGTTGAGTTTATTGTTTTACGCACTTATGTTTGTGAACCCAAACATCTGTAGTAAACAGCAGTCAGGAATGGTGTTATAAACTTGGACTGTGCTTAGTCTTGGAATACAAATATGAGGGAGGCAGAGTGTTTGCCTAGATTTATTTTGTGTCTCTTAAAAGGTTTAGAATTATTTTCTCCCTGCAGCTGAATTTTTCATATATTTTTTTTGTGCTCTTAGAATTACAAACTAAATTCCATTCACCTAAACTGTATTGAGGTGCAGGTCAGAGACTTAGAGCCAGGAATCTCACTCTCTATTGCTGAATGGGAAAATATTTTCTTTCTTACTTTTTTTGGGTGCACTGACCCTTTATTGATCATACAAGGTCTTGAGTTAAGAAGTCTGAATCTGAATCTTTAGTTGAAAGAGTTTTGCTTCTGTAAATACAAGTGACATTCAAGATTGACATCTGCAATAATGGTATAATCTCTTTAAAATATCCAGCAGCCTTCCAATATAAAGGACGACCTTTCAGATGGTTTAATGAATTCTAGTCCTTTAACACTGACATGCACTCACTCAGTCATTGAATGACTTACTCATTCATGTTTAGATGCTAAGAATATAAAGCAACACTTCCCTTGTATCCCTTGTACATTCCTGATATTTTAGAATTCATAATGGACATCTGAACATCTGAATTATGTCGACATTGGAAGGTACCACAGCTTATGAAGAAAGTAAGTGTGTGGACTGTCATTTGGGGACTAGAGTGTAGTGTTACAGACAGGCCTTTGTATTAATCCATACCATGGGCTTTCCCTAACCTTAACCTCAAGTGCTGTAGTTGTCAAACACTAACCGTACATTAACCACAGTTAAACCATACCATAGTTGCCATGCACAGATATTAATGAAAGCTATCATTTTAAAAATGTTGACACTGGACACAAAATCGTTGTAACTCAATGTAATCTTGGGTTTTGGAGAATTATCCAGTATTGACGTTCTCGTCTGGTGACAGGGTTGCTCAACGACATGCTTCAGTGTTAGGGAACCAGGCCTAATGTGAACTGCCCCATTAAGCGCTACTGTTGTGGTCTGGACAGCCAAGGGTTGAGTTTCCATGTCCACTAGCACCATTTCTGTCCTCCAACCCCAACGGCTTGCACATGTCATCCAAGGCTAAAGGTTGGCTTGGGGCATTTTAGTTCACTGCACCTTGTTGTCTGCTTCTCACTTTGTGAACCAAACCTCTCTGGCCTGGCCTCCCAGGTCAACCACAACATTGACTCGCTCCCAGCTTGTCAACGTGTCAGGGTGCATGCAGGCGTGCTGGAGAGGATGGAAGGGCTGAGGCGAGGAGAGAGACAGGCACATGAAAGGCTTGCGTGTTGTGAAGATGGTGGTTGAAGATGGCTCTCTGAAACATTGTTCACATTATGCTCTGCCTAGAGAAAAAAGCCAGTCCAGTGGAAATGAAATGACCCCTCTGGAACTGCTGTCATGTGACATCTTTGTTTTCCAAGCCTGTGATCCAGCCCATAGGTATCTCGAACACAGTCCAGCAGTATGAATCAAATTTCCTCTCTTGATCTATTTTTGGTTATTGCTTTGGCTTGAAAGTCAACACTACTATACATACTTGACAGCCATGGATCATCACATGAATGCTCCCGTAGCAGCTGTGTGAACCCTGCATTTTACTGCAACCCTAGTATAATCTCTACATGTCTCCAGCAGACACATTAAAACTGTTCTCACAACAACTCCCGTCGTTCTGCTTCAACTGAAAACATTTTCAGCGTCACATCACATTAGATCGCTGAGCAAAAGAGACACCACACATTTAAAAAAATTCCTTTTATAACACTTCTCTTCTTGTGGGCTTGAGCAAGGATTTAAATCATGTAACATCTAAAGAGGATTTTCCCCACAGGGAAACAAATGAGTCTTTTTGAATAGTGCTATAATAAATTCTGGCCCCTCATTTACACCACAGTCACACACAGCACAAACAGATGTTGTCCTGGCCAGTAGGGACAGATGCACTGGTGGACATAACCACTGTGTCCCCTCTTTCCATACAGTTTAAGTCACTGTCCAAACAGGATTAGTGCCAGCTTCGAAGTGTCAAAGCAATTACAACAATGACATCAGCATGGTTTGGGGGTTATGGCTGATGGGGTGTAAATGTCTGTGGAGAGGAACGCCTACTAGCTCTCAGTTGTAACTGCCCACTCCCCACTTCCATCTGCTCCTGTTTCTCATGCATCAGACTGGACACTTTTTTTTTTTTGACAAAAGATGCACCAGTCCATCAGAGTCATGGCAGTTTGAGCTGCTGGGTAGATTAAAGATGGCCGTTGAGCATTAGCAACCTCTATTCAGAGCTTTATTTCCAGTCTAAAAATTGAATTTTTATGACGTGAACATCTGATCCAGGAGACAAACAGATGCTTACGTTAAACAAATGATGTTAAAACAGAAAACGGATCTTAACAGTATGTATGGTATGGCCTAAAGGTAAAATACCAGTCGGCAGTTAATGCGAAATGGCTTTGTTGCTGTTCATTTTTAATTTTGAAGAGGAGAAAAGCGTCAGTTAAAATCTTAAACATGTGGCGCATATCTTTCTGATCTCCAGTTGCGCTCATTCATGGAGCTACAAAATATAATGCTATCAGAGACTGCAGAATATGACTCTTTTTTACTCCATGCTAATCTAACGTACTTGAACCTTTGTGCGGCAAACTAAAGAATTGAAGCAGTTGATGAAAAATGAATTGATGAAAAAAATGTACCTTGAGTGTCCTGGACAAATACATCCATAAGCCACTTACGTAGATAAGCTAAGTGGCAAACCTTACTCACTTCTTTTAATATGCCTCACTGGTGCTCAGAGGAAGAGGGAAAGCAGTACAGATATGACGTACCCTCTTGCTCCCCCTCATTAATCTTAATAAAACAACTGACCCCTGTAATAGCTTATTCCTGCCCTGGACCATTAGGCTGCATGACCGAGGCTTTAAATATTAAGCAGGCTTTGTAAAATTTGATAAAATGTTTAGTAAATGGCGTAAGGCACGATACACTCATGGGCTTTTTCTCTTACCCTTGTGTTGTAAATGATAGATATGTTTTTATTAGGCAGAATGTTGTTTTAAGCAGCATTGTGGTATTGATATTTGCCTTCAGCTTGCATGATTTAAGATGGCAGTTACATGCAAGCCCATCAGGCTTTTACCTCCGCTACCTTTCACAACTAACTACTCTGACATAATATTGCAGGGAATTTTCATGATTTAAAAAAATAAAAGAAACACGGACAGCTTCACTCACTGTCTGTAAGGATACCACGCCATTTCTCGTCTGTGTAATGCTGCACTATTTTTGCCCCTTTGCCCCCTCGGACAGCGGCAGTGGAGCACACTATACCACACAATATACAGTAATTTGTCTCTGATTAAAATTTCTGCTGAGCTTTGAAGCCCATACTGGTGTTCTGTGCTGTCTTCCTTGTCTGGTAAAAATTGAAAGCCTTTTCATCTCAGAGGGCTTAAAGGGTCAAAGGAACACCAAATAACCCTCCCTGTTGTGTTTCTTTTTTTTCCTCTGAAGCTTGTAACAAACTGCACCTTTGTCGGACGCGGCCTCTGTCAAGCCGGGGCTGGGGGGGGACTGCCCTCGGGTTCAGGCTTTGGAGACCCTGTCAGCTTCAAAATGGGGTCTGCTTTATTTCACCCCCTGACCTTAGGCCTAAAAAGAGCCACGCAGGAAAAACAGAGAGATATATGATACATGAAGGCCTAGTGAAACTCCACGGCTGGGAAATGAGGGAGCTGCAAACTGCAGAGTGAGCAAAAAATGAGGGAGCTTATTGTAGGGGGATTTTTAACACCACAGTTCCTGTTTGGGGGTGAATCAAGGTTGCTAAATCATGAGATTAAAGCCAAGAAGTTTTGTTTTTTGATAGTTATTTTTTATTGTTGCACAGTGTGAAGCAATGTATTGTAGCAATACAGCCACTCTGTAAATAACCTAATAGGAAAGTAAGGTCGTCTGTCACAAGCTTTGCATACAATTTGCACCTTCCTTACTTTCAATCATTTACAAATAAACAGATAACACTGAAACAGAAATGAGGTAAATTCGTTATTTAAATTCATTAAACAGTCTGGGGAACTGAGTGGTGTCCAATTTTATTTAAGTTTAAATTTAAAGATAATGAAGTGCAACATTTAATAAGAGCAATAAAAAGGTGAATATTTGTTTGCATCTGAATTGAAAGATTGAAAAAAAAACATTACATGGAAGATTTTCTATTTTCTAAGTGAAATTGAAATCCATGGATAAATTCTCCAGTTTGGCGCATCTGCATTAAATGAATGAAATTGATTGACTTGGAAATGTTGCTGCATAGCCAATCAATCTAAACAAGGACAACCCATGGGGCGTCCATGGGGATGCGGAGAGGAAGGGCCTCCTATTGTTTTGGGGCCTGATGTCAGCCAGTCCTTGACCTTGGGGGGGTCCAGGCCTCTGCGCTCAGGCCGGGGTGAGAATTCTAGGACAAGGGTTTGGATGCTCAATATGGGAGAGCCAGGCTTTCAAGCTCAGGGTCACAGGGTCAGCATCAATGCTCAGGAGTATTAATGAGTGACCTTCGGAAAATGGTGGAGGAGGACAGAGGGATGGAGGGAGGAGGCGGGAAAAAAAAGCGAAGGAAGGGGTGGGCGGGGTGAGTGGCAGAGAGAAAACTGTAAAGCCCTGAGAGAATGGAGGCTGAGACCTGTTTCTCCAAGATAACAGAGATTGGCCTATGAAAATGCATCCATCACAAGAGCACTAAGCCAGAGCCTTCTTTTGTGTGTCCGTGTCGGCAGAGAGCGAGGGCTGAGCGGTGGGGGTAGCTGTTGGCGGGGGGATCAATCTGTGGAGATGGAAACAGGGGTTAGGGGAGGGGGTGACCGGGGGGAAGGGTAAGGAAGGGAAGGGTCGCTCAGGCCAGCCTGGCGTGGACAAGTGAAGTGGGAACGCACCATTGCTTATTCAACAGAGAGCAGATCTCTCAGAAGATAGAGGCCCACCAGTCTTTTGAATGGGGACGGGGGGGCTTTGGTGGCGCAGCAGCCAATGCACAGGAGATTTCTAATTTTGTCAGTGAGGTCCTGGCCGAGGGGTTTTTGACGAAGCGGTTTGGATGAGCAGAGAATGGAGCGAGGTGGAGAAGAGGAAGGGTTGGAGGAAGAGTTATTGCTGTGATGCTCTTGGAGGTGAAAGGCCTGGGTACTTCCTTATCAATAAGGTTTTCAGTGCGTGTTCTGGGGAAAAAAATTAGCATCAAGTACACGTAACAATTAACCTGCATTTTATTTTTCATTTTATTTATCCTCTGCTCTTCTTATGTTTTGTGTTTAAAGTGCACAGTTTGAGTCTTTTTAACACTTTTCATTTACAGCGGTGAGCTTGTCATTCAGAGTACAGTGCATCCCCATCTCCTTTTACATCACAGATCAATGCTATCTGCAGGAGAGCAGGAACAGGATTGTCTGCTTTACACTGACTTGTGTTTTCCTCCCGTCACCTGCTGCGCTCTCCAAAATTTCCAAGAAAACATTCTCCCTCCCATCCATGTCACTGCATGTTCAGTTCCTGATGTGAGGAGCAGGTTGACACAGATGAGCAACAGACGAGAGATAGATTGTGTAGAGGGGGAGGGGGGCTGGCGAGCTCTGTTCTTGTGCTGATGACTTCTATTCTGCATTGGAAGTGGCACATCGATGCAGTCAGATTAATGTGGCTGCCTTCAACTTTTCGCTTTTTTCTATCTCTCCTTCTTTACCCTCAGGCTTTTTAATTTTCACTGGTCCTTCCCATGGCTGCCGTCCAGCCTGGAGACAGATGCACCATAGGCACTTTAAAGCTTCGTAATGCATACATTATTCATATCACTCCACAAAAGGTGCTCATTAAACTTTACATGGCCAATGGAGTAGGCAGCCATAGATTGAAAGTGTTGCCCATATCACAAATGTCACAGTGGATTGACAGAGAAAGGAGAGAGCGTTGCTGGGGGTTTGATTTGAAGATGGCTTTGATTTAACTCCAGGGTTATTTGCATCCAGCTTATCCATCCTCCCTTTTCAGTTCACTGTCTGTTCTCCCTGGAGCCCATGACCTGTATATTTGAGTAGTACACAGAATTTGAGGATACTGAGATATAAATACAAATTTTATGTACAAAAATACAGCATTTACTGAGGATTGTTAAATACAGATTTATATGTTTTGCCAAGCATGATGCATACAGAACAGTAAAATGTTGCAGGAAGCTGCAGGTCCATATAGTTCGTGAGGCTGATATATGTATGTACATATGCATAAACTCCATATACCATACTTCAACATTAAATGCATCTTTAAATCTGTCTAAACCCCAGCAGTTTTTCTCACAACACAAACAAGCTGCCATGGAGGCCCCTTTGGGTAAGACCTACACGCTTTCCTTTTCCTTAGCTGAGGTCTCTGCTGAGCATTCATCCCTTAACAATACAACACTTAACCCTCCTGTATTGTCCATAAAAGACTTGGCTGGCAGGTACAGTAAGCTGGTGGGACTAACAAAAGCTTGGTGCCGAGCTGAGAAAAACATCCACACAGGGAAATGAGCTGTCATTACAGTAGCAAGGCAACACTCAGGCACTTCTCTGTATGTGCTCATCTCTTCTGCTTGCTACCCCCAAGGTCCTCTTCCACTCATAAATACATAATTACACCCACCGCCCTCCATGATGATTTCTGTTTTCATCAGCTGTCAGAAATGACCTGAATTACCCATCACTGTTTGACCCAAATGCAGCCGTCAGATGTTAATAACAGCTTACATAACCACTCAGCCCTCTTTCCACCGATTTAAACCATGTGTATACGTGCGCCTGAAACGCCTTTAAATAGCACCTGTCACCAACAGAACAAAATAAATATTTTAAAAAATGAATAAAAGGAATTTAAAACTCAAGATGAAGTATTTTGCATCCATAAATTAACCTTGACTTTGACGTCTCTCAGCAGGAGGCGTGCTGAGCTGTACCTTTTTAATGTTTAACATGACAGAAAAAACAGAAAAGGCTGATGTCCCTGAAAGCTACGACCTGAACTTATCCAATATGCAGAGTGAGGAGGAGAAAAACAAGATAAATGTTATGTTGTCTGTTATTTTTTTCCACTTTTATGTCTTTCTAGAAGTATTTTGACAGTGGTAATTAAATATGTATTTATGTAGATATTGTCACGATAGTTTTAAAGGATGTAAACAATGAATTTTACACTTACATTTATTCCACTGAAGCCTTTCTTACACCGTAGCATAAAAAAAAAAATTGCCATTAAAGTATGCTGTGGACTGGGAAGACCCCTCTCAAGTCTTGCAGCCCTCTCCTGATGTTTCATGTTGCATCCCACACCCCAACATAACCTTACTCGAGTCTTTTAAAGTCAAGTATGTTTGACATTTTAGTGTTTGAACCCATGTAGCCATGTACTAGAAGACTGTTCCCTTCAGTCAAAACATGGCCGAGGTCACTGTGGGATTTGTCCGTACAATCCTACAGACTGATGGCATTCATTTTTCTCTGTACCGCAGTTACAGAACTAATCTTGAATGAGAATTTGCATAAATATATCATGACAAAATTATGGGCCTTTTCAGGTCCACATAAATTCATAGCTGGCAGTTATTTGCAGTATTGGTAAGATGTTTGCATAGTGAAACTAACTGATCATTTTGTAAAAATACCAGTTGTTCCAGTACATTACATTATCTCTCTCTCATATCTGATGTATGTGGTTGTAATTAGACACAGGTTTTTTTTTATCAGCTCATCAAGAGTAATATACACGTAAGAATTTTTGCTGTCAGCGTCACATCAACAAGTTGCAGAAAAGGCTTCTTACAATGTTATCTCATTAGCGGTAATTATAACAGATATCATCCTGTATTATTGTGTTTGCCAACATATCCCGAAGTAAAAGTCCTTCCCCCAGCCCAACGCCTGTTTCCACATAACACTGGGTAGATTTCGCTCTGCTGTCTTTTCTTTGCATAAACAGTGCCTGCAGTCAGAATCTGCTCTGATCAAAGGGACAAATCTATCCAGGAGCAATCAGGTTGCTGCGCTAGCCCAGGCTGCTGACAACTCCAGGCTCTTTGATCAGAAATACATCATCTTCAGCAGGCTGCCTGCCTGGGTGCCTTTGTCTGGGGCCAGGAAATAGGGGAAGTGATAGCTCCCTCTTGGTGCTCTTCTTCACTGCTACGCCTTTTGGCAGGCAAGATGAAAGCTACCCCAATTATAAGTGAAAATACCCCCAGTGAACTGAGCTGAGCTTAAGGGGTGCAGCTAGAGCCACCCCCCCACACCCCATATCGTCACTAAATCTCTATACGCTGTCTATGCATGATGGTACAAAAGATATTGTCAATTTCTCTTTTCTGTTCCCCCGTCTTTCTCGGTGAAATGAGACTTTGGTTGAGATAGTGTGCCAGTGCAATTGAGGTCACATCCAAAAGCATCGGTCTCCCTCCTCCCAATGTAGTAACTGCAGTTCTAATAACATGGTCTTGTCGGCAAGGAAAAAGAAAAGTGAGTGTCTGGGCCTCTAAGCACACCTCCTTCGCTCCCCTCCCCTGCTTTCAACCCCTTGACTGTGAGCTAAAGCGATTTTTTTTTCTTTCACCCATCTTCAAGAGGTAGAACAGGAGATGTTGAATGATGGACAGGTGTGCAGGCATTGTGCTGTTCTGCTCTGCACTGAAGGAGATCATTGATTTGCATTACAGTCCCACACATGAAACACAGCCATCTACACACACAAACGCGCGCACACACACACACACACACGCCCCCCTCCACATCTTACTGTTTCACCCCTATGACTGCACCACCTCCCACATGGCAGCCCACACCCTGGCTCCTAATCAAGGAGTGAATGTTTATCTCACTTCCTGTCTTTTATAGGGGTGGAGTGTTATCTCCGGCTTCTGGAACCACCTCACCTGGGCTGACCTGAGAGGGAAAGCTATCATGCCTCAGCACAGACTTTACAAGCCTACTCAGATGATTTCAAAACCATACATTACTTCACAGCGAATATACATCTGGATGTATTAAATGGGGGTTATTGCCAGAGACTTAACCTTTCTCTGTGTCACGCTTGGCTCATATCTTGGCTCAAGCAAATCTAACCAATTCCACTTAGAATAGATTATCCAAACTGTTTTTTTTTCTTCCTTGAAACGCTCCAAAAAAAAAAAAAAAAAAAGGAAAAACACCCAAGGAAGCCAGTGCTGCTTAAAGGTGTAATCCCTTGCGTCAACAGCCTCAGAAGCATATCAGGTGTCTTTAAGCTCATCCACCTGTCAGTGAGCTCTTCCAGCAATTACACATCTGTCAAGTGTCACCTATCTGACAAGGTTTATGTCAAGCAGTCAGCCATTACGGCGGCCCAAATGGAGTCTGCATTGTTTAGAGCCAGCAGGAAGTGGCTGTGGCATGGAAGAGTGAACAGAGTCTCCATAGTGTGACTGCAAAGCCAAGCTAACGGTTGGTTTTGGAGATGGAGAGGGGGGCTTTCAGATCTCTTTTCTCGCGTCTCCTCGTATTTCCCGGAGCTGCAGTGGCAGCAAGTGTGTTTTTTGTTCGTTACACCAAGCCTAGAGACTCATCTGGGCTGGTTAAATCTTTGCCCAGGGCAATGGCTTTTATATGCATGAGCTTGATTTGACCTGTCTTCAGGCTGTGAAGAGGGTTATTCAAAAGAGAAAATCAGGCAGAATATTAAATATGATATCAGGTTTAGCCTTTCCATGTGCTTTAATATTGTCAGTCTTATTATTGATTTGAACGACATGCTGTGTGTGTTTTTATAGTTTTCATTTCCCCCTGTAGAGTTTATTTTGCCCTGTAGTGGAGGAAACACATCTTAAACTAAGAGGTACAGCATAAGCATTCAAAATCCACCTTAAATGGATGCAGTTTTTCTTGGGGTTGTGTTACAGTCTTTTTCTCAGCTAGGAGCAGTAACTTTTTACTGAAGTATTACTGAAAGATCAATGCTTGGTGCACACTAGAGGATTTTCAGACTTTAACCGATTTTAAAAACGTGGGACACCACAGACATAACAGGGACTTTTATACATTTTTTAATTTCTTAAGAATGCACACACTTGCTGTTTATACTAAACAGTTTCAGAGCAGCAATTCCAGGGACTTTGGATCACGCTACAGGATCATTTGGGCAGATAATCAGTACAGACCAGCCTCAGATTCAGGAACGCCCCTAAACTTGTCCAGACCCAGAATCTGTCCAATAATCCTCTCAAGTGTGGGACCAGCATAACATTCCTGCCTCCTCCTCAGAAATATCTGCAATGACCAGTTTTAACATGGCTGACTGTGGACTTCAAACCCCGAAACACTGTTACATTAACATGAACTCATACTTGTAGCATATATTGTGCATAAGTGTGTCACACAGATTTTTCAAGGTCTTCAAAAACTACTTCTGAACACCTCTCAGCCCTCTTCAATATTTAAGTGTATATTTAGTCTGAGAGGATCATCAGATCGCATCTCGTATGTGTGGCCTGTTGCAATGGCTGTTAACACCCAGCCTTTGGGTGAATTTTGTATCACAGGTGCTATACGCAGTGTTAAAAGCTTGCAAGTAAAGAAAGAAAGATTGAATCTGGGTCACTTTAATGCTCTTGTCCGTCACACCACTACATCTCCTCAGGCCTGAGACGCAAGGCACATTGTCAAGTATTAATGAAGAAAACGTCCCTGTAGGGCTGGTGTTTGTCAAACCAAATTACATACATTCAGTTGGAAAGGTGAGGATTAATCTTTCAGTTCCCTTCCGGATGTGTAGGATGCACCATACAGTCCCATACTGAAAATAAACCCCCTGATGCTGACGCGAATTGGCTGAGCAGAAGCATTGTGCTGTTATGGTGTACGTACTGCAGGACACGATGCCAGTAAACTAGTGAATATGCTGACAGCCGTACACGACCCTCTATAGCTGCGGCAGCTGGTAAATATGCACACACTTAAACAAAAAGTGGGACAGAATATATTCTAGCAGTGCGCCAGTGACAGTTTGGAGCTTTCATTATTGTGCATTCCATTTTTGGCTTTTCATCGAATGGATAATTCTGACTGGCGAGACAATAAACATAACAGTGGAGCAATACCAAGTCTGAGGGAGGCTTTAAAATAAGTAAAAATGAGTGAAGCTGCATGACAATAATGTCTTGCTTAGGTGGTCGTACAGCAGCAATCCTTTGTGGCCTTAAAACGCATGCAAATGTCTCTTTCATATTTATTATAATCACATGAACAAAGAGCGCATGAAAAAATATAGTCAAACCCACTCGTGTAAAACAACCAGAAAAACAAATAAGCAAAAACCTCCACACTCCATTCTCGCAGAGCCAACTGTGTGTCAATAGCTCCGTGTCTATCTGGCAAAAATGGCCTTTTTCACAAACTGCTTTACATTGACGCTGGAAGCTTTCGTCCCACGTGGTGGTTTTATTTTGATGCGTAGAGCAAAAATAATTCTCAGTCAATTAAATGCCATTGATAATACAGACACGGACTGCTATGAGAATGGCAAGGCAATCCACATCCCCGCTCATTAATGGTGGGGATTTGGTCTACCATGGGAAAGAAGCACTGGAGGTGGATCGGCAGAATTTCCCCCCCTCTATCTCTCCTGCTAGTGTCTTGCTGAGATTTAAATAAGCCTAAAGATTACTTGAGGGCCTTTAAATGCAAATTTTGGTGAGTGTGCAAAGCTCCTCCTGTAAACCTCAGCCTTATCATTTGCCTCCCAGATTAGGGCCTGTCTGAGATGGGAAGCTGGCTCCAGGCCCCCCAATAAGCTGCAGGCCAGGGGCCACTCCTGAGAGAGAGTGAGAGAGCGATGGATGGGGGTGGAGGGTGAGTTTGCTATGGATATGTGTGCCAAGGTCAGTTGTGGCTGCACTCACAATAATCAGCAAGCATCAAGAGACTTACATCTGCGGTTTGCTTATCTCACCGTGTGTTTGTGTGTCTCTGCGTGCATGAGTGCTTGTGTTTGTGTGTTTTAGTTACTTCAAACACAATCTCAGTGCGTTCAGTCACAAGGGCTCTGAGCCAGGATCTTTGACAGATTAGGCAATAATCAATTAACAAATTAAGAAAAAGTAAGCATAACTGCCTTGTATCCCATGCATTATAAAACACTTTGATGCACAGCTACAGCGATTGGCCCAGTGTCTTGCAGTTTTTAGGGGGGATAACAGATGTTGGAAATGGCTTTGATAGGTATATTGGCTCTGAGGAAAATCCAAGAGTATTTATGGTTTGAAACATGAAAGGATTCTGGCTTGTGGATGCATTTATATTTGAATGGCACCCACTTCATTACTTAATGATTTGAAAAGGCTGTTAGGGAGCTGAGCCTGAGCCAACGAAGCCATGAGTCAATGTGCTAAACAGACACAGGCCCTGCTTCAGGCAGCTATACTTCTCACACCATGGAAATATGACATATGACTAAGGAATAAAGCAGAATACATTAGACAAGATTTAAATACTGGCTCGTGCAAGAATTAAATGCAACTTAATTCTGCTAAAGCAGCCATAATCAATATTTTTATAATAACAATGGATCAAATGATGACCATGTGTGGTGAAAGGGATGACTTTGATGACAAACTCAAAGGGAATTATCACCAACTCTGCAGTTCCCCTCAGCTCTACGGGGTTTTATAGCACCTTTCAGCTCATTGTTTTGGTTCACTCTAGCAGCTCAGACTCAGGCTGCAGACCCAGTATCAGAAACTGAGACATAGTTGTCGAGTGAGTGAATAACACCCGCAGTTGTTTTGGTGTGTGTTGGGGTTTGGAACAGTAACTTTCACAACTGTCCTCAGCACACAGGAGAACATCAAATAGCTTTTGAGACTCACACTTTGATATCCTAATGTACTTGCTTTATATTTCTAGAGTTGTCCCCTTTCAGCATAGACTAATAGTGAGCTATTTTGGAGCCAGCATCTAGCAGTCATTACTAGAACTGGAGCTTCAGGCAGTTCTGCACTGGCTTCAGTGGCGAGCCGTAATGGTTGCAGTTGCTGCTAAGCAGTATGACTCAAGCAGTTGTGTTGCTCAAGGGCACTACCATAGTGGTTATTTGGGAGTGTGCATTTACTTTCTCTGCTCTCCTTCTCTGATGTTTTCAGCTTGGCTATTTCATGCCCTTAGTTCTCCCACCACTTACTTGCTTGCAAGGGTCTGCAAAGCTATCCATTTTGCTACATACCAGACTATCACAGGCATTGAGGTCACTGAATTGCACCTCTATTCCTCAGTGTGCATGTGTAGTGTAGCACATTATGTCACTCCATGCTTTGATTTTTCAACCTCACCGTAGCCTACATTCTGTGCATCTGGCACAGTGTTAAGGAACAGCTGCTGTCAACAAGGACCTGTGCTGTCAAAAAGCACCAAACTCAGGTCAAGATCATGGTGGGGAAAGTTAGTGATTGTGGGAGGAAGGGTGGTGGCAGTCTTGACTGATGTTGTGGTTGACTGCTCTCTCTTTACAACCTCACCTACCTCCACCTAGCAAACACACACAGACATGCACACACATTCCCCCCTTCAACCCCTTTTTCTCTACTATGTACCCTTGTCATACAGCCACCCCTCCTCCCTCCCAGGTGCTCAGAAACGATGTGGATGAGGTCGAGGACATGAGGAGCCCACCGGAGAGAGAACAGATGTCACATGCCTCTTGCACCACACTCAGGGATGTATGTGTGTGTGTGTGTTCTGTGCTGTGACAGGTAGCGTGTCGTGGTTGAGAGGTAAAGCCGGGCCCTACTCCCAGAAGGAAATGGAATGAAATGGGGGCCAATATGGGGGGGAAGGGACACCAGGATAAAAAGAAATGTATGAAAATAGGTCGTGGACGTTGACAGCTTGTTGTCTGGCGTTCAGTGTGAACTTTACAAAAGGCTGTCAGTCGAAAACGGGACTGTAAAACATCACGCTGTATATGGGATGTTTTCAAATCGAGCCTGGAAGAAAAATCCCCCGAAAAATCAATAAATAAACAATAAAATGTGTGTTTAATTTAAATCACTGCCCTAGAAAGACCTGATGTAAATCACTGAGACAACCATCCATCGGAGTGGAAAGTCCTTTTGTCAGGGCAGCATGCATGCTTTCATTCATCTTTCATGGGTCATATTGTTCTAGATTGGTGATTAGACCATTGGCAGATTCAGAGCCATGTTAATGGCCTAAACATATGCACATACACAAGCACACACATTAATAGAGTTTTTTTTTTTTTTTAATGCCCTTAGCCCTGTTTGCTAGCCTACTGCCCTGTTTGCCAGCCTACTGCAACTGAAAGCATTATTGCTGGTTCATTCAAAAGTACTGTGAGTTCTTGATCGAGATAGCTTCGTCTTTGTCATAATTGCACACACACGTGGCCCGCTAAATGTACACTCACCTGTGAATTAACTCATTAGAAATCACGCTGATAACAGACATGTCATGTCCACCTACCACGTGGAAAGTGATCCGCTCCGTCCCCTGTGATACCTCCCTCTGTGATAATGTACATATTCATTATTCAACACGGCCTGTCAGATTAACAGAGTATTGGGCAGATTAGCTGGTTAGCTGTCTGGTGGTCTTGTCTTTTATCCAGCGACTGGAGTGCCCTGACTAAGCACGTCATAATGGCAGCAATCCCAGGTGGTGTGTGTGTAGTGCAGGAGAAGACCTACTTCTGATCTGGTCTGAGTTTCAGAGAGGTTTGGATGGATTATGCCGTCTCTAAATGTATGCACTGAAGGTTGACTGATCATGACTGCACTCATGTATGTGTATGAATATTTACATGCCATGTTTGGCCACAAGAGAAAAGGATTTATCCTTCAGTTGGAGTCAGAGGTATATGTGAGCCAACATCTCCTATACCTTCCAGGTACTGAAACCTGTGTATATCCTGTAGAGCTTAAGTGTTCAAAGCCACCTTCATGCTGTGGCCGGTGAGTCCTGCATGATAAGAAGGCATTTTTCTCCTGCAGCACAGTCCCTGCTGGATGAGGAAAACATCAGAACCAAATGATGACTTCCGAGCATAGGACTGCTTCCTAGAAATTCACACTGTGCACGCGTTGGGGAAAATGCACGCATGTGTACTTGTGTATGTGTTTATTCCACTGTGTTTGTGCATGCTAAACAAGCTGTTTAATCTGAGCCAGTCATTGAGTTTAGCATGGTTTTGGCAGCTTTTTGTCTTTCGTTTGAAGGTGACATCACTCTGAGGATTCTGCACATGAGTGTGCTTGCTTTGTGTGTGTGTTATGTGAGTGAAGCTACAGAATGTGCGTATGCTGCACATATGTTGACAATTATATGTCAGTTTCCACAGGGAAACCAGTGGGCAGGATGGAAAGTGTATTTGAACCTACGTTACGTAAGTCTACAATCAGCGGGTATGGTAGTGATTCAAAGTATGGTAAACATGTTGGCAAAAACTAATCAGTGAATCTTTCATCTTCTAGTGTTGCAGGCAATTTATTCATCATCCTGGCACAGTACTGTATACTGTAATGTTGAGGTCTGGAGGGGTTGTGTTGGGGTATATAACCTGGGTGTGGATATGTGTCTGTAAGAGTGAGGGAGGGAGGGCAAAAGAGTTTGAAGGTGCACAAACGTGTCTGTCCCCATAAATAATTAACATCACCCATTTTACAGCAACATTACAGGCTACACCTTTTTTTTTCAGAGCAGATGAGGCAAGATCCTCGTCAGCCTGCTTCCTCCAACAAAACACTAAGGTTAAAATCATTAATTGATGGAGCGGATTTCATTGGACAGCCGTTTATTAATGTTTTACAAGCGGACTGCCTCATTCTCAAATTACCATCCAGGCTGAATGTATCGCTGGTTTAGCCTTTGGTCTGGGACCAGTGCAACACTCTTCTCAGTTCCATTTGTCGGCTCCCCTGAGTGTTTACAATTGCCTTCCGTTGTAAAAAATCAGACTAGTCTGACTCTCCCTGTGGTTGACTTTTGGTTAACTGTGAGGTGCCATGTCCTTGTTCTGTATATAGTGGAGGAGCAGCCAAAGAAGCACCACGGGGGCATTGTAAAAGAGCCTCACAGGATATTGAAGTAATGACTGTTGTTTGCAAAAAAACAGGATAGCCCGACTCAAATCGTTTCCTCGTGTATTTGTCCTGAGCTATCATAAAATCTTCTGAGATCACTAAAAGTTGTCTGCGGTCTGCTAATCCAATATAGAATGGGGCACATAGAAAAGAAACAGCTCCTCTAACTACCAAGTTATCTGCCTGAGTCTGCCAAGCAGCCTGAATCTGCTCAGATTTTTGGCCTATCAGTCTGGAGAGTGAGGGCACAGGCAGTGAATTAATGGTCAGGAGATTTATTTGTTTGGTGTAATAAGGACTGTAAAACAGTAAGAGCTCTGTGCAGCCTTGCAGGCCCCCTGCCCCGTGGGTACAATCAAATGTTGCCAGTAAATCAATAGAGCTGGAAGAGGTTTTTATAACCCGAGTTTAACACCAGGCTCTAAGTGCTCCAGGTGGCAGGTCATTTGTTCATTATCCCAACTTATCACAATAAACAATGGCAACTCTGATTGGACTACTCTGCTACTACGAGAGGAAAAATTGGAGAGGAAGAAGACAAAAATCTCAGGTGGGCAAGGGAGGGCTAATAAGGAAGGCAGAGTGTGGGCAGGAGACAGGGGAGAGCCAGAAGATTAACCACTGTAATTACGTACAGGAGTACAGAGGAGGACTGGGACAGTAGGAGTAACAGATAGTGTTAGAGCTCTACAAGCTGTCAGCATGTACTGATGACTCCTCTGATGCCAGGGTTATAGTCATGCCTCTCATATCAGTGCCACCACAGAGGTCTGTGCTTTTAATATTGTAAATACAAACAGCGTCGCCTGGTCCTTCTTTTGGGAGCAAGGTTACAAATGTACATTCCAAGATAAACAGAAAAAGAAGGGAGTTGTTGGCTGGGTTGTGCACAAGAAACAAAATGAATTGCTTCAATCATTTTGTGGCCTCTTTAGACAGACTGACCCCGAATTATATTGCAAAGGATCTAATGGTTCGAAATGACAGCCGATCATTAAAGTAGTGTTTAAATCACCACAGAGATACAGTTCAGGTACAGGCATCATTTGTGCTCAAATACTGTTGAAACAAGAGATGTAAACCCCATGCTTGTGCAGTAGGTGAAGCAGTTAAATAGGCCTACATGCTGTTTGCAGATGGCTTTACCCAAAGGTACTTACAGTAATGTGAATGCATTTTTGTGACCCCACTGGGAATTGAACTCCTAACCTGTGTCAACCACATGCTTTATCAACTAAACTACACTGGACCACATGGTTCTGCACCTTGTAAAGATGAGCAGTATGTTTGCAAAAGACGCCACAGCATATAGGAACCACATGGAAATATCATCGCCATAAGGTACAGTGCAAAAAAAATTGCTCCAATCTTAGTTATTCAAATTTTGTGTGGTTAATTTATGACTCCTGTACAGGAGCGTGGCAGCTGGAGTTTGTAATTATACAACACACTCCACTCTTTCTACTCTGCTGCCGACACACTACTGCATAATTTACATGTCTATTAGCTCATCAATTACAGTGTAATTACTTAGACGCACAACTAGCTTTTTACCATATTATAAAGCAAGTCATCAAATAAATAAGTGAACAAACAAACAAACAAACAAGGCGATAAAGACGGAGCAAACAAAGAGGCATAAATTGAAAGGCTGGATTTTCAGTATGTGACATGAAGTAACCCCAGTTCCTCCATTGTTTTCCTTCGCCTTCTCTTTGTCTCCCCCCCCTTGAATTTAGTCTGAGAGGGCCTTATCCTCGGCTTATCATCTGCATTTGTTTACCCCCGATTCCACTGTTCTGCAAACCGTCTCATGATTCATTACTGTGATTAATAAGCCTATCATGTTAAACAAAAATACTGTAGCGCTGCATCTCAAGACTCATTGTCTCTCTCATAAGCTTTTTCAGGGATGCATAATCTAGCAGCATGAATCTCTTCCTGCTTCTCTCTCTCTCTTTCTAGCTCTCTTCCGTTTGCTTTCTCTCACCATCCCTCTCTCTTTCACTTTTTGATGAATTAATGACAGAGTGATTTTAGAAATGCATTATGCATGATAAGAATTGCTTTGTAATGGAAACAAACAGAGACAGTGGTGTAGGTCGGGGTGGCAAATCTATTGACCATCAGCAGCACCTCATCCAGTATGCATTACTTATAGAGGAAAGATTTGTTTTTGTGCTGTGAATACTAAATCTGGAGCCAACACAAGAAACCAAAAGTGCTGATGAGCCCTTTGCAATATGGCAATATGGTTTGAATTCCTATTATTTCCATAACCCTACAGTGAAGCTCTCTTCAAACTGAAATGGGGTGTGTTTGGGGTTATGCAGGGAACACATTTCCTTTCCATTTGCGATTGGTGTCAGTTTCAAACAGTGTAGCTCTTAAATGTAGATAGAAATAGCCATGGATGAAGTTAAAAGAAATAAATGGCAGAGATCCCATCATCCACTCTCTGGGAGCGCAGTCTCAATCAAAGACATGTTCGCTGCAGCTCCTCAGCGTTCCACACTTATTCTTTCTCAGAACGTCTGCACCACACGCAGACAGCACTGTCTAGACACCGACAGATTGCACAGACGGTATCTTTGAAATATGCTTTTAACAAACAAAGGCCTAATTTCTTTGCAGCATTGGACTTTCATTGAGCCTATACTGAGTCAGAACAGCCCATTCAGCATTCAGCACATTCACACTGCTGTTGTTTTGGCTGCTGCAGGTCATAGCGGTGATAAATCTGGGGAAGTTAGCCTTGGTAATGGACTCCAGAAGGGGTCTGGGAGTTAAACAGTGATGAGCAATGGAAACTGTGGTCATCAAGAGAGCAGCTGTAACCCTCTAACAGGCGTGGACAAGATGGGAGGAAGGAAACAGCCAAACGTTTGGAGGCCCAGCGATGGGTCTATTTTAGGAGAGGGCTGGAGGGAGAGGAGGGGAAATCCAGCCGAGCAGCAGTTGAGCAGCACATGTGGGTATGCTGCTCACCGACTGTTGAAGAAGCAGTAAGAGCTCGGCAGGAGAACAAGAAGGCTGGAGATGAATTGCTTGTACAGAGGCACTGTTAACTCCAAAAACTAGCTTTTAATGTTGGGTGTGCCCTGAGAGTTTGTGTAAAGGGTAAGTGGAGCTACACAAGTATAGCCCTGGAAAAAGATATGTGGCAAGCCACCGTTGCATAATCCTCTAGAGACATGGTTAGAAACTAGCAAAGGAAAAGAAGCTATAAAGAGACAGAGAGGAATAGGAGAAGAGAGAGAGAGAGAAGCTTGCTGCTTTTTTTGTTGTTAGGTTCTTTCATAAGTGTTCTCCCAGGTTCTGTCCTCTCCTTTTCACCTTTGACCGCAGAATACTCCTCGATTAAGGCCATTTGTTGAATTCTTTGTGAACATGCAGGAGAAATGGCTCAGGTATTCATATGTATATTAGCCTTCATGGGCTCTGCAGTTGAACAGTTCTTATTGACGAGCATTTGCTGCCACTGCATGTTATTGTCCAAATAATTGATCTAATTGATCAGACTCAATGGAAATCACAAAATGATTGGTTTAATAGGTGAAGCTGTTTCTTGGGAATCAATTCTGATTATTACTCAAAAGGCCTGGACTGTTATTGCAGGGTCATGTATTGGATGGCCTTAGCTGTTTACATTTTAATCTGGCTTTTATTTGTATTTTGAGTTCCAAAGATTCTTGCCATGAGGCTAAAATTCTCTTGTCTGGTTCATGTCTTGACAAAGTAAATAAATGATTCGGTACCCTCGCCAGTCAGGCTGGAATGTCAAAGGTCAGGGGGTCAGAGCTGCAAGCAGCCAAATTAGGTTTGAGGACACCATGCACTCAGTTCCCCTCTATTTGATTACCGCCTACCCATGTGCCCTAGAACATGGACAAACAACCCAAGCACAGATCACTGGTGAGTGTAATGTTGGGAATTTGAAGGTGAACACACGAGCACAGTAATTCAGTCACCTTCAGCATCCAGCTCTGAACTTTTCAACAGGCCAGTTCTGTTTTCATTGAGACCTCATGTGGTTAAAACAAATGCTGGGTTTGAAGAAAAGCAACCATGTTGAGATGGTGAGGTAAAGTACTTGGCAGCGCGCTGTGTCTCAATGGGAGGAAAAGAGTACTATGTGTCTGTTATTGTTGAAAAGTTAGGACTTCTCCTGTGCAATCTGTCATTTGTTTTCAGGGCAACAGACAACCCACGGGGAATGGATCTCATTTCAAACATTAAAGAGGCTTCCAAGGCACTTGAAGTAAACAAATTAGACTTGGTGGTTCAGATGGCTCAAATGACAATATTTCTCAATAATTGGAAATGATAAAGAACGTCTTTGATATGTTAGTGGCTTCACCATGTCTAGGAGCTAGTATGAAGGGAAGCCTGCGGTTTCACTACACAATCTCAGTCTCATTATAAATCTTCAGAGCAGTACATTTTATAGGCTGAATAAACAGTTATGATTTGGCACAAAGCAGACACAGTGGACTCCTGACTTCAGCGAGCTGCCAGCTTCTCTGTGTACACCATGGAAAGCAGAGAGCCAGGGAGACTCTCCAGTGGAAATTATGAATATGGTCATGCATTATAGATTCGCAGGTGAATTTATTCATTCTCTTGCAAAAGTCGGAAATGTAAGGCAGACAAATCAATGCGGGAGAGTTCATCTCTGTCCACCTAATCATTTGCTAATGGCTACTATCAATTGTCTGCCCACGGCTTCTGCATCCAACACTGTTGCAATTAAAGTCAACAAGCACATACTGTACTGTCGACTAAAGGTGCTTTAGCATGGGATTTCAGGTTAATGTATTGATTATCTTCTGCATGGTAAATTGGATTTATTCCACATCATCACTCTTGTTTATTTATTTATAACTACACTGTAATTTATCAAAAATGAAAGATTTCCTATCTTGCTGATGGGTGAGAGCATTAGCTGTCAAGGTAATCAAATGTATTGTTTTATTTTTATTTTAAGTATAACACGCTCCATTCTTTTGATTTATGCACCAAATGCTGTCAAACAATAAAGTAAATCTGAGGAAAAAGTCAGAATTTGTTAAAAAAACAAAAAAACAAAAACAAAGTGAGTCCTGTAAAAAGAATAACAGACCTAAATGCAATGCTGTTGTAATTCAACTCACTGGACACCGCTGGTATGTCACACAGACTTAACAACAGCTTGCACTTTTTCAACATGTTACTTATTTATTTATTTGCTCGTTTGCCAGCCCTGCACCCACAGCCCTGTGCTTCTGCCAACATTGACAAATACAACACTGTACAAAGGAATTCTTGCTTTTGGAGTGTTATTATTTATTCATGATGCCCTGGAGTCTTCCTGTCCATTCCAGACATTATTTTAGTGTTTCTGTCACTGTTTCTCTCGCTGTTTTTGTAAAGACAGTGACATCGGTCTAACTACATCTCCAGATCGCAAAAGGGAGGTAGAAGTGGTTTGTACCTGGGTGTGTGGGTCTGTTCACGCATACACACTTGTGTATCATACTGACATATGCAGCAATGTCTGCCTGCATCAGTGCGTGGTCTTTTGTTTTGGCAATGAAGTCCTACAGTTAGAATCTATAAGATTCAAGGAAGAAAGAAAAAGAAAGGCATGGAATCTGTGAACAGCCTTTTTGCATTTCTAATCTAGGTCAAGCTCTGAAAATATCCATAATGCATAAGACAAACATTTACTTACTTTTTGGTATCATTTACATTCTCAATATATTGTGAAAGTGATGTGTTTCTTTGTTGCTGGAAGGGATCCCAGGCTTCTTAAGTCACTCTCAAGCTGAGGAGAGCTTTCCTTTGCATGGTGATCTACATTGCAAGCTCTCCTCCTCTTGAATTGATGTACACTAATGTACTCCACCTCCCCTTGGGTAGACCTGTCTGGATCATCTCATCAGAATCTCATACACCCATCCATCCCATCTCATGCAGCCTTACACCATCGCCATTGTCTGTTTGATTGCTGCTGGCTAGCAAGGCGACTATTCTCCATAATGTAATATTCCCCCTGTAGTCTGCACTTTATACCTGTCTCACACTGACAAGCGTGCATCACCCTGTGGGGTCAGTGGGGTCTCCCATCACTGTCCAACCACTTAGTCTGACTGATGTAAATCCTATAGAATTGCCTGTTTTGAACTTGAGCATGTGTCCCTTCTTGACACTTCCAGCACGGCTTCAGATCTCCAGTAACAATATCATCTATAGAATCAATCTCAGCTCTGAATTTGAGGCCTATGGAAGCCATTGATCAGCCCTTTGAAGTCATGGCCTTTCATAAATTGCAACCTTTTTAGTATTGGCATACCCCGTCACTCCCGGAGACAGTCGTGCTCGTGGCTCTCTCTGGCGGGCAGAGCGAGAGGCTGAGAGTCCAAGGCAAAGCAGCGCAGTGTCACAGGTGTCAATACAGCTGCTCCTTATTGACAATTGGGCTCCTCTGGACCCCTGAAATGAAATCGGAGATGACAAGACCCTGACTTTGATCCTGACCCTACACCTCATCCCAGAAATATGTAATCGTGGCCCCTAGGGGGGGAATTCAGTTTTTTTATTAAGAAAAAAAACAAAAAGCAATGCTTGTGTGGACTTTGGGTTTTTAAGGGAGGCTTATGAGAAATGAGAAGATTGGTAATGTAGTGCCACTCGATACTCATTCACATATATTTAAAAAGAGATGTCCAACAGGCAGCATTATGCATTTCATATGCTGGAGGGTCCTTCCAATGACACTGGGCCATCTTGTGCTATTCTTTCCTCTCCAATGCTCCAAGCAGTATGGGCTTTCAGGAGAAGGCAGCAGTCAGAAGTACTTTAGCTTGTTAAAATTGACCATAAACAGCTCATTGTTTTAAGAGGGCCAGACACGGTCATTTGATACCGGCACTAGACTGGCTTCTCGCCCCTTAGCTATCCTGATATTTCACTCTAGTAGTACACATGGGGTTCTGCGGATGAAATATTGCCAGTATAAGGCAAGCACACACTGCTTGGGAAGGATGTGTACAGAGCATTCTTTTACACTGGGGAAAATGTTAAAAGCTCACAGTGAAAACTCATGGTAGATATTAATGTTACAGTGCATTATACATAACAGCTTCATTTTGCTTTCATTTACAAGAATGTCAGCTCTATCAAATATATTTTCCACAGTGCTATCCCACATTTGCATTTTTCTTTGAAATTGTTCCGGTAAAACAAATGAACTTCAAGCAACAGAAACATGATCAGAAAAAAACTAAAAGATAAAATAAACATTTATTTTTATTTTTTTAATTTAAAAAGAAAAAAAAAACTGAGTTGTTTGTTTGGATTAATGCAAAAATCTTTCTGTGAAGACAAAAGAGATGCATTCAGTTCCCCACCTGTCTCTTTCCCCAGCGCGTTTCCTCCACACCCACCCCCCCCTCTCTAGTTTCTCTCTTTCATATTCAGCCCATCATCGCTGCGCCTGACGGCAGTCTGATGTGTTCTCAGCGTGCTCCTTTACATGCACATGTCAGCGCAGTTGAATGAGTCACCCAAACTGACAGCAGATGGTGCTCTTTGGGTACGAGAGGCCCGATCCATCCACTCAGCCCACTCTCCATGCAATCTATCATCATTCTCCTTCTCTGTCTTCTCCCCCAAGACCACTGAGGGGACTCTGGACCACCATCCTCTGCGCCATCATTTACCTTTGTGCAGGGGAATGTCAGCCTGCTCAGCCTTGGGCTTTTTATCCAGGGAGCTGGCGGTAGCTAGTCGACGTGCAGTTTAGACAGGGATCCATGGGGCACTTCTTAATGATGTGGTTCAGTGATAAATCTGGGAAGAATGACTGACTGACTGACTGAAAATTGTCGAAAGAGAAAAACGAAAAAGAGGCACATTGTAGAGACAGCTGGAGGAAAGCAGAGAGAGAGGGGGTAACTGAAGTTCAGTGCTTTAAACTTTCAAACTTGTCACATTCTCCAAATGTTTGCGTTGTAAAGCGTTGGACAGAGGGTTTTCCAGCAGCAGGGGAATACTTTTAACAAACTCTAAAGTGGTGCAGGCTAATTACAAGAAGGCTGAAGAGTAAGGAAACCCTTTCGATTAGGCACACGTCAAATGTGAACATGAAGACACATTTTACTCAGACAGTGTCTGTAATGTTATATAAAGGCCATTATGAATCCATTTTGGAACCTGATATTCAGTGTGTAGGATATTAGTTTTTCACAAGCTCTCTGACCCATCTCTGCAATGCAAATGTTTTAATATGCCAGAGTGTTGCTAGGAACCAATCAGGTATATTGCAGTGATTAGATTAAAATCTGATTTTTCCGTCAACTCAGCAAAGCTGTATCGGTAGTCAATTAAGATCTGTCATAATGTGATGGAGGACAGTTTGAAATGATCCCCTTCTCTGCTAAATGTATGACAGGCTACTACTAAAAGGGTCATTGCCATGACCTTGATTCACCAGAGGCTTTAAATACACAATCTGCTGGTTTCAGCATATGCAATATTTCTCGTCGTCTCCAAGTGAAACGTCAATGAAGTGTGTCTGCAGGCGCCTGTGCAGACAGTCCTTTATACATTTCCCATTTTCCCACACAATAGAAATCAATGCGCAAGTAATTCACATATTCATTAAGAAAATATGTCCACAGTTCTAAACCTATTTGTGAATTAGCTGACAAATTATTCCCTTTCACATTAGGGCTTTGACTGAGCGACTGGCAGTGGAATTCAGACTTGGACACTTTTTTTTTCTCTCTCTCGGTTAATAGTCCTACTTAATACTCATCAATCATAGCAGTCAAAAGATATTGATTGCTGGCTAGATTAAATCAGAGTTATTCCACTGCGATGGCTACTACAAAGTACAGCTATTACAGTGAAACAGTTCTTGATTTACTATTTGAGAGAATCTGCTGCCTTATTGTAATGTGTTGTACTGAGCTGTGTGTGTGTGTGTGTGTACATATGTGTGTGTGGGTGGGGCTTGCTTGAGTATGCAAGTGTATGGTTGAATCCAGCTGATTCCATCTTTACACAGTATTTGAAAATACATTTTCTTTTTCCACAGCATGTCTCTGCATTTCCATTCACCTCCTGGAGCTTTATTACAAAATAACTATGCATAAGAATCGACTTTGACTACTTTGATTTGTCAGCGCAAGTACTTTTTAAGGACCACATGAGGTGGATGTTGCATTGTGTGACTACATCTTTGCATAATGCCGATCACCCATAAGCGTGTGTGTGTGTGTGTGTTGTGTCAGAGATGATCTCATCAGAAATACTCGTGCTTGCATTACTAAGAGGGCCCTAACACCTGTGACACTTTGATCATTTCTGTGTCACACAAATAAACAGCCGACAATTTGTGCTGGGAAACAATGATCATTTCCATTTCCCATAACTTTTTCTCAGGCACACTGGCAGTATAGAACCACACTCTGTTGGAGAGGTACCGTTTGCCCTGTTTGACCTATTTTGGCTTCATCACCGGGGAGTTATGAAAGCCTTGTGAGTAGCAGGCCTGTTCTGCGCTGCAGTTGTGCGAGCAGAAACGCCTTCAGACAGGTGCTGCAGAGTGTGCCTCAATGCACCCAAACAGCTGGGGCCGGTCATCAGTGCTCACTGGAGATGACATCACCTGACAAGTGTTCATCTGACTCATCTCCCGCTCTCTGGCTTCATCTCAGGGCCCTGACACATGCTTCACCTCCGAGGCACTTGTACAGGAAAGGGGGGGGGGGGGCTGGACAGGACAAGGGCTTGGCGCTAAGTTCAGTCATGCTGCTATACGATGCCAAGAAGATGTAAAACGGAGGTGAGGTAAGAGGGCAGAGGCAGGTGATGCAGTCCCACTCATCATCACGCTTTGACAGGTGCAATGTTTTTCCTCGGTTCGTCAGTAGCCTTTTAATATCTAAAAAGGAATTTTGCTGCACTCCATGTATCATATACACTATTAGGGCACTTAGAAAAGAAATAAGCAGGACACAAAGGGTAATTAAACTAGAGGAGTCAAGAGTAGGAACAAGGCTATTCCACTTTAGTGTGTAGGGTTGTGAATCAGGGAAGGTCCATCCCTGCCTAGGACATAAAACAGTGATATTTTTAATTACCTAGCATAAAATCCACAGTATAATATTCTCCCCCCAGTATTATACAGGACTGGAGTCATATGATTCTCTGGAGGTGACTGTCTCATTCTGTGGCAAGGGGAAAGATGAAGGTAATGTAAATGGATGGGCTTCTTTGTAGGTTGCTGTAAAAAGCAATCAATTAATTTGGTCATTTATATATTTCAGTAGAGGGTGAACTGGATGGAATATGCGATTTGCCATTTAACTGTCCAACACATCATTCTTAACTTTGGATGGCTGTGCGTGCACTGAATATCTGGTGAGTGTGCTCTGTGTTTTCTACAGATTTGTAGTTGCGCCGCATCACATGTAGCACGTTTATCTGATTCATCAAACACACAGAAAAGCTTGTCAATGTGAAATGAAAGGACGCTACATAAACCTACCTTATAATTTGAAAACATCCTGCTGATTTGAGAAGAAAATGACCAATTTAGTAAACGTATACAGAGAGAGGTATACTGTATGTGTGTATATATATATATGCAGAGTATGATGATGGTTGTTACAGTAATCATGCTTATGTTAAAGATGACGATGCCTCATAAAATCATGATGGAGGTGTTATTATTGCGCTGGTTCCGCAGCCTCTCTCTTCCATAGCACATCTGATAAGTGCATGCTAGTGCAGCACGAACAGCATTACATCATCCTGCTCCTTCCCGGCAAAGTGAGCCGTGGCACGATGAGATCAGAGCCCTCTTGTTATCCCAGTAGCAGAGCAGACTGCTGCAGGACCTCAAGGATTCTCTCCCACAGTCAGGGAAATTGTGTGAGACGTTGTTTGTCTGCAGCCCAAACAATTCAAAAAACAGAGCAAACTCAGGTTCATCCACAGGTGAAGCCTCTATTTCAGGTGCAGAGCAGAGAAAATCTGTAGAAGGCTTTAAATACACTCACACGCATACAAACAGGTAGACACAAATATACACAGACATTTGGAAACTCGCAAATCCCCAAAACACCCCATGGTGTTTGCTGTGTGATCACAGAGCATATAAATCATTTTCTAGATCAAAGACTCTCTGTAAGTTAGAGAGCTTTATTCAGTTTATATCTTTTTGAATTACTCCTAGCTTAACTGCAAACACAAATCCAGACAGAGCAGTTCCATTTATTGCGCAGATTCACTTTCTTGTATGACAAAACCAGATTTTAGCCTCCTTGCTCTGTTCTCAGTGAGTTATTCTGGGCACTGGTCTGTGTCCTTTCCCTCTGGGTTTCCAAGCTCTCAGTTGCCATTTGGGATTCAGGCATATGAAGATGAATGGACAGATGATCTGATTCCCGTGGACCTAGGTGACTCCTGCCACGGCAACCGTTACACAGTCTCCACCCTCTGAGTGTCCTTCCCACACCCCTTCTTCCATTCTGGTTATCCTGTCTGTGACACAGTAATGATGACAAAGACTAACCAGTAAACAGCAGCATCCAGCACCACAGAGGACCCTTTTATGGCGCAATGAAAGTGAGGGATGAAGCATAGTTGTCATCCGGGGAAGCTCCAGCAAATCACCACACAACAGCGAACAGTCAGGCAGAGGAGTGGAGATGACCACGGCGGCGCTGGCATTGAGTTGAGCTGTTTGTCAACAATCAGTCGATCTGTCAGTGTAATGCAGTGCAACAAATCAGCTCTGCTGCGACCAGTCTCTGTCCGTGGTCAAGTGCTGGGAAAAAAAAAAAGAACTGTGTTATGGCTGCTGGAAGCTGTAAAAGAATCTGCTCACATACCTTAGTATGACTTGCTTTTACTAATGAGGGACTGATCCTGCATTAAAGTGGTGTCAGACTTACAACCTGAGCAAGTTTTCCACCTGGAAGTCCCCCAATAATACCTTATTAAGTCAAAAGTAACCTGAAAAAAATTCATTCAACATTTTGGCCTTTATGTCCTGATAAGCGGGTGCTCTAGACATTTAGATCTTTTTTCAAAATAGAAGGTAGAAGAATTTTTAAAAATGCAAGCTGACAGCTTGTTGATAACCCAGTGTTTTTTTTTTCTTTTACAGCTTAGTTGCCCATGCACTGATGCCTACTTTTCCCTTTTGTTACCTGTCCCATGCCAAGTTTCAGCAGCTGTGACAACACAGAGACTTAAAGAGATATATTGTTAAACGCAAACCCATCACACAGGCTGCCATTCAAACACTCCCTCTAACTAGATTAACACATTGCCAGCACTCTGACGAGTACAACTTACATACTTTACTTTTCTGTGCAAAGGAATGGTATAATGACCTCATGCAAACCAACTGGCATGTGCTTAATACTTGTGTGTGCACGCAAACACACACACACGGACAAACAGAAACACATGTGCACGTGTACACACACTCTCTCTCTGTCTTTTTTTTTCGCTGCGCATGAAATCGGTGCTCAGACGCTGTGGCCACGCTTGCAGTTGTCTCTTTTCACTGCTTTTACTATTGTTGAGTAAAGTGCCATTGTGAGCCCAAAAAAGGATTAGAAAGCAAAGAATAAGAGCGAGCAGCATACATTTTCAAACTTCTTTAAGATGCTGCCCACAGTGATACAATACACTATTGCCAGTACACAATGTGAGCGGGAGCTTTAGGGGGGAGATGTAATCCCTCAGGTCACCAGTTACACATGGCAAGACATTCTTAAACACACACTCTCAACCTTGCATTTTGTTGCGTGGATGTGTGTGATTAAATCTGTATTGTCAAGTGCAGGGTGGCACATAGTTATCAATATTAATCATCAGTTGAACATATGGTCCTCAATCACTGCTTGATTAATCAATATATTGACATTATCACACCTGCGCAAGATAAATCACCCATGAACATGTTGTGCGGTTCATTCAATATACATGAGAGAATCATTCAAGAGGTAACATCCCTGTGGTACAGCTGAGGGCGGCCTGAAGGTGATGCAGCATGTAGGAGGTGTGTGTGTTCTTTTTATTGTCTTCTTTTATACACACACACACAGACGCAGCACAGCAGACAGCGTGTGGAAATGCATGTTCCACTCTGATGACATCACCGTCTTGGCAGGTAGCTGGGGCATTTTCCATAGGCTGTCCTCTGTTGCTGTGGAGAGACCTCCACCAATCCCCTCCCCTCCCTCCTTAATGTATACGACACCGACTCCATGAATGATCTTTGGCATCGCTTCCTTGGGCCGATCCAAAGAGAACATTACGTGTCCGTTCAGAACCCCCCACACCCCTTCCCAAGCCCCTTCAGCCCCGCACAACCCAACCACCCCACAAACCCCCCTTTCAGCTTTTAAATCGCCTGATGCCGGCTGTTTATGGCTATTTGTCGCGTGCTGTGTGAGCAGAATACTGAGCGGGCCTCATGAGGGTCTGATATGACATGTGACAGCCCATCATCTGAGGGTGTTTATGTTAACTAAGCATTTCCATTTAACTCAATCTCTTGGTTCTGGCTTGTACATATAATAAAGGTGTTCCGCATGTCAAAATTTGTTTTGAAATCTTAAGCATGATACAGTAAAGACTGAATGCAGTGCGCCGGAAAAAATGGACCAGCTTTGTATACAGTCTGTGATTTCACACTGAACAGAGCTCATAGGAAAAGCCATGCAGAGAACTGCTGACAACACTGTCTATTACTTTAGGCTCTCTGCAGTCCATGCTCAATACATGAAGTGTGCATGCTATAAGTCCTTGGCTGTTTTGCTCGATACCCATACCTGACACCAGCTGAAGATCTATACCTGTCTTGAAATGTCTCTCTACCTCCCTTGTCTCAATAGCCATGTCCCTTGGTAGACATTTAAAGAGGCGTGGGCAGCTAAAGCATTCTTTCTCTAGGGCTTTCAGAGAAGAAAGAGTTCAAGAGGTCAGAGATGTGTGTTATTTTCCCACCGGTGCAACACTCAGGATGTGCCAGAGCCATGTGTCAGGGAATGACAGCAAAAAGAAAGACGGCAGGAGAGGTAGATCTGGCAGACAAAGGCCAGACTTCACAGGGAAAGCCTGAGATCAATGGATCGGCAGGCTATGCACCCTGCCCTCACAAACAAGTGCACACACAGGCACACACATACACATATACACTCAACGAACAACAAACACAATGCTGGAGTTTGATGCTAAGATTGACCTATCTGGAGCCCGTCAGAAAAAAACCTGAGAAAGACATACAGACAAACACATGAATAGACACACTGAAACACACACAAATGAAACACCTCCACCTCTATACCTCACTGAAACCTTCAGGGTGCACCTCAACAGTCCCCCTCCTTAAGCTTGTCATCTTGACGAATGGATCTGAGTAACTGTCAATTAAAATGAAAACCCATCTGTGGAGTAGAATGAGGAGGACATATTCAATGAAACACACACACACACACACACACACACACACACACACACACACACACACACACACACACACACACACACACACAAACCACAGTTCTGGAGACCAATCTAAGCTTCTGCCCAGAGACAGGGGTTGATCCACACGCTGGGCTTCATATGGGCAATACATCAAACAGACAACATTATCACCGTCTACACCTCAGAAAACTTCAACATGATTAATTATAATTAATTTGTGAAATGCTACATGTTGGCTAATTTATCATATTTGCATTATTCAAAATCCATCATCAAAATCTAGCCGGCAGCAGGCCTCCTGTTTTTTTTGTTTTTTTTTTTCATTTTGAAGAAAAGAGCGAAATCAGCAAATTTCAATTTGTGCATTTTCACTTTCTCCCTAGAGATGACTCCAGACAGTCGTTGGTAAACAGTTTAGCTTCAGCCTTTGTGGAATTCCAACTTGGACCAAATAAATCTGTTTTTGACGTGTGTGTGCCTGCTAATTCATTTTGAAGCACATTTGTCAGTTATATTGATCCCTGATTGACATCTTGTAACCTTGCTGAATAAGGTGCACATGTCAGTTTCAGCTCTTTAATAAAGTACAGCATTTACATGTTGGTAAAAGAGCATTTTTGAGATTCAAAAACGCTATCGCTGAGATTCATACATATTTTCTCTCTCTCTTCAAGTATCGTTTCAGCTTTTTTAAAGGGTTCGTACAGAACCTGTAAAGCTGTTTAAAGTGTTCTTAATTTAAAGTGGAACTAAATGACAGCCATACATTACTAATGACCTCAGCGGGGACTTTAGCCAATCACCTTTATGCAAAATCATCACAATATGATTGAGACCAAAAGTGGTGGTGAAAGTCAGTATGCAAGCCTCATTACCCCAATTAATGGCAATTCCTATTGCATAAGCAAAACTCATCTGAGGGTAGAAGTCAATACCTTTTTCATGGTTATGATAATGGCCTTAAATGCTTATCTGTAGTGATGTGCACAGGGAGAACTTTGGCGCTTGACACTGAAGGACATCAATGCTGCAATATAGGTAATTAAAATCAGTGCGTCTCAACCATTGCAATTAAACAGGAAAAAGTGTGTCAGGGCCTGTGTATGATTTGTTTCATTAATTTTCATTACCAAGTGTTCATTAACCTTTTTATCTTGTGTAGCCCTGATGGTAGTCCGTTCTGTGTATATCTTGACTCTGGTTTTGTGTGTGTGAGTGTGTGTTTGTGTGTATCTCCTGGTATTTTTCAACCTCCTACAGAATGTTCCTATCATGGGAAATTTCATGTGCGGTCTGGGGAACTGTAAATGTTCATGTTTTTAATACACAGCGCATTCATCAGCAGCAGGAAACTGCGCAGCATTAGCAGGCGGTCCAATGAAGGAAATATTATGGCTCGTAATTAAATTTGAAATTAAGTGATATTTCATCTCTTCTCATTAATTAGAAAAGAGGTCGTCTGCGATATAATTATTTATTTCTAGCAACAGAAGAGGACAATCATAATCCTCTCAGGGATGTCAGGTGTTATTACACGACAGGTGAGATGGTGGAATGGATACATTTGGGGATTTATTTGTAATGGTATGCTGTAGTTCAGTGTCATTGTCATCTGCAAGTTTTAAGTCAGGCTCCACAGATTTTCAGCGCTCATTCATGATTGATACCTACAACGCCAGTGCGGTGTATTTTGGGCATTAACCGTCAAGCTGATAACGTCAAAAGCATGATCCTGAATCAGTAGACTACAGGGGGTCTTTAAGGTGGCACTTGCATTAATCAGGCTATAATGATAATAGACTACTTCCTTTTTTGTGCATGATGATTGCCATCAAAGCTTAAAGCAACAACCCCTGCTAAAGATGCATAGAGGTATGGATAGTGGCTGGTAAGGGATTAAGAACACGATCTCTCATTCCAGCACCATACATTCACGGTAATGTCAAGAGGGGATCTGGAGAATAAATAACTTTGCCCAGATACATGGATACCAATGCCACCCCAGTCACCTGGTCTTAACTTTGATCAGTAATTTTCTAGTAACGAGATTTCTCTGATTTCATTAAATAGTCATTTCGCACCTGGAAGCCCAAGGCTTTGCCAAGAGATCAATGATCTAATCACGTTACCGTTAAGCCAATTGGCTTGAAAGTCCTTTGTGATATCCCTTTACTGTTTTAATGACTTAGTTCAGATTAAACAGGTTTTAGGAGCCAGGGATTAAGGGACACATCCATTGAGGTGGAAAAAGCTTTTTCTGATGCATAATTTATTGCAAAGAAAGGGAAAGGATTAACAAGGGCCATGTGCCGGCCTCTCAACATCCACTGGTCAGTGATTAGAACAGAGGCCTTAGGACAGGAGAGACATCACGGGCTTTAAAAGATTTCATTTCTCCTTAGCTTCTTTTGTAGTGAAAAATAAGACACATATATTAATATATATGTCTCGGAGCCACTGTTTGCCGCTGTCGGTTTGTGACTCTCCACTTCCTCTTCAAAGAGCAGCAAGTGATGTGTTCAAACCCACAATGAGTCAACATCATTTACCAGCAACCCTTGACAACCATTTACTAACCATATACAGTAGTGGGTGATGATTGTCTGACTCAGTGAGAGATCCACAACATCTAATTTGTACAATTAGTGTTTTATTAGTCACGTATCTAACTTACCTGAAGGCTGCCTGGGGTGAAGCGATTAAACTGAAAAATAGATTGCTCAAAAGCATTATGCTTTTTTAGTGCAAAAAAAAAAATGAATGAAAAAAATCACAAAAAATACAGATACTGTTTAAAAATAAAACCACTTGATTTTCCAGTCAGAGAAAGCTGCAACACATTTACCATGCATCCAGTCATACGGAGCTCTGATATCAAGAGACTGTTGTATTTGTCCTGCAGACAAAGTGTGTGCTTTTTGGCCCTCTGTGCTTCCTCAAACTACCTCATGTATGCTTGGCACTGAGAAAACATGTAAACAAACATAATAAAACACAGCAGAGTCACATCTGCCAGCGAAAAGGAATAGCTGTTCTGGCATGAGCCCCACACCTGTAGCTTTGTGAAGGTTCTAAAAAGTTAATTATGAATTGGAGGCATGTGGTTGAACACTTTCCAAACAGATTTTGTCTCTCGCTTCCCCGCTTTCCCCTCCCTGATTTTTCTGGCTTTTGCTTCATCCTCTTACCAAAACTGTCTTTTCCTTCCAACCCTGTTTTATTTCTTCGCTGCGGTAATCTTCCTCAGGCTCCTCAATTATGTGTCCATGGGCAGGAAGAGCCATTTGCGCCTGCTTGAATACCATGAATAGCAATAACAGCGCTTCAAAAACACATTACCAAACACAATTAGAGCAGACAATGCCTCTATAACCTGTAAAGGTTACTAACTCTCAGCCCTGTAAACACGTTCACTTTTAAATGAAGTTTATTCTCTGTCTCTGCTGCCGGGGTCCTTTTTTCCCCCCGTCTCTATTATAAAATGCATGTTTTCCTCTTAAGAGTAATTTTTAATGTATGTAATTGGCTGGAGTGGAAGTGTTGGGCAATGAAGGAGATATGAAATAAGATACAAAAAAAAAAAAAAAAAAACCTGAAATATCCCTCTGGTGGAATGTAATATATATAACAGAGCTTTTTTAATGCACTTGCTGTTTGTAGATGAATTGCCATTCTGTTGGCCTGAGGATACCAAAGCTGAGTTTTTTTACTGGTTCACCTGGTGCCTATAAAAGCCACTAGCAGGCTGTTACTGTGTCAGTGACAAATGGCTGATTCACCATACACTGACTAATCCAATGCAGCCGTGAGAGTGAGAGACGGCCTGAGAACTCCATCTCCTTCAGACACCCTTCCCTAGTAAAATACTCCAAACACAGCCTCTGGCTGTGCAGGAAGCGAGGATTATGAGTGTATACTCTCATACTCTTCTCGCTTTGTCTGAAAGTGTGGGAGAGCTGAAGCAAGGAGTGGAAGTGAAACATGATTATGAAAGGAGAGGTAGCATAATTATATATGTTAAATGTGTGAGCCTTTTGTTATTTTTGACGCAGAGGACATATCAGGACTAAAAATAACATACTGTAGCTCGTAAACTGAATAGGGAGAATACAGTGTTTAGACAAAGACATATCTCATGACGAACATCAGAGTTTGGAAAAACTAAACTTTTCACATAAAGTGGTTTGTTTTTTTGTGTTTTTTCCACTTTACAGCTTCTCTAGCATGGTAGTTTATTAATAGTAAGAAGGAGAACTTGAGTGTCCTGAAAGGTTTATGTAGCTACTTAGATTTCAGGTCTTGGAACATAGAAATAAAATATATTTGAAGAAAGAGGCAATTGGTTGAGAAAATTAAACAAAATAAATGGTTTGCTGAGAACCGAAAACATCAGTTGAAAAATAACATGTTACATATCCTTACACTCTATGAAAATCATGTCTCTTCTCAGTAAAAACATAATTAGTTAAGACCTGACTTAATCCACCTCAGGGAACATGGCCCAGGATGTACCATTAATGGAAGTGTTTTTGCCAGACAGCACACCTGCTAATTTTGTGTTGTTGTATAGTGTGGCTGATTGTCAAAGTGCATTATTACACCTGTCTGAAGAGCAACATACAATAGATGTGTAAGATGCCGCACACCACCTTCTGTCGAAGCACGCAAGCGTTTCAGCTTATCATGATTAATTATCATATCCAAACGTCCAA
Source organism: Toxotes lorentzi (assembly GCA_037833715.1). Lineage (NCBI taxonomy): Eukaryota > Metazoa > Chordata > Actinopteri > Toxotidae > Toxotes > Toxotes lorentzi. Next base: position 10,435,624 of record JBBMJY010000009.1, read on the forward strand.
ATGTCAGTGTTGACTCTGAGAAACAAATATGAGGATGTCTTTGTAGAGCAGCAGAGTTTGACTCACGCGGTGAAGTTATTAATCTGTTCTCCCCAACTCATCTCATTGTCCCCTGTATAATGACAGTCTGTGTTAATTGTGATTGTTTATAAAATGGAGCTCGACGTTGGAGCCAAGCTGCGCTAATCTCATCATCCTCGTTTTCTTTCTCTGCACCACTAGGTTTGAAAATCAACTATTGATGTTCCTTATTACATTAGGTGAGCTGCTTGATGGCAACACACAGCTGCAGGCCGTTTGTATGGATATCCTATTGATCTGATTTACATATATAGAGAGTTTGTTGTTTGTTGCTGAGCAGACACTGTGTGTCTGGAAGTGAACTATTGAAAATCTGACATTCTCTGTCACTTTGAAGAGGTTTTTTTTTTTTTTTAATGCACCCGGTGACAAAGGATTCATCACAAAAGCCTCTATATTCCTGAGTAATATTTCTGAAACAACTACAGCTAACACAACACTTTGAACGCCAGTGACAATGGAAACATGCTGTCGCTGGGTGCTGATGGCAACATTAATTGGGCCTCTTTCAGTGACTGATGAAAGCCTCTATGAGAAAGTGGACCTAAGGCAAGCCAGTGTTAGAGGGCAGAGATGTTGGATGCAAACAAGACAGGGAAAGGTGCTTGTCACAGCTTTAAATAGAAGCTCATTAATACGACAGTGATGGAGGAGAGAGTTTAAGGTTCCTAGATGCTTAAGGTAAACCATGTCCAAAACATGGGCATGGTCACATGGTCACGTCTTCATGGACATGGTCTCGTCTTCACCTGTCTTTGAGTTGTCAACGAACTTGTGTAGCAAACTTAAATCTTTTAATCTTTGTAACTGCACTGCCTGTAAAGCTTTCTTTTCTTTAGTCTAAAGAAAAACACCTCAGCAACTCTTTTTGTCTACTGCAGCCCAAGTGTGTTGTTAAGGCTGGCAAGATGGTGACATTAAATATAAAACTCTTGCCTTGTGCAACTGTAACGTTCTTGTGTAGTCAATGACTTGATAATCAAAGCAGTGCCTGCATGACAGGAAGAAAAACAAGGAAACAAAGAATGTTTCTCATACTAAGCTCTCACTTGAGAAAATATTAACTTGTACAAAACATTTAGACTGTAATAGTCCAACACTTGGGCAGTAAAATGCCACACGATATGCTGTATAGACACTTCTAGAAGCATATTTAAAGTTACATTATTTTGCTGCTGTGATCTGGTGCTTGTTGTAAATGATGCTGCCCTAATTTCATGGCTTTCTGGGGTGAGAGGAAGAATCCTGCCTCATTTGTCTCTAATTTGTTCCCAGTGCACATATGAGAGGAGTTATAAATACATTAGTCCTCTCCATAGCGCAGCGTGCTGGGGGGCCACCGGGCAATCAAGCAGCTTGCTGTACGTATAGTGCTGCTTTTTACCCCAATCCAACAGTGGCGACATGGAGATGGGACAGCGTGTACCATCTACCTCATGCAGTGACTGTGAGCAGGTTGTGCTGTCCCAGAGGTGCAGGGCTGCCTGAGCTGTGCATTAAAGCCTTGAGCGTTGGACAGATCGGATGCGAACGGGTGCAATAAAGGGAACTGTAGGCCATTCAGATACAAAACTGCTCATATCTCTCATTCCCCTGATGTAATCCACCGGTGGTTTGAGTCAGTGGTGCGGAAACATCAATTAAAACATGACGATTATCACTAAATTCGTCATTAGCCCTGAGGAGGAAGGAGCCACAGCCAGAATTTCTGTCTTCTCTTGCACAGACACACACATACACACACACACATAGACGATTGCCTGCGGGACTTTACAGAGCAAGAGATAGGTCTGAACTTGTTCTCCACTTGGGAGAAAATCAAATCCTGGTGCATTTTCATCAGCTGTCAGTGTCAGACAGATATTTCTGCCGGGCTGGGCAGGAAATTAGGCTATTAAATTACAGCTTTTCACAAGGCCCTCGTCATTTTGTCCTGCTTTCCTACAGATGTTCTATCAAAGTAAGTCATTGTAACCATCTATCTTTTCCATGGCTAAATACCTTCTTTCAGCAGGCCCAAAACGCTGCTCTGTTCTGTCTCGTCTCTTTTGTTTTCTCCTCGACCCCTCTCTTTCTCTCTGTCACTCTTTCCTTCCCTGTCTCTTGCTTTCTGCTGATATCTTGGCTTAATTTGCGCCTGCTTTGGGTTCATGTGCAAAATCAATTCCAAGGAGGTCAGCAAGGGTCAGTGGCCAGGCCAGAGCCAGAGCAAAGTGGATTACTGATTATCATGCAGGCAACATGGCTTCCATATTGGGACATCCGTGACCTAGATATCACATCTGTATTATGCACTGTCTGAGAACCAATCACAAGATTTGAAATGTGGAAAAGAAGTGGGAGCTATTGTAGCATAGAAAACCAAAACACATTCATTCACATGACTCAAACCTTATTTTCAGCCCAAGAAATGGGTGTCGGAGTAATGTTTTTCATTCCGAAAAGGAGGAAGCAGAGGTATGAATTTCCAGTGCTGGTATTATAAGAAGCATGGTGATGTTTTTTTTTTCATTTGGAGACAATGCTCAAAACAAAATGTGAGGCTATAAATTTGCCATGAACAAACATTATGGAATAAGTGATTCTAGTACTATGACTGTCATAGTACTAGTAACAGTAATAGTAACTCTCAAAGAAAACTGTCAACACATACACAGCCATTGACTGTGACACTAGAGACACAGCCAACTAATATTTAACGCCATTCATTATTTTTAAGACCGCGTTCAACGCCATCAGTTTGAGTTGTGCAGATGCGCAAAGCTGTTGGATAGTGCTGATGGGCTGTGTGAAAGCAGATGTCACTATAGGGAATGCAGGTTTTGCTTCAGTACAGTGTTTTTGATGAATCATAAATATTGCATTGTAGCCATTTTCTAAAACAAAAAAAATCATTCAGCGAGATGTGTTGACAACAATTCTCAGCCTTGTCAGCAGAGTAAGAGAGACAAGCCTGTTACGCACACATTTACGGTGCTGTTACATCTCACATTGTTGCCAAACGGCAGGAGACAAAGCCCCATCTCCTCACTTTTGAAGCAATAGTTGGACATGTTGGGAAATACACTCATATCTGTACATTAAAAATGAAACTGAAGCCAGCAGCTGGTTAGCGTAGCTTAGCACAAGGACTGGAAACAAGGGGAAACAACTATTTTGGCTCTGTACAACAAGGTTGTTAAAAAATGGGTTCTTCATAATGCCTGCCCTGGATTTAGCTTTTCATCCAGGATAGAGGGGCTGGACATTCTCACTTACCTTGTCAAGCTAGTTTATCCTTCTTGTGTGAGCTTTTCACTTCCTTGTGAACTCAGTTATCTTAAACACAACATAGTTTTCTACAAAATATGACCTAAATAAAATGAGACTTGCATAATTTTGACAGGTCCTCTCCACAGTCTCCTTCCCCCACTGATTGGAGGGGTTTGATTGGAAGATACAGTGTTTGACATCAAGCATCAAGCCCGAGCATCGATGGGCATATATGTTTGTATATGTAAATTATGGCATTCTGTTTGCTGATTTATGAGTTTATGTGGGGACAAAACACACATGATGAAATGTCAATTGCAAGATTTACACACATTCACATGCCCATCATTCGTACTGCTCATCCGAAGCCCTGACATGCTTACTTTAGCGCTGTATTGCTTGAGCTTCATGTGCCTTCATACAGTCTGTTTTGTAGGCCACAAACTGGATAATTGATTTGCCTAGCTTTTTATTTTTAGATTTGAATGACATTCCAGGGAATTTTTCCAATTGTCATGATCTCATTTGTACTCCCTCCTTTGCTTGCCGAGATGTCGATGGGGGATCTAGAGGTACGGCGGCATTTCAAAAAGGGGGCACATTACGCAGCACTTTTATCCGAGCTCGATGGAACAGCTGCTGTTCCTTGGTTTCTTTTTCTCTTTATCTCCTTCTCCTTCTCTTGTCAGAAACCCTCTCAACTAATCTATCATCCTCTTTCTCTGCTTAAACTTTACTTTACTATTGGAAGGCAAAGGTAGAATGAAAGGGAAATAGGATCTCATTATTTCAGACCCACTACCCACTCCGCTCATGATTGATCATTATCCAAAAAAAAAGCCTATTTGGAAGCAAGTGATTTCTGCTTTAGAGGAGAAGAAATACATAGGTCTATTAAAAAAATGATATTCAGAGTCCTTGCAGAATAAAGGAAATCGTACCTCTCCTCTGTGCAGGTGCTTCTGATGGAAATGATCAATCTTCCTCTCTGCACATAAAATATGCTTTTGAATAAAGCTGGTTATTGTTTGTATGAATGTTAAAAAAAAAAACAAAAAAAAAAAAACGTTCCTCCAGTTGGAGCTTTAGGTGTTTCATTGTGTTTGGGGCAGATGATATTGAGAAATTATGATGGAGAAAAATATTGTCAGTTCAGCGTTTAACTGTGCTGCATGCAAAGGTACTATATACATTGCTTGCAGTACATGCAGAACAAACCAAGTTTTATATGAAAGCTTTTATATGATTATGGAAAGCAGAATTCTTGTGAATCAATACCTTGCTTTCAAAGTAGCATATTGTTACAAACACATTTTTCTACACTACAAGCAATTTGCTCACAGTAGCACATCACAGTTTAAAAACTGTGTAAAATGTGCAACTTCATTTGTGTTCACTTGTGTTGCGCTGACCAGCCCAGTATCCCTAGTTCGCATTGGGCAATTCCTCATCTCCAGATTTACATCCAATGCCAATGGAAGCGTGTGCAGGCTGGGGAGGTGTATGTGCATGTAGAATATGTGACGTACAGGAAATTCAGTTCATTTTGCTCTCCATGGAAGATGTGTAATTAATGTTTGCCTTTTCACTAACCATAGTTAAGAGTTTTAGTTGCCCAAACCTAACCTTGCACTACCTTAACCATAGTTTATTTGGCATAGCCATGAACCTTAATCATATTTTAGAAAGCATCAATTGGAAAAAACTCGAGTGAGCACTTTAGTTTATAGTTTAAAGTCAAAAATAAAAGCCAAATGGAGCTTTTATACTTTGTTGTAATTGGATCCATAACAGTGTTGTAGTTTGATCTGTATTCATATTGTAATATCACTCATAAAGACCTCATACTCAAACTAAACGTTCTGTCTTGGTTCTCAGGACATTATTGCTGTTCTCCGTAGCATTCAGATTAAATTTTACTCTGACATCATTACTTCCTGCAGTGATGCTGCCAAAAGCTTCAAGACAAGTCAGGAAAAAAGTTGGCTGTAGAAGAGAAAGGTCCTATTTTTCAGACAGTTTGAACAAAAACCGTGACCTCTGTTTCTCCCTCAAAGCAAGTACAGTGAGCACATCTTTGGTCTGGAACACTGCGGTCCCAAACTGCAGGAAACATCAAAGCAAGAAAGACACTGATGACAACAAAAGACAAAAGGCCATGTGAAAGAGAATTTTTTATAAACTATACCATGCTCTCTAACCTGTCATGCAGCGTTTTGGGGGTCCTGGCCTGTCTGCCAGTAGATATGACATGCCACCAGGGAGCACGCCTTTTGGGAACAGTCTCAAAATACACAGTTGGAGGGTTTGACATAAATTTTTACTCTACACTGACTACCTGTCAGCTAGCACTGACAAACAGTAAGCAGTTTAGATGATAACTCTTCTTGACATTAGCTGTAACTGCTCTGTCACATCACAGAGTAACCATTATTAATAATATAATTGCACAGTAGTTTGACAACTTTAATTGCATAAATCCCAAGTTGTATAAGGATCACTGCCAACTCCAACTGCTAGCCGCAACTTACGCTGATATATCCCCAAAAGTGGATGAGGGAAAGTATTAAATGATCCATGGAAATGGGGCCCATGAAATCCAGAACATAAGTAGCCTCCGGCATGCCACACACTTGCTGACCTCACACCCCAGACATCGCACACGTATGCTCATTCATGTAAGACATGTGCCTTTGCTGCAGCTTAATTTGAGTTTCCTCAGACTGAGCACAGTGAGGGGAGGGAGTTACGCACCCAGGTGACCGTTCGCCAGTTTAGAAGAGGTCCAAGCCTCTCTGGGAGGGCATTTATATGCGCTCAGCACATCTTTATCCCACAGGCCAGAATTTACAAATAGATTTCAAATTAGAGCCTCTGCTTTAATTTTCTAATGCAGTGACCCATTCTGCAGCAGTGTAATAGCAGGTCCCAGTGTGACAATTAAAATAAATCACATCTGAACAGAATTCGCCATATGTATTCATGCCTCATCAGTAACTGAATTGACATAAATGATTTATCCCAGGAAACCTAAATACCAGTGCCCATTCCACATAGGGCTACCACCCTGCAAGTGCTCAACTTCCACATGGTTTTCAACAACCCTGCTGTGAATAATGAAATTGACTTGTCTTTGATGAATGAGTGGATGTGGGAAGACAGACAGTGGTATTTCTGAACAGTCTGAAAGCCACGGAGCTCTCCAAGTCAAAATCAAAATGCCTGCAGATAGAACTTGTTTTTTCACTCAAACATGTTTTTAATATACTAATCAATTGACATGTTTTTGTTTGCTACAGCTTGTGTTCACAAGTTGTCGATCAGACTGGAAGCTCCTCAACATACTGAATCTCACTTGTCAGACAAAGTGCCCCCTTTTTTTTCTCTGGCTCCAAAAAAAGAGGGAACACAAAAGTCAGCCAATCACCAGTTAAGTACTGCCATAATGACAAGCCCCATATTTGAACCTTACAGAAACATAAGAGGAAAAAGTGTGATACCATGGGCTATCTTCACTTTTTATTAAAAATGACAGCTGCGGTATGTAGGAACATCCTTTGATTAAAGTGGGGAAGCACACTTCCAGCCCTAAATATCATTATGCTCTTGTGTGAATCTACTAACACTGTTTTAGTCACAGACCCCCACCAGCTATTAAAATAATGTGAATATGTTGCCCACTGTGTATAACTAGTCACCTTCCTCCTGATTTGGAAATCCTCATCCTCATGTGCCGCTTCACCCTCATCAGCTTTACTTTCTCTGCTTTTGATTAATCCTGTCTCATTTGAGATTTTGAAACTATCAATGGGAATTATTCAAATCCCCGAGGTATGAAATAGCTATGAGGAGGCTGTGGAAGACACTCATTAACCCCAAATGGAGGGGAGCCCACAGTAAATCTCGATGAATTCTCTCCGTTGTAGAAATCTGATTAGTTACGGTGGCTGTACTTAATCCCAGTTGAAGGTAGAAGTTAATTTTGTCCAGTGTATATGTAATAATTCAAGATATGAGAAAAAGCATTATGTTTTCTGCAGCTGCTTTTAAAGCATGTATTACTAGAGAGTTTTGTAATAATGTGTTTCTGTGGAGACTTTGGTAAACGTATTCATGAAAACAGAGGGCTAAAATCATGGGAAAACATAATTTATTGTGAAAGAAATAAAGGCAGAGGCAAAAAAAAGGGAAGAAATATTAAGTCATCAGCCAACTCTGAGACAGTTAGCTACGAGTGAATGAATCCAATAGTCCAAGATTTGAACCAATAACAGGATACAGTTGTATGGATTTAATCACTGGAATGTAGTGACTTGTTCAGATGCCTCTGCTGATTGCATTGTTCTATTGATCACTGTATTGTAGTTAGTTCTGCACTTCCATCCTCAGAAGCATGTCTTTATCCTTTCTAAACTAATGGAGGATTTTTGCATAAAGCCATGAAATGCACCACGGATGCCAGCGGAAGAGATCAGAATCTTGCCATATAAACCAAAACTGGACATTCTCCCCCTGGAGGGACTTGTTTTAGCTGTAGCACAACATCCAAATTGGATCAACAGCTGCTGTATATGATTCCATAATTTGAGGCATAATATGTTCCATTAATGCCAGAGCACTCACAGGCATTAGAGAGACAGTTGATGCAAACCTCTCAGGATGTGCTCTGCTTATTCTCTGCCTTATTTCCCAGAAACATGGCACAGACTGGTGCCGCTGCCATTCTCTTACATGCAGATGTCAATTATAGAGGTGGCAGAGAGTGGTGAGCTGTGCACATCTGCCAGAGGATGATGTCTCCCCCAGCATCGGTCGAGCCAATGAAGCATAAATCTCAACCATCAGTTAGCAAGCTTCACCTTAACAATAATGTCTGCAAGACACTGCCAGACCAAAAAGCCTATCTGATATTCACCAGTTTCCACAATTAAGAGCAGCTGAGAAAAATATAATTAGCTGGATCATGCTTTTTTTCTTTTTAGACTTTCTCTTTTTTTTCTTTCTTTCTTTTTTCTTCTTTCTTTCTTTGTTTGATGTACAAACACACTTATATATATATATTTTTTTTCTTTTATCCTTAGTCCTTCATGGGTCACATGGCCTGCAGGGTGTATGGGGCATACGGGGAGGTTCTTCGTCATCACACCCAGACCTCTGCTGCCTGCTGTGTTATTAGGCAAATACAGTACATTAGGGACAGACCAGCTCCACCACTGTTGTCATCGAGAACATCTAGTTATCACATCTTGCGCTCAACCACCTGCTGAGTTCACAGAGCTATCAGCATCCCCCATGACCCGCTTGTGTCTCTGTATGTCTCTGTATGCCACTGCTGGAGACCTTGGATGTGTTAAACACCCCCACACGGCCGAGACCAAGTTTTCTACCCGCAACATCTCCCTCAGAAAATAGTTTGCTCAGAGCGCTCATTTGCACCAACATGTGTATACACACAAGCAAACAAACAAACTTCGATTTGAACATTGTTGTGAACATAGCTTACCTCCAATGCATGTATTGACTCGTACAGCAGTTACTCTGTTTGTGCTGTACTGTATCGGAAGCTGTTTGTCACTGACAACACGGCATTTCCAAAAGCACCGGGCTCTAAGTGTGTGGATTACAGCAGTATACATTTGTATAATGCCTGTGATAATGGGATAAAGCAGCTTCTGTGCGAGAAATCTGTATGGAGAATGGATTATTCCAAAGCTCTGCCTATGGGACGTTGAACCCAGGAGTTATCACAAGCAGTCAGCATCTCAAGTGGGTGCATTGCCTCGGAAAAGTGTTCTGATGTTGCATTTCGTGCCCACGTTCTATTCTCTGGAGAGAAAACATGAGATGGGGAGGCCACAGTTGTGTAGGTTTTAGTCCGTAATTACCATAGGAGCACTCGAAACGATGAGATAGAGTAGTTCTGTTTCAAATATGCATTTGCTTTACATTAGGACTGTGTGCATGGCCTGCATTTATTTATTGTTCTCTCATCCATGATACAGGAACCCACTGAACTAGTTTGTATGTTTCTCTTGATAGCCATTATAGAGGAAAATTAGCATTTCCATGCATACAAAAGCAATTACCGTCAATTTATACACATTTCATAGAAACATGTCCCCAATTAGAGGGCCATTTCAGGGGACTGATAAGACGAGCAGCTCTCACATTGAACATCTGAGGTCTGGACAGACTGTGCTTCCTCCTCTCTCCCTGATCCCTATCTCTGTCCACAGCTCCAGCATTATAAGGAGTTCAGTATGCAGCTCTCACTCATTTCAAGCACAGCTAATTTCACCCTTAATAAAGGTGCAGTGGTGAAAAACAAATGTTGCTGTGCTGATAGTGATGCTTTGATATTAGTACAACAGTGACTGGATAGTCATGCAAGCCAGAAGTCTTTATTGACTACATCAAAGACAGCTGTCTTTTTTTTATGTGCTTCATACATTTATAATAAAGTTTCTAGTGGAACTTAACGAGATTTAACATAATATGAAAAACAAAACTGTATATTCTCTAATTCCTTTACAGACTCTAATGGTTTTATGCAGGGACACTTGTGTGCCCTTCCTCAGTGTGTCTCGTTGACATTTACATGAGGAAGAGAAATCTCAGATGACATCTCTGAATGTGCCCATTCATTAGCCCAAACAGGCTTATCTGCTTAAAGTCTTTGGCTAAGACCCCTTTCTCACCGAGGAATGACTCACCTCCATATTGCCTCGTTATTCACTAACAGCAACAATTACGTCACCCTGTTACTGGCTGTTGGAGATTATAGAGTTATTTGTGCAAATCCTCTTTTTACATGATATCAAATGCTCTGCCAGAGGTCTGTGCGCGAGGCAAGGAGGAAACAATCAGTGTGTCTATGCTCTCGAAGAACCCGAGCGATTCAAAGAGTTCAACGGTTATTAACATTGTTTTCGTTTTTGCATTCAGTGCAACAGATGAGTTTGAAGGAATAGAATCGTCTCACATTTTGGGAAACGTGCTTATTTGCTATCTTACTGAGAGTTATATGAGAAAATCAATACCACGCTCATATTGGTCCATTGCATATGAATCTACAGCCTGGACAACCAGATATTAGTTTAGCTTAGCTTAAAGGCTGAAAGCTGAAGGAAACACCTTGCCCAGCTCTGGGGGCAAAGTCAGGCTACCACTACCTCTAAAGCTCACTAATTAATTTGTGGTTTTACAGGGAGTTACAGTAGGTGCTTTCTTGGTCAGGCAAAGTAACTCCATGGGTGTTGCTGTTACCCTGAAGGTAAACTTTAGTTTAGTTTCTGCTGGACTATTTTTAACCCACAACTTTTTTTTTTTTTTACATTTTGGATTTTGTTTCGATTAAACAAATGAGTTGTTTTTTTTTGTCTTTTTTTTATAATAGCATGTTAATCAGTTGGCTTCAGAGATGCTGGGAGATTTCTGTTACCTTTGGACAGAGCCAGGTTAGCTGTTTCTTCCTGTTTCCAGTCTTTATGCTAAGCTTCTGGCTGGACATCCAGCAACTGATTAGCTGCTGGATCTACCTCATTGTTGATAATATCAAACTAGCCCAGCTACATTTATAAGTATGCAGAAGTATGATCAGACAAAGTAAAAGAAATAAAAAATACTATTACAGATAATGTTATCTGCAATGTAGGTGGATATATCCTGGACTGTTGGAGATACTGTATTGCAGTTGGGATCTCATGATTCTGTCATTTATTTATTTGGGAGCCATATATACTTGGGAGGAATGGCGCAGGATTGTAAACTCAATCACAGTGCGAGGGGATGTCAGTGCACAGGGCGCTCCCCGTGAATCACACACTGAAAGGCTATCACCCAAACCTCCAAGGTCCACTGCCATCTCATCAGTCATCGTGGACCAGACCAGGCCACAGACTGATCAGCCATGCACACGCTCTGTTCACTGGGGACATCCACAAACTCAGCCCCTCTCTCCATCTCCCTTATATCCATACCAATATCCATACTCTTTGCTGAAACCATAGCATAACATATTCCAAGGTCTGAGTGTGACTTTGCCTCTCAAAATTCTGTCACTCTGCCTAGATTGTGTGTGAAGCTGAAGGCCAGAGGGGCTTGTTTTGTCACACTGTCTGCTCTTTCAAGATGGATTTTCATACTTTTATTTATAGCTTTAATGTTTTTGGTTAGTTGTTATAAAGTCCTTCTCTTCTGTTTGTCACTTTGAGTTACGCCTTCAATTCTCCAGCCACATATGAATGTCATTAAAATATTGAATAATTTTGGTGTTTTATGTTTGTGTTTAAGTTAATTAAATATTTGTTTTGAACATAGCCTGATCGATTTATGTGTGCAGACTTAAAATTATTCAGAATCTAATTGTAGTGTTGGACAAATGATTTTGACCTGTTGGCAGTGTTTAATGAAAAGTCAGGGGATCACAGAAGTGATTAGGATTCATCCTTTGGGGGGGATCATGAATGTCTTCAAATTTCATGGCAATCCATCCAGTTGTTGAGATCTTAGACCAACTAACTAATATTCCGCAGATGCTGTAGCAAAAGAAAAAACAAAAACAAAAAAAAACACATATTGTATGTTTTAAACAGTGAGGTACGAAGAAAGCATGCATAAATGAGTGACAAGAGGTGTGCAGGACATGAGGGATAATACAAATTTGCATGATTACATGGACAGATGAGTGATTTACCTGTGCTTATGTTTGACAGCCATTTTAGATGAAGGATGTATGAGTGGCATCTGATCCTGTGTTCTCTAACTGTTGCACCTGAACGAAGCTCGCATCGTATCCTGTAATTGCTGTATGACCGTGAGGAGGTGCAGAATACATGGATTGATGTTTAACTAGCAAATTTCACCACTGGGACACAGATACATTATGGGATGCGCAATGCAGTTAATCCAGTGTTTCGCACAAGAAGACTCCTTTGTGATTCAGAACACTTTGCTGACTGTTTTTCCCTGTAGGAATACAGAATGCACATATGTGTCTTAAGTCTGGTTTAATGCTTAAAACCTGTGTGGATGCCACAGTACAAAGCATTTTCTCTGCATTGGAAGGGGGAAAACAGAAAGAAAAAAGTTTATTCCCTCTGCTGTACATCAACAGGCACCTTCTAATACTCAGTCCTGAACGTCTGTGGTGAAAGTCAACCAATATTCTCTGACCCACTGCTTGCCCTCTCTTCTGTGCGTTTTTTCAAGTTTTCCAATTACAGTTTTCAAAGTTTAAAAGTATTATCTGCCTAGTTCACTTGCTCTCTAGCTTATTCAAGCCCACTGCCCCTGTGCACACTATACAGCTCCTTCTCTGCCATGCACATCTCTCACATTTGGGACACTCATGCCCAGCCTAAGCCACATTAGAAAACAGATGATATGACAATTTCACACATATAGCGTTATCCTTTGCCTCACTCCGATTCACCTGTGGCCAAGCAATCTTCCTCAAGTAAGCACAATAATAAGTACACAACATTATTACCATAATGTTTGAATAAAAAAAAAAGGAGAAGAAGAAAAAACTTTGAATGGAAGCAGGAGTTGGGGTGGGGGGTGCAGGGGAGGAGAAATATTTGATTAATCTTCTTAACACGTTTCATGTGCAGATTCTTTGAGTTAATTTCAAGGACCATGCCTAAAGGAGATTACCTCCCCATGCTCCTGCACATTTGCTCATGAGTGATTTTGTTTATTCATGTTTTATATTATAATGCTTCTCCTGGCGTCTGCAGCCACAGAACCACCGGCAAAAATGCAATTTATTTCCCGCTCTGCACATGATGGAGACAGCTGATAATGTCACCAGGAAATATGAAGACTGCTGGGATGGGACCAAACAGCCTACTATTTATGTATGGAATATAAATAAAATATTTTGTGTGGGCACTCTTAACCCACACGTAGACCCCCCCCAACCCCCAAATAAGTTGCTCCGGTTAGTATCATTGAATTTTTTTAACCAACACTTTAGTCACTGTGTGTGTATGTGTGTGTGTGTTCCTGTATATTGTGATTTTTTTTGATTTACATATCTGTCATCTGTCAGTAGATCCGCAGCTACAATAACATGGATCATTACAGAGAGTCATATAAAAGGTCAAAGATGTGTTCAAGTTCTCAGAGGCTGGAGATTATGCTTGCTCTCAGTCGCCAATCACACTTATCAACAGGTTATGGTAAGCTCATCCCAGCCAGTGTATGTACCTCCCCCATATGAAAACCCATCTACAGTATGTTGTCATGACATATATGACACAGCCCACTCGTATTTCACTGATGCGACTCAGTTATGAACATGCATCAAAGTCTTTTTCATCACTCCTGCTAATATGGATTTATCTGTTCCACTGGCAGTGATGGGATGGCTGATGTAACTGTTTACAGCGACTCCTATGCTCCCTCCAGATGACGAGGACGATGATGATGATGACGATCAACGCTCTTTGCCCAGCAGACGGTCTGGATGGCAGGATTTATGGCCCATGGTGCCCATCCTCGGCACAAAACGCATTGTCTCTAGGTAGATCATTCAGCCTGTCCTTGCTTTATTGATCTCACTCCTCACAAGTTCACAACTTCCGCGTTCCTGGTGCTTCACTTGACAGGAGAGAGATTTAGTGGGGGGATGAGGTCAGATACAGGAAGAGAGATGGAGGGAAAGTGCAGAAGGAGAGGGAGGGTGAGATGCAGGAGGTGGAATGAGAAGGAGAATGAGTAAAAGGAAATGAGAAAACCGAGAAGGAGGGGAAATAAGGGCGATGCTGTAAGAGAAAGGGATAAGGGAAAGAGAGAGAGTGAGATGGAAAGAGAGGGAGGATGAAGGAGAGAGTTACTTCCTCTGGGAGGACGTGGCTCTAGGCCAGGTCAGAGAAGATTGATACTTGTGAGTGTGTAGACACCCGCAGAATTAGCCCCTGGTACAGTGGAAATCCACTGGTAAACACACCCAGCAGCTCTCAAAGGTGTTCGCATCAATCTCAGCACTCTCGTTTTGCAGTGCATACTGTATACCCACATACACTCATATCTCTAGGTGTTTGACTCACTGAAGTGGTCAGTAAACGACGGCACTACTGCACAATAAATACGCTGCCTCTGCATCTGACTTCAGCATTTGTCCCATCATTTTTTAACCTGGTGATTTTGCTTTTAGCACTTTTAAAAACCACAGAGGTGCATGTACAAGATGTGTGCAAACATGTGCTGACAGGCATACACTATACTTTAAGGTGACATACACTATCTTTCAACCACTCACCTCTTTGTGATCTTTTGGTCATACTAGCCCCTCGAATCCCCTTCCGGACATGACTTTGAATGGCCTCCTGCCGTCTCTTTTTGAGAGCTTTGGCCTTTTTCCCCAGAGTCCACCAGATTACATTAGACAGCGACTCTGTACTGCTCACAAAGCCCATGGGGACTGTGAAAAAGGCATGGGAGGCAACTTGCGTAAGGCCAGGCCAAACTCATAACCCACCAGCCCCGAGGGAGGGCAAAGCCAAGGCTCTGTAATGTTTATGTCAACCCTTGTATAGACTAATTGGCCTGGCAATCATGGAATATGTATTGTTTGTGTGTGTGTCAGTGGATTCATGAGTGGGACTTCATGCGTATGTGAGAGTGTTCTCTGTGTATTTATATAATGCACTGTACATTTGTTCTCTGTATGTGTACACCATTCATTGTTAATGACTTGTCTGGTGCCTCATTCACCAATCCGCTGTCGGAACATTCATTAGCGGTGCATAAGGAGCTGCTCCACGGCGTAACCCTTTATCTTTTGAACTCAGACACTGTGATAAGGATTTCAGAATGACTAGAGATCAGAGTGCAACTCCATTCAATTACTTCTCCGCCATCTGAAAAGCAGACAGACTTCCAAATGAAGCCGGAGAAGCTGAAACGTGAGTCGGCATGCTATTCTCTTCAAAAGAAGAAAGTTGGGGATGTCTTATTGAGGTAGTGAACAAGAAAATACAGTGAAATGCGCCTATGTGCTGTGCTGTCAGCATGGAGAGCCTTTGATAATCAGACCTTTTATTCTTTCACTGAAGTCAGTGAATGCAGAGTACACACAGAGCAGCACACATGGGAGAGGAGCAGAGAGATTTGGAGTGCGTGATCCAAAAATAAAATGGGTCATCAAATTACCCCTGTGATTGTGTGTACCTGCCCAATTATGATTGATCTTTGCAAGAGAAAACAAAGTGGTGTGTTTTATTTGCATGTTAAAAGATGCTCTCTTTCTCTCCCTCTCTCTCTCCCAGCACCATAATTATCTCAAATGTGAAATGCTATTTAGGTATTCATAATTTATTTCTGTGTGGGGAGGACACAATAGACAAGCGTGCAACGCTCTGCCAAGCCCCAGATTTTTTTTTTAATTAATTGAAAATCTCATTTGCATGAGGAGAAAATCAAACACTCATTTCCATACATGAGATTATAAAAAGATAACTGCTAGTGTTTGTTGTTCCATATTTGATCTGAGCATTTCCACCTCATAGCTAAATGCTGCAAATAGGGCTAGAGTGTAACCTCCAAACTAATGTTCACAAGGCGGCTGGATGTTGTGTTTCGGTTCAAATGCCTCCCTGTGTTTTCTGTCTGTGTTTTCCAAAGTTTGTGTGCGCAGTCGGGCAAAATGTGTGTTTTTGTCAAAGCCCAGGCGATTCCATATCAAAAACACAGACAATGCATAGCTGTATAGCTGGGTATCTGCCAGCTTCATAAAAAGAGATGCCAGCTGGATGTTGTGTAGGGAGTCAGATGCATAGAGCGGACTTTAGCTGTCTGAGCCAGTGATCTTCTCTATGATTTGTGTGTGAGAGATCAGAAGTGTCCTGATTCACCCCTTACAAACCCCATGTATTCTAACTCTTTCTCGCCTTCTCTGTCTCTCACTAACACACACACACATATATATACACAAACACAGCCTCATCTATTCCAGGCGGACACCATTACAGACCCGACCTCAGTCTCTGTTCCCTACTTGAAGCTCATTAATGCACCCTCCGACATGGGCGCGACACCAGGAGATTTCCGACCCCTCCCCTCTTCTTCCTCCCCTTCCCTACCACCACCCCCCCACTCCCCACCAAAAAAAAAAAAAAAAAAAAACATGATTAATGGGATTTATTTAGCAGGCTGTACCTCAGGTAAAACTGGCCTGAGCTTTACTGGGCATGACTTAGTGCAGTGCTGACACATTTCTGTCTCACACATTATCAGGCAGTTTCAGATGAGACACATAAACAGTGGAGTAAGTTGTTTTTCTAAATATGGCCTGTGGGGATTTGCTGTTGGTGCAGCATGTTGCACAATTACTCAGAGTCTATGTAGAAAATTAGAAGTAGTTAGTGGTCTTCATATTTAATATCTTATTAATTTTGTTTGTCTGCTCTCTTTCTCTTCCGTACGGTAAATCTGTCCGGCATGTTTTTTTGTTTTTTTTTATTTGTTACTGCTTCACTTGCTAGTTAGCGCCTCTTGAGCATCTCACTAGCCTCAAAAGCCATGTCACCTCTTAAAAACTCATTGCATACAGCTCCTCCGTGTGTTCTATGCCATCTACTGTATGTGTTGACAGGGTTAGGAAGTTGTAAATATTCAGGTTTACGCTGCTAATGATCTGGTTACAATCTTCATGTGTTACATGTAGAGGATGCAGAAACCTAAACCCTGTGGTTTTCTCACACAGGTGATGATGAGGTGATAAGGGCTATGCTGTGTTTTTGTTGTTGTTTTTTTCCCCGCTGAGATGAAAAGTGTAGCTGCGATGTTGTGCATGGGATCATGCGGTTTCAAAGCTGAATTTCAGCATGAACAGCCTGATTCACAGGCACATCTGCACACATCCACACGCACTGTACACAGCTACGCTACCACAGCTGTACATGTGACGACCTCTATTCAATAGCTGGGAAAGGACAACTGTCAAATTAAATGACATAAGGTATATTTTATTTCTCTGTGCGTCTGACCTAAGCATATTCCCTCAGAAATATGTGCTATGTATTTTCGTCTAGGGCTCCAGCGCAGGTAATTGAAAAGCATTGCTCAGTGTAGCGTATGCACTCAGACATGCAATGAGGCTACCATTATGGTTCAGCATGGCCTGAAGGGATGAGGGGATGGAGGGATAGGAGGGCTGCGTGCCATGATAGAAATTTTAGATTAACTGGGACCCTCACACTTCTCTCAATATCAGTGGGTAAAGTGGAACCATACTTGTGTGTGTGGCATCTGGAATCTCAAAACCAGAAATTCACTGTGTTTTGACCATTTCCGTTATCATCATCAGTATCATTATAATAATTATAATAATTTGATCTATGCTACGTCCATTTGAATGGAAGTGTACAGCACACGCAGCTCTTGAGACCTTAAAATTTTCCCTTAAATGACACACATGATTTTTTTTCCTTATGGCCTTCACAGAGAGTGTGCAGTAAATGGGGAGGGAGCGTGAATACTCAGTACCTCATGTAATAAGCATATAATTAAACTCCTCTGACAATTACATCATGCATTATCAGACCAAGCCAGATCCATTACTCCTCTCGATCAATGGCTTGGCCACAATAGGCCTCCTACTCTGACCACACCAGGGACTGGCGGCCAGGCAGCTGCAGGCTTCTTTGCTGTACTGCAGGACCAGTAAGTGCTGTTAGTGACATCCAACACCAAGGGTTTGAATGGGAAGAGGGAGGAGGGCCAGCTACTTAATGCAAGGTAAAGGGGAAGAAGGAAATGGGAATTAGTCCTGATGAGGACAGTGAGGAGGTGGTGCAGCTACTTGCTGAGGCTCTAGAGTGTAATGATGAGTCATGGTAGAGTGAATTAGAGTGTGGTCCTTTTTCCTCTGCAGTATCGGAGCTTGCTATCTCTAACAATGAAATCCTCAAAGATTACTGAGGTCGAGCCGAGGCTAGTCCAGTGCTGAGTTGCATAATAATTATGAATTATCACCAATGAGCTCATAGAGATACATTTAAACTGTGGGTACATCAACAATTCAGACAGCATATAGTATGTGTTAAAGTTGGCCCTTTCATGCTGTAAAGACTGTGCACGTTATAAACTCAGGGGGCAAAGAAAGGGAATAAAGTTATGGCATGGCCTCAGAGTCAGGGCAAATCAAGTAGTTTCCTTCAATAGATTATCAGCTATTATCACATTTTCAATGGCATCATTGGCAGGAAGAACTCAGGAGAACGAGCGCATGCACGCCATCTGCCAATGTGATGTGAGAAGGGTATGAGATTATAATTTTGATCAGTCTGCCAAATCCTTTCTGCCTGTCAGAGTGGTCTGAGAGGAGCAACCACAGGCCCTGCGAATAGATTAAATCAACCCAACCTCTTTCTGGCTCCATCTGCTTTCCCCCTCTTTCCTTTCTCACTCTTTCACTGGCTGCCTCTCACCCTGCCCTCGATTCATCAATTCCCCTACTCATCCATCCATTTCATCTTTTTTTTTTCTTCCTCCTATACTCTCCTGCTCCTTTTCACCAAAATTATTACATTACACATCCAGGGGACATCCATTAGCTCAGAACATGTTCTTTCTTCTTCTTTCGTCTTCTCCTCTTCTCTTCCTGTCCTTCCAGGAATTGGCTAAGGCAATGTTATTTCAGATTATACAGTTGTTAAAGCTCATTTTAAGCTAACAACAGGACATCAAAAGCAGCGAACCCTGCACAGAGGGAGAGGAGGAGGTGTTGATGGAGTTTCTGGGCAGGTGAGAAATGGAGAGGGGCTGTGAAGAAAAGACCTGATCAGATGGAAGGGGGAGATTAGAGAGGGAATTATTAATGGGGCCAGGGCCCTTTGGAGCTGGAGATTTGTTTGGAGGAGGATGCAAAACTGCATGCAAGATAATCGAGAGGGAAAAAACTGGTTTTCTCTCCTTTCACACAATCTGAAATAGGAACACATGACGATCTGGACAGAATGTGTCATTGTTACTCTTTCACCCAGATCATTTTAATCAAAAAATACAATGTGAGGACTCATGAGATTAAAAAAGTACACTAAACTTTGATAAATCCAATGCCTTGATAACTTGCATTGTGCAGCCTATACTAGAAATTGGTTGGAGCAAACCTACTCATGTCTGCTGCCTGCCCTTTTCTGGAATATATGCTTTTCTTTACTTTGTATGCTTCTCAGGAGTAAGCAGGCCACCCCAAAGGGAGTTTGAGTGATTGATGTCCTGGTGTCATGCTGATTGACTTCATGGTTGCATACCCTGGAAGAAGGGATGAGGTACACTGTGGTGGGGCAATCACAGCCACCCAGGACATACATTTCTAGGCCCCTTCTCCCCATGGATTGGTCCTCCATCCACCCACACACCTTGCAGATTGAGTGGGCTAAAGGCAGGGTGGTTCTCAGCGTAAACTGTGACCCCTGCATCAACACACTTGTTTCGCTTTTGTTTGATGGGGAATTTAGGGGTCAGTTGGTCTTGAACCCTGGTCTCCCAGGAGGTCAATACGACCATTGTGTTCTGACGTGGAAGGGTTGCAGACTGGGGAGTTACCTGTGGTGTATGTCTGTCACTCAGTTTGTATGTGGATTTAAGTGTAGTATATATTGTGTTAATCACAACAGATGTGCAATGTGTTGTGATTCCATAACACCATTGCCTTTCTTGTTTCCTTTGATTTGTACTGTAATCCTCCCATGTTCTAGGACTGTATCTTAAACACAAAGTGCCCTGTGCACTTCACAGGCCTGGTTACTGTATTTATAGTGGGGTTTCACATGATGAGAAGCAGATGGAGTGTGTCAAAGATAAAAGGGAAGGAAGTATGAAGTATGACTAAGGTTATAATGATGGGGAGCCAAGACCCAGGAGACCAAATACACATTTCTCTCTCGCTCTCTCCCTCCTGCTTTCTGTTTTGCATTTGCTGATTTTTTTTTTTTTTACTGGCTGGTCTTGAGATGTTTGCTTATTTAGCCTCAGACCAGATTCACACCAGATCAATCTGTGGTACCGCAGAAGAATAACTCCCCTCCAGCTGTTATTGGCCTGTGTGGCGGAGATGGGAAAAAGCTGCAGGAAGGGAAATCTTAAGTGGCCAAGTGGCGGCTGGTAGTGAAGCCAGACTAATATCAAGCTCATTGCTCAGTTCTTCAGCCAGTATCGATCTACCATAATGTATGTTTAGCTGATCCTGTTCTAAACTCCTTTCAGTAAACAGGCCGCAGTCAATACTGTCACACAACGTTTGACTAACACCTCCATGCCAAGCCAACAACCAGTGCTCCACTGACTTGCACTGCACGTCAAATGAAGGGAGTCGGAGCATGACGCTCCTCGAAAAACAGGCCAACAGCTACTTAAAACCGCCCGGCATTAAACTACACCAAAATGGTAGCGGCGGTAGTGCTAATGGGCAACAGAGTCCCAAACTGTCATGCAGCAGTGTTGTTTGTGTCATCTCCAAGAGCCAGCCCCCCATGTGCACCTGCTGCTTGTGGGGTTCATTATGGATTTCTCTAATGGCTTTTAGAGTTTTAATAGCAGGGTTTTGCATGGAGCGGGTAATGAATCACTAGATGTCGTCCCTGTGCCTAATGAGAGCACCCACTGTTTCTCAGAGACACAAGGAAGAGATAAGCATGGCAGGCAGCTCCTGGAATCCGTCTTTATTTATTCATTTGTATGTATTTGTTTGTGAGATGGATTATTTGTGCAACTGTCTCATTTTGGGGAAAACACACACACACACACACACACACACACACACACACACACACACACACACACACAACTTTTACAGTCTTATTGACTTGGTCAGTCCTCCTTTTTATGTTATTTTTGGAGAGAATTGGTGTATTTGGGTTTGCATTGTTTTTAACTGCAAGCAGAGGATTTGTAGCTCTCTGTAACATCTAATATGCTTCCCTTACAACAGAAAATAAGCCAGGAAACATCAGGGGGGGAACAACAGGGGAGGTGGTCCTAATGAAGCTGGCTGCTCTAACATCAGTCATATCCACTAACTGTGAAGTGATCCTCCAACCTGTAACCTAACTTGCGAGAGGAATACACAGCTATATATGAAGTCTTGTATGGTGCCAGTGCTCGAATACTTTTTTTTTTTTTTTAATTTCCATGTATTCTTTATCAGTCTTTATATTCCATAGGTATGTGTGGGGTCGTGTCAGTGGGGTGTCACTTTGGTCAGACAGTAAAAATAGGAGTTTACCTTTTACAACCCCAATCAATATGA
The DNA here is from genome assembly GCA_037833715.1 of Toxotes lorentzi. Taxonomy (NCBI): domain Eukaryota; kingdom Metazoa; phylum Chordata; class Actinopteri; family Toxotidae; genus Toxotes; species Toxotes lorentzi. The sequence goes on from JBBMJY010000009.1 coordinate 10,457,216, forward strand.
CCTCTAGAAAACACATTGGCATAATCAATCACTCCGTCATATGTTTTAAAATTCTGTCTTTCAGCAGCAGGTGACAGCATGGATTACCATTAATAGCACTCATTCAGATACCTGTGCGGCGCCACTTCATATGGAGCATTACTTTTTGCAGCTGAAATGTTCAATGAAAAATAGAAAAAGGAGTGAAGACTCTGCTCGTTAAGCACTTTTTTTTGATGAATCACTGTTATGTTGGTGGTGTTGTCTCTTCGTGGAATGAGCCGGTTCGATAATTTCACTCTGTCTCCTCCAAAGCAATAGACAGCTGTCTGTTCTCACAAATTGACTGCAGGTGCTGATGTAATGAAAGCATAGTAGCACTGGCTTTGGTGGAGAATGAGAGTGGAATTAAACTGAAGCAAAGGTCATATGCAGAAATTATATAATGTGCATAGCTCAGATGAACACTGCACACTAAATGCATAAAATTATAGGGGCTTTTCCTCCTTTCATGATGAACATCACTGAGGAAAATTTAAAGTAAGTGAGTTAAAGCCATCATTGCTTATTGATTTCCCTTCAGTCACAGCAGAGGAGATTACAGAGGAATGTTCCAGTTTTAGGAAACCTGAGTTGTTGATTGAGCCAAATGTCTTACAGATGTTGATATCAGGAAGATGTTACTGGTGTTTTGTAATTTATTTGTACTGTATAAAGCTGTCACACTGCAGAAACAGCTTTGAAATCCAACAGAATTCAGCTCAGAGATGGGAAATATAGTATCCACCATGGAATTCAAACTAATGCTGCACTACTGCCATTTTCAAGGTGAAACGCCTACTCCTACATAATGCGCTCTCCTTTTGGTTTGGCAACAATTGCTCCTGTAAATATTGACCCTATACTATTCTAATGTACTGCAATGAATGCGAATAAGGCTTCCTGGAAAATGCATTCTGTGAGACGGACCCTCCACATTAACTAATGTGTGACATATAGTGGTACGGGCATGTTGTACCCTGTACAGCATGTGCACTTTGTCACAAGAGTTTTAAAATCAATCAGCGTGTGTGAGTTATTCACAGTCCAACATCAAAAAGGCATTACTTATCTAAGGCTTTTAATTTCCAATCCATCTGTCAAGCGAGTTGAAATATGGAATCTCATTACTTTGAACAAGTGGGGAGGGGGACAACATAAATCATTTTATTTTCATCTTACACTGACAGAGTCTGTTTAGAACTGGACCAGGGAGAAATGGCTGAGAAAGTGGGAGCTGGAGAGTGAAAGTGACAATCAGAAAACGAGAAAGAGATCTAAAGTGACACACGGAGGGACAGAGAGAAAGGGAGAAATTACCACATTTTTTCATATTCATCTTCTGCAACCCCTAAAAAAGTATGATTTGGCGATTTAAGTAAGAAATAAGAAATAAGTTCTATTAAAGGATCAAACAAGTGGAGCGTTGGGCACATAAGTATTTAGATTAGCCACTATTTCTTGTTCTTATTATTAACCCCAGCATGTAGGTTTCCTACATACCTTGGATCTTCAAGTGCACATATGCTAAGCTGTCTTAAAGAAAATAAAAACCAAAAAGAGTTTAATTTAAAGGGGCAAAAGTAAATAAAGTATTTATCAAGATGTGGTCATTTCAATATATAATTAGCAATATTAACTTCCGAACACTCGAAAAGACTCACAGGAGTGACGCTTGTCTACTAATTATTCATGTCACCCTGGGAGGGATTGAGACACAAATTGAGTGTAGTGCCCCTTTAAATCCATCACTGTACCATAGTCTAATAATTCATGTCTATTACAGACCTTCTAAATTATTCATTTGCCAAGATAATGAAAATATGCTAATTAGAGAATTGCTATAGAAAAAGAATGCATAACACTCCTCAGCCATCATAATTAGGATAAGTAATTATTTAAGCATTATTTTGTGAAGTTGAGTTATTAGGGCCTGTCAGACATTAGAAAGGATCAGAACACCAAACTGTGTGTGATTGAAGGCAGCATTTTTGATGACTCATTTTAGAAAATACAGTCCTGACAGGTTTCTGAATCTGTGAGTGAACCGTGTGGAAATTATTGCCTGTGTAACATTCTGTTTATGCTACCAAGCAGCTTTGAGCCCTGTCGTTCTGTACAGGCTTTCGCTGTGGCTGTGTAGATTTTAAAAATAATCTGAAACATTGCCCAAGGAGTGAAACAGCACTTGTTCCCAAACTGTCGCCCTTCACTCAGCTGCTTCTGATTAAGCAAAGGAAACCCTTCAATCCCTCTACTTTAGTCCGCTCTTTTTTCTTCTTTTTTTTCTCTTCGTCTTTCTTTCACGATGGGGCTGCTGAGCCATTTCCAACAGAGAACTATTCTGAAAGTTTATCAACAGCTCCTAGTCAATCCGTTACTCCTTCTTTGTGCTCTCTTCTGCGGGTTCCCTTTCCTTCTTCCTCCCCCTCGGGGCCTGCTAGAAAGGAGAGCTCTGTCATGGCCCTGTGGAGAGAAAATGGCGGAATTCATCCCATGCTGTGTCGGTGATAACACTCCCGAGCGTGACACATCCCGCCTCACATTACAAGCAGAGGATTCATTCCTTGCATTCTCCTTGTCACCTCGCCTTCAATGCCTGCATTAAGCAATTTGCCATACAATAATGGGCTCTATCAAGGAAGAGGCCCCGTCTGCAAAAGGCTGGGTGCCTGTGCAGCCGTCATGTTACAGGAATTGATGCTCAATGTGGTTTGCATTCCCACAGTTTGTAAACACAAATGTACACACGCACATGCATGCATGCCCTGGGGATGATAAAACAAAGCGCGTCACACTGAACATACATCCGCAAAGCCCATTCACTCTGTAGACTAACGAACAGATGCTCACGGATTCTATATTCAAACCCGGCAATAGATAACATGACTGCCTTAGCCTCGAATATGATTTTATAAGTGACCCAGATTACAATAAATGACACTAAGTCTGAGTTATCAGCTGATCTGTGAACCCCCCGCCGGATGCACCGCAGTAGCTGTAGCCGGAGAGAGAATAGTGCTGACTAATGTCTCTCTCTGTGTGCCTGCCTGGTGCCAGAGCTGATGTAACTCTGCCAGGAAGCAGTCTGTTAACAGATATTTGAGTCGCAGCAATTGCCAGCCAAGACTGAGTCACTCGATTCTTCAATGGGCTTTTTTTTTTTTTTTTCAAATACTTGCAAGATCTAGTATACGAAGATAGATAAAAAATTCCAGTCAGCAACTAATGAAAAAAAAAGAAAAAAACTGACAGCAGGCAGAGCACAGTAAAACAGCTTGTTGTTTGTTGGATTTATCTCAATGAACGAGGCATATGTGTATCATGAGTCTTACATGGACAGTACTGCCAGATTCAGCACATGATCAACAGAACTGCTGCGTGTTGTTAGAGGCCAGACTATGAAAGATCATATAAAGACTGACAAACCTGGCAAATCTACAAACAAATGGGTTTTCATGATAGAAGCAAAGTAATTTCCTAAACCCATTCATCACATTGCTCCATCTTACTTAGCAGAACTTTTCAGGTGATTCCACCACCTTGCGATCAGCAGCAAAAAATGCTGTGCTCCTTAACAGTCAGGGTTATGATGGCACTCTGGAAGGTAGTTGGGTTAGCAATACCGGTTGGTCTGTCTGTGTGTTGGTTGGTCAGTCTACAACCTTGGATTGCCATAAATGAATCCTTTGGCGCCGGCATTCGTGTCCCCTGCAGAATGAACTGTGAGAACTTTGGAAATCCCTTAAATTTTCATCTAGTGGCATCATTGGGGCAAAAATTTAAATTTGTCCAATACTTTGTAATGTGGTACTTCTAAATAATATATTAGCATGTTAGCGTTGTCATGTTGCCATGCTAGCATTAGCATTCAGCTCAAAGCTCTGCTGTGGCCAACCACAGCCTCACAGAGCTGCTGCAGTGACTGTGAACTCTTACTTTGTAAATAGGTCCACACAGGACTCCATGGGTGGACATCAGTGGTGATACTGAGCAGATCAACCAGATGAAATAAAGTAAATTAAAACTGCAGTAAAAGCTACCTATTAAACCCAGCTGCATTAAAATTTGGCTTGCAAATGTCTGGAACGACACTTATATCTATATCTTCAGGTCATAGCACCAATATCAGGTGAGCTAAACCCCCTCTGATCCATCCAGAGAACCAGCCTTAATGAAGCTATTCACACTTTTATTCCTTGTTGCGTTCCTTTCATTTTAATACCAACACCTCTTCCCGTCTTCCTTTCCTCCTGCAGTACTCTGCTTAACAACGTTGACCCTCGCTGACCTTGACACAACCTTACTGTCTTCCTATGAGTAGCTAATGGCCAGTAGGCCTCATCTCTCTATTGACCCCTTGCCCATACTGAGGTGAATTATGGCACCTGAGCGGTGGTCTAATGCAGCAGGTCCTGACACAGAGACATCAGTCTAGAAGGGCCGGACTAGGAGACTAATGATGCAGACACTGGTAAATGACGGGCAACGTTATAGAGGGAAAGAGACAGACAGGGAGAGAGAGCTTATTAGGGCTGATTGCCTCACCACTGTATAGGGAAGACAAGCAGAGAGACTATGGAGTTCATTTCTCCAGGGTGACTCTTTTTCTGCCTGACTTCATCCCAAGCACTGATCAATGAATTGATTATGGACTTGATATGAGAGCTGATTGCGAATCTGGCAGATACCGAATACCACTGCTGGCTAGCTGATGTGACAGTCTTTTGAAGTGATGTCTCACCTTGACCATTATTCACATTTTGTTTGCGCTGCACAGATAAAATGTTTTAGAGAAGGGTCTTTGAAGGTCAGCTTTTAACACATCTGGTCGTGTTTTTAATTAGAAAGAAATTCGATTGGAATTACACGCTCTGAAGTAGGTTTGTTAGTGGGTTAGGGTGGGTTGTGTGTTTGTTGGTTGCACAGGCTTCTGTCTGCTAGTATAGATTGCCTGAAAGGTAGACTGCATACACAACATGCTTTTCCTCTGGTGTCTGGACACATTCTGCCTCCTGCTGTCAGTACTGAAGAGACCCACTCCCCTCTCACCTCCACCCCTCCTCTCCTTCTCCTCCTCATCCGTCTCCTCTTTCCTCCTCCTCCAGTTCCTCCTTCTCCCGATTACCCCCTCTTTTCCCTGGCCTGAGACAGAGGACGTGTGATGACAGAGGTGTCAGCACAGGTCACGGTGATCCTGTCCTGCCGTTTCTTTTCCCACTGGCCCGAGAGTCGATACATTCCTCCCCGTTCTCTGTCCCCACCAATCTGCTCTCTGTGCTCTCAGGATCCACATTCCTGCCCATCAAGAGCTCCCACCATCCAGCCTTACAGGGGTCTGGTTACACCGGACTATAGTGGGAGAGAAGCCTGTGTGAATGTTTCTCTTTCTAATCCTTCATCTCTTCTTCTAGTCTTCCAGATTAGTCATTGTGTGTGTGTGTGTGTGTGTGTGTGTGTGTGTCTGTCTCTCATTTTCTTTCCCTCTACCTGCATTTCTGTTCTCCCTTTCTGGTTAGTGTATGTATGTGTGTATATATGTGTCTCACTGTCTCAGTTTCATTCCTGTCTTCTTAGTCTCTATACCTTCCAGGGCACGCTAAGTCCTCCTCATATGTGCTGTAAATTGTGTGATCAAACTACCACCTGCCAAGGGCCGAATAGCAGCAATATTTGTCTTTTGAGGATAAATCAATGAGGGTCATTTAACACACTCCTCTATAACTTTTTTCACACAATAACATTTTAATGTCTTCGGTGGCATGAGGCCCTTGCTCTTTGCCCCTGTTGACCTCCTGCATGTATTACAGCATTACAGTTTGTAGTCCTAGATTTCTAATCACACAGTGTTTGGCCGTGTGCCATCGTTGAACTAAAACTGTGCATAAGTCATCCATCCATCTATAACTGCGTTTTCTGTTCAGGGTCACAGCTGCTTCACTGAACTTATCCCGGCATGCACTGAGGGAGATGTACTAGCTGCCAGCGTCTCACAGGGCTCAGACATATAGACAAACAAATTCACACTCATATTCACACCTACGGTCAATTTAGAGTTTCCGGTTCACCTAACCTGGATGTCTTTGGACAAGCTGTTTGCACAGCTTCTACTGGATATCCATGAAACCCTGCATGAAATTAACTTCAGAGTGGTCAACAGAAGGAGAGTGGGTTCTCAGGGTCACTCTACTCTCTGTCTGATAAATTCTCTGTATCAAACAAGGTGTTGATTGGCTCCCTGCTTTGCTGGCTCTATAGATAGACACAGCCCCCTAACCTCAGCAAGTAAATCCTCCTGAATCATCCAGTGCCTAAATATTCATGTATTAAATTTACTTACAATTCAACAAAACATGGCAAGGAAAATATTCATTGTAAGTAGATGACTCATGCTGTTAAGCTAATTCTTTAATAAATCTGCATGAATCAGTGTTTTTATATGAACAGTGGGTCAAAGAGCTAGATGGGATGTTAAAGGTGTCTCTTATAGCGATGAACCCACAGAGAATTACCATCCAACAAGGCTCTTCCCCTCTCTTCACTGGACTGTAACATTGATTTTCAGTCTTACCACTCTCATCAGTCTTGTTTTCAACCACAGCATGTAGCTGTTTTAAACTAGAATGTGCTGATACCTGCCCAGACTACCTCTATACAAAGTTGGTGACTAGCTAACTAGAACTTAGCGTAGCATTTAGCAGATACTTCTCAGGAGTTAGTAAAGACCAAAACAGAGACACAACAACTTTATGAGCTCAAAATAAATATATTAATAAATAGATTTAAAAGAAATTGCAATTTGCAACCCACAGCAACTTTTCATAATTTACGAAGTTGTTGTGAGGAATGTATTCTCTATTAAAGTGCAATTATATCCAGGGGGGTCATAGTTGTATTTTCAGCATAACATTTTTCAAAGTTTACTGATTTTGGACTGCCGAGGTTCAGCATGAGGCAGTGAACATATTTTATGCATAGCGAGAGGTTCTACGTGTCTACAGCTGTCCCAAAGTTTTATTCAACTTCCATTTCTTTTTTACTCCAATCTTTTCCAATATCACAGCCTTGCACCGTATCCCCTCGCCCAGGGCAATGTTAGCGACAGTCTGACAGCCAGTATTAAACAAGAAAGGTAAAATCTGATTCTTCCCTCCCCATGAGTGTTCACTTTGCTAAAGTTCTCATTACTTGAGGGAGACAAGGGCTAGAGAAGTCTCATTTTAGCAAGATTTCAGAAGCCAGGTACCCAGACCTTATAGCTTTATATTCAATGTTTCAGATGCAATCTCCTCCACACTCCCTTCTCTTGGTTATGAAGTAACCCCTGCCAAATACATTGGCTTTTCTCCCTTGGATAATCTCACATCATCACATCAGGCCTGTTGTATTGATTTTTGTGGAAAGTAGTCCTAAATTGCTCTTCCTTTGTCAATCTGAGGCTTGTTACCAGGCAACAGGATGACCCAACTCTCTTAAACCCCTTCAACCCCGCCACTCCACACCCCCAAACACACACAGACACACAAACACACATGCTCAATTACAGTCTTGACACAGTGCCAAAAATGCAATCCGAGAGCACCTTTCCCCCTTCTAATGTGAGATATGAAACAGTGTTGGTGACAAATATGTTTCAGCACATGCAAACACCGAATCAGTGTTGGAAGGCAAAGCCATCTTTTTATTGAAGATTATCAGACTTGAAATTTCTTGCATAAATCCCTTTTATTTTGGATGTATGTTTAAAGGGAAATTTCACCTGAAACGCTTCAGTAATAGAGTCTGTTTCTCGACTGGGATACTCAAATACGCTGGGTTTCCTTATTTTCATTAAAAAGGTGTTGCAGCAACTTTGTGGCATTTTGATGAATGACGAAAATGGGGGGATTTTCAGTCAGAAACAGTGTAGTGTATGTAATAGTTAATAGCATGAATGCAGTGCTCAAGGCCATTTGGTTTAATATTGTGTTTCACATAAGAAGTGATGCCTGTCAAGCCAAATTCCTGAGAAAAATTCCAGCTAAGATAAATTGTCTCTGGCTTTTTGATAGATTGGCCAAATATTCAGATACAATTATTCAAATGCAATTCTTCATATTAATCACATTTGGACAATGCTCTTCTTTTCTCTGCACTCATTTTTCATTTGTCAGTGCTCAAACCCCTTCAATCTAAAGTGGGAACTCATTGGAGTAATTTCTGTCTAATTCAAATATTCAATCTGAAATACACCACATAGATGTGCACACGCACAAGCGGGGACACACATACATACATTCACAACCTGAGAGGGGTGGAACAGCATTAGTTGCTTGGGGGGGGAAGGGAGGGGGGGGGGGGGGGGATTAAATTTTGACCCACCTGCTTCTTTCACCTGGGACATCTTTTACATGATTGAGCCAAATGCTTGAGATTGGATACACATGACAACATTCAGGGAGCTAGGCCGAATAAGAATGTGCAATTTTGGCAAGAAATGTGTACAATATTTGTATTTGTGTGCTCCCTTCTGTGCTATCTTCCTTTATGTCTCCAACCAACACCAATAAGTTAGTCCAAACAAACAGACAACTGATAGATAGGGATTTAGGTTTTAATGAGAAAAAGACAGACAGAAGGGGAAATGAAACACTGGTTCCCCATACAAATTGCTGTAATAACCATATCTATATTAAAGCTTTGTAATAACTTATACAGTATTGCTTTATTGAGGTGGGGACCAAAAAAAAGAAAATAAATGCCTATCTGCAGTGTTTCTGAATTAATATCTCATTATGGTTCCGCATCATCATTTTTTGGTCTCATTTTAAAAAGGCAGGGGATTACACACTAATTACATATTGCATGGTGGGGAATGTCTCCGCTGGTGATGAATAAAAGTCCAACTGCTCACGGGGAAGTGTTCCTATTTCACCGAGGGGGAAGGCTGCTCTTTATCAATCAAGCTGGCTTCACAGTAAAGAGGATAATGAATCGGAGTAAGACCTCTTGATCCCAGTCATATCTGTTTATTTGTCACTGTTTCCAGAAGCTTCTTGTTTGTTGTTTTATTCCAAAAAAAGAAAAGAAAAAAAAAAGCTTTCCTAAGACTTGAGGTTGTTTTGAGGATCTTATCCTAAAAAATAACCACATGAATGAAATTCCCATATCACTGGTTTCCATCATAATTTGGTCCAACTTGAAACAAATTTCCTCTCTGTGTTCATTAAAAGATTTCTGTATTCATACACATTCCCCGACTCCTTCATGTCACAAGGGCTTTATCTCCTCTCCCCTGCTCATATTCAAAACACAAAACTGAAAAAAAGAGAAATCTCTCACCATCACATCTTTCCACAGATGAAATTGGCTGCTTTTAGAGATGATTCCAAATGCGACTGAGTCTATGTAAGTACGTGTGCGTGTACCCGCATCGCAGGGAGGCTGCAGTGATAGCCTCAGGCTGCACTCCTCTGTATGTATCTGATCCAGGCCTAATGAAGCTGAAAGCCTGGCAGTTGTGAGGAGCATCTGCAGAGCCACAGAGTGATGGGCATCTCATTCTGCCGCCGTGTCCCAGGGGGCCCACACACTTCTGAGGACCCTGCCTGCTGTTTGCACAGTGACTCGGTGCCCTCGTGTACCCGTGCTGCAGAAGGTCATGCCACAAATGCTGTGGCTGCCATCTGGAAAGTCTGCTTGACTGGCACAGCAACTTCTCATGCCACCCTGGACTGGTGACATATCCCAGCTCAGAAGCTGACCAAATACAAGTTTTTGGAAAATTAAACTGCCAATTTTTTTTTTTTTGGATTATTTTTTTCCTTTTTTTTCTTCTACATACATACCTCCACATGAACTCCAATGTGACTAATTTCAGTGGCAGTCAGCAATTGTTATGACAGTGGAAAGATATCACTGTAGAAATCAAGGAAAACAAGGAACAAATCTCTTTTATATCCATTACAGTGGATATAGTGCGTTTGGAAGGAAGTGTTACAACTTATTTTAATTGACTGCAAGGGAAAATAACATCAGCATGTATCGTGACTTGAGTCACAATTGTGGTTTTGACGAAGTTGAAGACGTACTTATCCGAGGCCTGTCTAATTTTTAATATTCCCATGCTCGTTCGTTTCGTTCATGGGAAAAAAAAGGCAGTCGTGGTCTCTCTCCCTCTCTCTCTTTCCCCTTTTATTATTATTTATTCTTTCATGTTGACACTTCCCAATTTCCCCGATCTGGAGATGATTAAATTACAGGTATTAATATGACAAGTGAGTCCCATGCAACAGGGTCTGGACCGCTATACCCTATACATCTAAATATAGATTTAATAACAGTGCCTGTTTTTTCATCAGTGGCCTGGAATGCTTACAGTGCAATCTGCAGCTCTCTTTCCCTCTCTCACGGTGCACACTGTAAACATCAAAATACTTGTCTGAAAAGAAAAAAGTACTGTAGCTCTCTCTCTCTCTCTCATTGTCTGTCTCTCTCTGTAATGAGTGGAGCACAGCAGAATGAATGTCCGACCATTTGCTTTTCGAGCTACATTAACCACAGAGCCAGAAGAGATGCTCCTTGGCAGATTTCATAACAGTGGTATAATAAAAAAGGAACCTCTAACCAGTGGTGTACTGCAATGAAGGCATTTAGGCAAAATGACCTACTGATAGGCCTCCCTTTCCTTGGCTTCTCTGCTACTCTTCTGCGACTAAAGCTTCCTGTTCTGGCAACTCTACAAAATCTCTACAGTGTTCTTTTGATGCTCAGCTGCATCACTATAATAAAGGGCGCTAATGTTTCCAAGTAAGCGAGAGAATGGGCAGACATATAGTGTTAGTGCTGTTGAATGAAAGAGGAAGGCTGCCCCAACTAAACCGACAGGCATCACCTAGGACAAGAGGTGATGAATTTACTCCATCCTGACATGTTGAAAACATCTTGCTGTCAGTGTTGTGCCAGCGAGCTTTACCGTCAGCGTGTTGCTCACTCAATTCTCATGTCAATTAGTTTAGATTACCTCATAGGAAATCAAATTACCGCCCTGATCTGAAGGTATTATTTATCAAAATTTGCACACTTGCAACACAGTGAATTCATAATAGATCTGGTGAAAATTGCCTTGTCTCTCCTTTCAACCACTAAATTCCTGTGGTCTCTCTGCTTAGTCTGCAGACAGCCGGTGGTTCTGTTTGTCTGTGTAGCTTCCATAGAGTATATTGAATGTGTCTGACCCGCTTCTTTTATGGAACATCTTCCAGTGGTTCCTAATTACCTTTGGTTTTATGGTCAGACCTGTGTCAGTCCCCCGCTCAATTTGTTGCTGTGAAATATGGCTTGGCCATGGGTTCAAGTAGGGGAGAAAACACGGCACATTGATTAATCAAGGCATGCAGGTTCAACCTCTGTTCTCAGCGAAGTCAATTCAATGACATGTTTTCACCTGAGGCACATTCCAGTAGTCTGAAGTTGCTTCCTCTCCATAATTAATTTCCTTATATCTTTCCTTCATCTCCCTCTCTCCTCTTTCCTTGAAGTAACTGATTATGTTAAAAAGCTGCTGAATCCTTATAACAGTTAAAAAGTAAATTGTGCAAGCAGACGAATGGTAATGCAGCATGTTTTGCTTGTTCTCTGGGAGGTGCAGTGCATGCAGTGTGAGCAAGAGAGGATACAAGTAAAGAGATTTGAGACTGGTCCCCAGGACTATCGGACAGATGATGTTTCAATGGAGTCTGGAAGTGATGCCCTGAGAGGACGACAGAGCAGTGCATGTGGTAAACAGACTGTAAAGACAATATGCTTTGCTATAGATGTGGAAATTACAGGCCTGGTTGACTTTTACTGTCCAGTGCTAACCACGGAAATGCTTTGCATTGTTGTTGCATACAAGAAAATGTATCAAATGGTTTTACAATCTAAGGAATCCACACATTTAACTGCTGTGCTGGAAAGACATTTTACGTTTATCTATTTTCATTTTATTTAGTAGCATTCCTTTGAGTATGTTTTGAGTACACAAAGTGTAATGATTAAATGAAAATAAAACCGATACGCTCCAAATACTGGCAAGCACAACCAAATGAAATAGAGATAGCTGATAAAATGTAGAATCGAAAACATTTGGGGGAGCAATTTTTACTCTGCAAGGTTATCTAAGTGCCTTCGATGTCTCCTCAGCTTGGTTTATTGGGGAAGTATCTAGCTTACCATGAGCAGTGGGACAATTACAAAGACAATTTCACGGGGAGGGTTTCTATAATCATCAATGCATGCTGGGAGCCCATATCAGAGTAAGTTTCATTTGGACTGAAGAGAATTCATTTGTAGTTTATAACTCACAATACAGCCATTAGCAACTGCACTCAATCAGAGATTTTGAAAAGAGAGAGGGAAAAAAAGTGAGAACGAAAATGTGAAAACAACATGCAAATTAAAGCTTTTGAGCTCAAGTAAATGAGCAACTTAAATCATTTATCCATTGTGCATTAAGGGCTGCCTTTTAAGTATGCATTGTTGAGTCTCTGGACCTGATAAAACCAAATTCATAAGACTTATTAAATATTTCTTTCACAATAACCACAGAGCTATATTTTTCATTCAATACGAATAATCCTGTGATTCTAAGCTTTACTTGAAGTGAGGACAAGTCTGCATTAACAGAGACTGAACTGACTTTCCAAAGTGATGGTTTTGAGAGAAACCGGAGCTGGTCGACACCAGGCCACCTACAGTAATCCCCATTATGCATGCTTACATCAGGCTGAGGTGTTGTTTTGATGAAAACATGAGTTTTCCTAATGAATGGAAATGAATGTATGTTTGTGGGTTCAAAATAGCACATAATTACACCATTACCCCTGACGATACAGGTATGCCCCCATCTAACATCACAAACATCAAGGCCTCTCCAGCAAATATTTCCTTGAGGTTAGTTTGTAAACAAATTAAATTCATTAAAGGGGGATGACTGGAGGTAAACAGCAACACGCCTTGTGTGTTGCTTATAGTCTTCACAGGCAATGAATTAGCCCTGCCTAGGTAAATATAATGCAATTCAACACATCACTGGACTTAAAGCATAGCAGGGGATCTTGCATTATAGCCAGATGATGCATAGTGCTGATTATTATTGGTTTACATTAGAACATGTTTTCCCTAGTTTATGTGTTTAGAATATCATTGTGTTAATGATGGCTTTTGATGAATGAGTTTGTGCCACACAATGATAGACATGGCTATTAGGGCTAAAAGGAGATGGGACCCACACCCACAGGAGCCACAGCAATTAGTTTCAGCCAGATCAGAGGGTGCTGGCATAATGACCTGATTCTGGCAGCTTATTCTATTCCTGATCTCTAATCATGGTTGCCACTGGCATCTTTCTCTGTCTCTCTCTATTTCTCTCTGCCTCTCCCTCCTGGTCTAGGGATATGAATTAATGAAATAATAAAGACTAATGTGAATGTTGCGGGCCAAGTGACCACTCACACGTGGCTCTCTTGCTTTAGCGAGTACAATTACACAGTAAGTTTGATCGGCGGTGATAGACAAAACAGCAGGGGCTCATAAATATGGATGGAGAGTCTGAGAAAATAAATTAACAGGGCCTGGCCTCTCGGCTGCCCCACTTAGACTGTCAATTATGGACCTGACAGGAGCCTTGTGAAAGAGCCACACAAGGATGACACACACACACACACACACACACACGCGCATACACACACATGCAGACACATACAGTCATTAAACTGTGCATTTGAGACCATTCTGAATCCATACAGCAGTCACCTGCTTCATTATCAGCAGACAGAGTTCATGCTTTATGGCATGTATCAAGAGCTTACAGTTATTGAGCAGTGTCAGCCCCTGCTCAAAATCCAACATTGGGGTTGATTCAGGGGAAGAAAAAGACAGAAATTCTATTTTTTACTTGCAGCAGATTTCTTGCTTGTTTCTAGGACTGTGCAAAGACATTTTTGGGAGTCAGGGGCAAAAATAACAAAAACAGACCTGCATCTTAAAATGTTTTTTTTTTTCTTTTTTTTTTTTTTGCCTCATTTTAAATGTGACAATAAATTAAATTATGCATGCTGAGGAGATGAACACATTACAAGAGGGCAAAGAGTGGAAGGACGAACAGGCAGAGATTCAAGACCAATTTTGACCATGTCTGTGCACACGTCCTCTGGATTCATATGCTGAGTGAAAGGGTCAGCCGTGCTGTTTTGATAACAACACAAAGTCACCCCTTGACCTAAAAAGCTGGCTTAAAGCCAATTTATTGGGATTTACAGAAAGAACTGATGCAATTAAGTTGTTCTTATTCAAATTACGTGCGCTGTTCTTTTTGGTTGCTTTATATGATGTGGTATAATATACTACAATTTTTCTTTTTTACTCTGTTGAACCAAAAATAACCATAAGAAAAGGTGTAGGTGTAGTACTGGTGTCCACATTAGTGGTTTTCATTAGCATTTGCAAGTTTGTCTGTATGAAAAGGGTTTGACACAAGTGGATGGAAGGGGTCATGGTTTAGGGGTGGGGGTGGGGTGGCGGTGTAAGGAAGCAGGCAAGCGAGAAAGAGTTGGGGAGATATTGATTTTTCCTTAAAGACCCTGATGTTCCAGAAATATCAGCTGCCATAATAATCTAAAAGCAATAACATTTCTCATGCCAACTTTCTTTTTTTATTAGGAGCCAGAATGTCTGTGTAGATTATCCTGGGTCTGCACTGATAGGAGAGGGTTGGGAGTACAGAAGCTGCAGCCCATTCTAAAACATTGTTCCAGTCCTGATAGAAAATCCAAGCTCTTGTATACCCCAGGGATCTCAATTGGATTCGGATGGCAGGTCCAGTCAGGAAATAAATACCAACTTCAGCTAATGCAAATAAGAAAATAATTTGCTTCTAAGCATTTGAATAATGAATCTCACAAGTTACCTTTGAGGAGATTTTGCTCTGAATAAGCAGTCAAGTGCACGAACAAACCAGCCACCAGAGTATTACACACCATACCAAACAAATGCATATTGACTTTCAGCGTCAAACAGATGGAAACTTTGAAATTTACTTTAGGATGCCTTTGTGGCCATGTGAGTCAAGATAGAAAACAGTTAAACATCTATTTATAGTATACACATTTACAAGATGATGTGTATTAATGGCACAGTGTGTAAAGAGACTATCAGGGGAGAGATACAGATAAAATTAGAAGAGAGGAGTTCTTTGTTCTTTGTAAGAGAGTTAATAATCAGTTTTGGGTTTTTTTTGGTTTCTCCAAAATTTCAAGCTCGCTGTTATGGGTTCAGCCAAAGAGTATTTTAGATAGTTGACAGTAGAGATTAACAAGACACATGAGTTGAGAGAGAGACTGGAGTGAAAGACCCTGAACCAGAATTGAACTTCAGACATCATAGTCACACTTTATGCTTAAGATTCTAGACAGGATTTGTGTTGTAAACAGCACAGAGCCCTGTATACTGGGACAGTGGTTCTTTCTTCAAGTTTTTATGAAGCAGGGACAGAAAACAGAACAGACGGTGTCTATGTAGCATCAGCCAATCAATCAGACAACACAGATGGCTTCTCAGGGAGACACATTTTTCTCTCAGTTAACCTGCCGGACTGCTTCTGATATCTAACCCCAACAACTAGCTCAGCCTATGTAAAGCCTATAATCTGGCAAAGAGGAGAAATCGGGATAAATTACCCTCTCTACATCCTCAGTCATAATTATTATAAGGTTTTTTTTAGACAAACTAATTTTATTGGTTGCAAACAACTCTAATAACATCATTTGTTTATAAGAAGCCAGTCCGCTGGCACAGCAAGGGTGCCAACGCAGGGGTGCCACCACGGGGGGGCCACTGCAGGGGGCTCTGGCAAAACAGCACAGGGTTGTCCGGCATAAAAGTTGAACCACTCTCACCATGCGTCGTCCGCCAATCAAATACATGCAAGCACACGTTCCTGGTGAATAATAATAGAAAGTGAATATTGTGATTTCAGCTTAATACCTCGGAGCTGTGAAATTCTGTCTGTAAGAATTACAAACTATTGTGCACCATTAAATGCATGAATTTGTTAGGCGAACTACACTTTCTGGATTGTAGTTCATCGTCTCAGTGGTACCTTGAATGACACGCCCACATCAGCACTGCTCCCTGTGCCGTTTTAATGTCGTTATTTTTTGGTCTGAATCCTTGGTTGTTACCTTCCTTTTTCTGTGAGTTGTAGGAGAAGAGGCTAAACTAGGATCTTAATTTCAAACATTTTTTAAAGAACTACTTCTTTGTACTATAAAAGGTAAAATCAAGAGTTTCCTCAACAATAAGTCAACACAGTAAAGATGACAGAATGTAAAATTTGTTTCACCAGCCCACAGAATAAATGCTAAATAAATATTTTTGATGTGACATACTGGAATCAATTGAAAAGCCCCAAACTTCCACGAAAACGGTGCTGGAGTCAGATTCAAACAAGTGCCTCACAGCAAGTAAAATGATTTCATTTCAGTGTCTTTGCATTCTGTGAGCCGCAGACAGTTCTGTGTTGGTACAAGGTCTTTGTAGTCACTGAGGGGAGAGAGCTCAGCGCCTGCCAATAGAAATTAAAGCATTAGAGATGGACTGAAAAGCTGCAACGCTCTGCCAATTCTCCATGATCATTAAGTCATCGACAAATTTGTCAGCAAACTGTGCGTAGTCTGCGTCAGGTTTCCAGGCAATTTCCTTTAGAACCATCAAGTTGTTTACCTGCTGCGTTTGCTGTAAAAAACTGTTAAAACACATTGTAAGGGAAAAAACCTTAATGCTTTTACTGGGAGCTGTTGATGCATTTAGATGTAATCATGTTTTGTAGCATGTTTTTTAGCTTCAGAAAGTATTCAGACCATTTCACTTTTTACACACTTTATTGTCGATTTAACTGTAAATTGATTAAATTGCCAGTTTTGCCCAACAGTCTGCTCTGAATACCCCATAATGACAAACTGAAAACATGTTTTTAGAATTTATTGCTGAAAATTCTTATCTACAAAAGTATTCAGACCCTTTGCTGTGGCTCTCTCTGGTCAGGTGCATCCTGTTTGCTTTAATTATCCTTGAGATGTGTGTGCAACTTGACTGGAGTCCACCTGTAGCAAATTGAATTGATTGCCCATAGTTTAGAAAGGGACACACCTGTGCATATAAGGTCCTTCAGTTCACACTGCATGTCAGGGCAAAAACAAAGCCATGAAATCCAGGGAACTCTTTGTAGATCTCTCTGATAAAATTGTGTCAAGGCACAGAACAGGGCAAGGAAATAAAGCCATTTCTAAAGGTTTGAGTATTCCCAGCACCACAGTGGCCTCAATAATTGTGAGACAGAAGACGTTTAGAGCCACCAGGACTCTTCCTAGAGTTCGCCATCTGGCTAAACTGAGTAACTGGGCAAAAAGGGCTTTGGTCAGGGAGATGATAAAGATCAGATCAGATCAGACATTGACCCAAAGCATACAGCCAAGACAATGCTGGAGTGGCTTTGGGACAAGTCTCTGACTGTCCTTGAGTGGCCCAGCCAAAGTCTAGACTTAAACCTCACCGAACATCTGTGGGGAGATCTGAAGATGGCAGTTCACAGATGCTTTCCATCCAATCTGATGGCATTAAAGAGGATCTGAAGAATGGGATAGACTGGCCAAATCCAGGTGTGCAAAGCTCCTAGAGACTTGGTCAAGAAGACTCAAAGGAATTTCTACCAAAGGGGCTTATACAGAGTTCTTAATAAAGGATCTGAATATTTTTGTAAATGAGAGATTTCAGTTTTTACAATTTAATAAATTTGTGAACATTTCTAAAACACATTTTGACTTTGTCATTAGGGGCCTTCATGGAAAGTTGATCCATTTAAAATGAAATCTACAACCAATAAAGTGTGCAAAAAAGTGAAGGGTCTGAATACTTTCTGATGCCACTGTATGCCTGCTAAGGGTCTTGGAAAGAGATTGCTGAGGTCCATATTGGATACTGAAGACCATTAATCTGGAAGACAGCGATGTTGACGATGTGCGATTATTGATTGTTCCACCTAGAATAAGTTGCCATAACGGCATCATATTGATCAGAATCATTGATGGTATACAGTATGTTTCACTGCCTTGTGGACAAATTCAATTCTATTGATGAAAGCACATTGAAAGGATCAAGTGAAGACCTATACCATACTGCATCTAAGAGGAATAGGAGAATGTTACACAGCCACTTAGTCAAGTTAAGTTACACCAACACCAGTCTACACTGGCTGCATACAAGTGGTGGCATAGAAGACAAACATTTCAGTGAAGTAAACAAATATACTGTAAATCTACTGTAGGTTTCTGGTGTCCTCCCAAGTCATATTTATAGATTTTCAAGACAAGGAATTAATTCTGTCTAAACCAAAGGAACAGCTAATATGTACATTTTAATATCTACAAAAGCTCCACTGTGTGTTTGAATGGATGGGCAGATGGACAGATTTTAGTAGCTGTAACTAAAGGATAGATTAGTGCTTAATCTTGTTGTAGGGTTTCTTCTTTCACTCAGAATCATTCCAGGAAACAAGAGCAGATTTGAAATCCATCCAAATCTAATTAAAACACTCAATACAAAGGACTGTGCTTTTTTGACAGTTTGATTGGAGGGATGAGAGGCATGGTGAGGGAGGGCCTACTGTAACCATTTCACAGGAGGCTCCATGCGGTGTTGTTCTTTAGATGGGGTGCCTTTTGTTGTTACTGGAGACAGATAGGCATTCCTGATAAATGTGAAAATGTGTCAAAACTCAGGAGGGGAGCCAGGAAAGTACCAGAGGTAAATTTGGCCTACTTGGGCATCATTACAGCTAATGTGTGACAGTGAGTCAGTAAGTTCACCCACATTGTGCTGTATTTTTGCTGATGTGGTGCCTGCTTAATGAATTGCTTTACCTCTCATTTTTGTGGTGTTGCAATGTAGTCTTCACTGGTGTAATATTTTTTGAACGCGCGTTAAAATTCATTTGTACTTCTCCTGGGTTTTTTTTTTTTGAACTTTTTTAAGAATCTTTATTAAAAACAAAAACACTCCACAACATCTGAAATAACCACTGCTGAACTCCAAAATAACGCGAAGCCACAGCTAGTTTCACATGGACAGGACTACACATGGTGTCTGACAACTGGCAAAAAAAAAGAGAGAAATCAATATTTCTTTACAGGCCTGGGACACTCTGAGGGCTTGCTTAACGTCCTAACTACATGCTTTAGAGTGTTGTCTGTGCCGTAAACCTATCGGATCTCTGCAATCTCTAACTCTGCCCGGCGACAGGCCCTCCCAGGCCCTTGCTTGCACTTCCCTGTCTGGCCCCTGAAGTCCCAGCCCTTGCAGCCCCATGTCCCAATCCCTGCAACCTCTTGCTCCCCAGCCTCCACAGCAGCAACAGCACTGCTGTTAGCATTGTTAATGGCTATTGTTATGAATGAGGACCTCTGCTCCCCTTTCTTCATTGGCAGGCCCGGGGCAGGCAGATGGATAGGCTGCTACTTCTTCTCTGCTATCAGGACAGCCCAGACGCTGGGCCCAGGACTGGCGGAACAAAGTAGGAGGAATGATGCCCCAGTGGGGAGAAAAGGGTGAGAGGAGGGAGAGGGGAAAGGGATGAGGGAGGAGAGTCAAGGGAAGAGGGCGACAGAGAGAAAGAAAAGCAGAATAGGAGGGGGCAAGAGACAAGGGTGAAGGAGCACGGGAGCAATAGAAGGGAGCAGGTCTCTCCTCCCCTGAATAAATTTGGAGGTCCATTGTAAAGGGTGTAAGAGAGGAGTGTGGCTGCTGTCTGTGGCAGAGGCCTATATTCTCAGCAGCCTGTGGAGAAGAAAAGAGGAGGGGTGAGGGGCACACACTGCCCTGTTACTGGCCCCCTGCCATACCCCCCCTAACCCCACCCCCCAAGCACCCCTGCCTGGTGATGAATGGTGGTACTTGCTGAAAGTGAAGCCTGCTGGTGAGCCTTGGCTCAGATTGGGAGGCAGGGGGAGACTGCTTGGAAGATCACAGGGACAAACTCAGCAAAAGGCTGCCCTTCAGTCGCCCATATACTTCACTACGCCCACTGTTGGCACACAACCACAGAAACGGGTAACAGAAAAAAAAAAGACCTGGAGCCTAAACACATGCCCAAAGAGAGTCTCTTGCTTTCCATCATAAAGGGATTCAGAATCATAATCAAATCCACTAAGGCACATTTTGGTTTTGTGCATTCTCCAACACTGTGCGAGTGAGGAATCCTGGCAGTGAAAAGGCACAACACTTGCACCAAATAGCAACTGTTACCATATGACTGTATGTAGTGAATTAGTCCTCCAATCGACAAAGCCTGTATAGTCTTCTAAAGCTGTATCTAGTGGAACGCTTCTTCACTATTGATCATGATCTCACCTCCATAAATTACTCATTATGGTCGGGAATGTCAACCAAGACATTTGCTACAGCTGCAAAAATGAAAAATACTAATTGCTCAGTCAAATAATGAATTTGCTATTTGCTGACTACATCACAAAGATGCTATTCTGTTCTGTTGGTATGAGATTTTTTTTTTCAGGCAAAAAAAACTTTCATGTCACACAACACTATTTTTTTTGCAACCCCTCTAATGAGTGGTGTTTCTGGTTTACACTACACACTTCCTCCTCACTTGTTTCCTCTCTCTTTCACACACACACACACACACACACACACACACACACAATAAGAGAGTAGATCCTGCTCTAAAGCAGACCTAGCTGTATTAGAGAAAAAGAGAGATGGAGAGAAAAGTAGGAGGAGAGCTGGAAAGAGCCTGGGGGCTGGCCTCTGTCCCGGCTCCCCCAGCCTCTCTGGATCCCAGCCATCTGCCACAGCTGCTGCCTGGCTTTAACTGCCACTCTAATTGACAATGAACCCAGAGCCCTGTGATAATTGTGGCTGCTTGGTGACTTGGGCAGGTAATGCCTCCCTTTCAGGATTTATCAGGTCCCATCTGTTCCTCGTAGTGCTATATGTGGCAGAAAAGGCCCCCTACCAACCATCAGCACTCTACCCCCCCACTCCTCCCGCCGCCAACGTCAGTCCATCCATCCCTCAATCTGCCCCCCTTCCCAATCCTGCTCAGTCTTCATGTGCGCTGTCATAGCTAACCAATATCCTGCTCCCTAACGGCTCTTCCGTCTCCTCCTCCAGTTGCTGAGCAAATATTGGGCTTTTTTTTTGGTGAGGGGATGCTTATTAGAGAGCAGCTCCACGGCCTCAGGGTAGCCACACCCACCACAGGGCACAGCTCTGAGGCTAGGATTGTTTGTTTAATCATTAACTAAAAATAAAAGGCTCCTTGCCTGAAACTCCCTTTTTTCCTGTGTTCTGTGGCTTGAGATGAGTGTTTTGTGTGGTGTGTCAAGAACAACTGGAGGGGTGGGGGGCATAACCTCACAACCTTGGCAACACCACACTGCCCCTGCTCTGTTGATTAGATAATGCCTGTCACTCTCACGTGGGGGGGGGGGGGGGGGGGCAATTGAAACCTCTGCAATGTTCACAGGTTTTTTTTCCAATGGTTTTTTATTCTTTCTCTTCCCAATCTTGCCCAAATCTGCTTCCCAACCACCCCCCCTGTTTTGAA
>JBBMJY010000009.1:10492624-10505434 GCA_037833715.1 Toxotes lorentzi
CCCCCCCCCCCCCCCCCCCCCCCCCCCCCCCCCCCCCCCCCCCCCCCCCCCCCCCCCCCCCCCCCCCCCCACACCCTTTTCCCCTGCTCGCCTGTTAGCTAATAAAAATGCTTACATACAATGAGAGAAATACACAAGAGCAATCAATATTTTATGTAACAGCTCAGGCTGGGCCTGCAGTAGTGAAGGGGGAGAAGCTTGGGAGGAGATGAAAAATAGATTGCATTAATCCAGTGCAGTGATTTACAACAATTATGTCATCCATCCTGATAGACAGACAGAGAAAAAGAGGGAAAAAAAGAGGACTAAGTAATTCTGGGCTACCACTTCTATTTATGCAGACATTAGTAAAAAAGCAAGACACACCACCCAGATCCTTAGGCTACCCCAAGTCTCAAAAACAAAAACAAAAAATGCAGAAAAAATTATGAGACAGAGAGGGAGAGGGCGACAGAGTGAGAAAGTGCCACCTCATGTAAATTCCACCAGCCCTGCTTCAGCCTCTACTCTAACCCTCTTCCCATGTCCCAATGCTGAAGGGTCGTGGTGCTCTACCACACTCTGCACCATGTCACCATCCACATTCTCCATTCTCCTTCTCTGCTCAATGTTCCATGACAACAAGGTGAGACGGACAGCAGAGGTTAGGCTGAACAGCTGCTTCCTGGGTTGGAAATTCCAGGCATTGAGGGCCATCTGTCTATATGTTCACTGATGTATATGGGAGCCATCTATCAGGCTGCTAGCCCTGCAGCTGCTGGGGCCGTCACAGCCCAGTCTGCCACCCGCCTGCCTGCCTGCTTGCCTGCTTGCCTGCCTGCTTGCCTGGCTGGCTTCTCCCAGCCTCAACCCCAATACAATGAGAGCTCCTTCTTCACTTTGTGTCACACAGAATGGGCTGATTTGATTAAGTCCTGGGCTCTCATTATGTTAGGTAGGGGTGTAGAATTTCAATGATAATCCATAATGCATGACCGGGGGTTTTGTTGCCATGGTGACATAAATTCAAGGTTACCAGCTCAGACGCATAATTGGGTGCGCATTGAGCGCTGAAGAGGTGCTGTTAAAATTCCCCTCATGAAAGTGGAGCATCAATCATGCTGTCGCAGATTGCAAAGTACTCATAATCAGATGAAATGCTTGGCAGAGAGAAAACGTCACAACAGGACAGGACTTCCTACTCTTTGAAAACTCATCTAACATTTGAGAATGGACTGTGAGACAACTTAATATATTTTTATTTTTGTTTTCTTCCAGTCTTTTTTCTCTCTCCTTAAGCCTTCTCTTAGTTTTTTTTTTTCAGGGTTTTTTTTTTTTTTTTGGTACAGTAAGTTGGTCTCAGTTCATTTGGCCCTTATCTTGCTCTCCCAGGCAGGAATATACCCCCAGTCTGTACAGCTCCCCCCAAATGATGGAAATCAATTCTCACAAGAGATCAGGACCTCTTTGACAAGCAGAGCCTCCAGCTTGAGGCTCATCAGACCCATTTGAACGGCAGACAAAAGCAAAAGATTTCTGCCCCTTGTGCCTTCTCCTGAAATCCCATTGAAAATCTGCTCATGCCTTCTCCAATCTGCACCACAGTTCTTTTATTGATGCTCTGTGTTTTTTGGGAGGGGGATTGTCAAGGGGATGTGCTCGCTTGGAGGCGTGTGCGGGACGGGAATGGTGTCGGTCCCCTGGATAAAACCTCTCTCTTTTTTCCTCTCTCTCCTCCCCTTTTACTTCTACTTCTGGCATCACTAACAAGAAAAAATCGAAGAACTGATGATTAGCTTGAAGCTACTTGTTAGTTGTGGAAAGTTTTTTTTTTTTTAACCAGTGGAAAGATTGTCAGGAATAGAACTAAAAGCATGAAGTTTTGTAGGTCAGGTTATTGTAGAATTCAGTGTGTACTAACGATAGATGTCTACCATCTCTGTATGTAAGCTGGCAGGTTCTACTATTTCTATCACATGCTCTATCCTGAAATACCCCCCGTCCATCAATACAGCACCACTATAATTCTCCTACGGTTAATAACCATAAATCAAATGAGATTCATAAACCATTAAGATGGTGCTTATTATCTCTTATACTAGGTAGTTCAGATATTCATAGCCTGGGGGTATGCGCCTTCAAACCAATAATCCGCTCCATCTATGCAATATTTCCCTCTTTTTATCACATGAATTATGCTTTGTGTCATAATTTACCAGAACATTTCTCATCACAAGAGTCATACGCTGTACTGAATTCATTTTCACAGCTTGTACACCATACCACCATGCACCATCTCAACTCTATTCCAGAACCACTTGCCTCATTGATAAGCAGAGTTAAAAGGTCAGACATCAGTTGCAGAATGCAGTTCACAGAATACGGTGGGAATCATCCTTTTGGAGTAGGAAAGTGCGGGTGCCTATCTTTAGGACAGGTACATGAAAAATTGATGCGGTTTACTTTAACTCGAGTGAAAGTCTACTCTTTTCAAACGCAGGCAACAAACACATAAGGGAGTTTCAGCAGAGCTAAGGCATCAAATTAAGGCCCTACAAGAAGACATCCGTGTATGCCCGTCATGACTCACCTTCAAAGGCCCCTGTGTAGGCTACAACTATAGAAGCCATTTTGTTTCAGACTACAAAGGAAAACAGGTTATTAAGAGGAAGGCTTTAAAAAATGGAGAGACAGACATTCCTTTTCAAGTCCAATTTTCCCCTGCTACTGTATTTGCCACCTATCATTCCGATGAGCGCGTTGCTTTAAAGCGACTCAACAGGGTTCCTGCTGAAGATCTGTATCAAGTTTTTAATGAGCCCCATCATTCTAGCACTGCTGTCACAGGTGTGAATCTGCTGATGCCGAAGCTCTGCAGGGCTTAACACAGGCCTTACCCAGTCAATTAAGGAGTATAAGGTATTCATACAAAACAAGCACCATAACTATGCACCGTGTAGCTTTGTTTTCCCACTGTCGCACTCTTCTGTCTTGAAATCAGTGGTTTGTAGATGACAACACCGAGGCCCGTCACTCAAGGAAATGTGCTCAAGTTTTAATCAGACAGATATAACTTTCATTTCTTTACTAGTCAGTGCCATGAACTTAAAGGCACAATTCACTTGATTCCCAGGTGCTCAGTGGCCCTTGCTTCACATCTCTCCCTGTTGATTCCTAAATGAATTCCTTATGAGTGCAGTGCAACTGCAACTCGATCATAACTTTAAATGTGATCTTTTACATTTGCCTGTGTTTTGGATTTGGAGGGTTTTTTTTTAGCAATCCAGGCATCCCTCCTCTGTGTATGTGTGTATGAATGTGTGTGTCTATGAGCGAGACAGAGGGAGAGAAGAGGGTGTGTGACAGAGGAAGGAAGCCTGTAATTCCCTGTCCTCCACATGAACCCTTGATACTGTCTCATATGTTATATTCACCCACTTCACTTGTCAAAGGGCTGATGTGTGGCTTGTATGGAGAACAAACATGTGTTCCAAATGTGTGTCAGTATTGCTACGCGGTGACCTGACCCCAACGTGTATTTATGTGCATGACAGTACCATGCCGTTCCATGTTTGATTCTGAATATAAGCAATATGTAACTAGACTGACACTGCTTAGTGGACTCAAGGCTACCCATGCAGAAACAAAACAAACCAACAGAAGTGCAGTTGTAGAATTAGAAGCAAAGGAGGAAGGAAGCAGAAAGAGAGAAAGGGGGGAGAGGGGAGGGTGAGAGAGAGAACAGAAGGAATGTATTGGTCAAGCACACAGAGTGTCAACAAAGCGGTGTAAAGACTTGTCACTCTTGGTCACTGCACTCACTGCTCGGCGACTGGAGAGGAATGTGCTGGTCATTCACGTCCCAGAATAGGGAGTGCTCCTTTGCCCCTTCCTCCCTGTGCACCACCATTGTATCAGCAAGAACATTGTTCAGGAGATTCCTTTGTCCCTTTAGATTTTTGGAGGTCCCTTTTCAGGACATCCACCGAGACCCCCTGTGCAGTCAGGCCATTGCTGCTCCCCAAACAGCTGTCTGGGATCAAGCTGATGTCACTCTAAGCTGGCTCCCATTTGAGCCAATGCATTACAGATGTTTATCCTTCGGAATTAGACTGCTGGCTAGCTGTAGGGAGGATGATAATGCAGACTACTATCTGGCTGACTTGGTGCAGTTATGTATTTCTATATTGGGGTCTTAAACCAAGCTGACCCCTAGTAAAGATTTCTCTGTTCAGCCTCTTTCCAATGCGATTGAATTCGGTCCCAGCTTAGGGCCCATAATAAGCCCTTCCCAGTGCTCCACCGAGCAGATCTCCAATGCACAAACTGTGGCCTCCCCCCTTTGTAATGTTTACAAGGTCAAGGTTGCAGGGTCAGTGTTTCTGGCTTAGTTAAATTGGCATGCTCTTTTTTTGGTAATGGATTACTGACTTGGTGATGGCTTGATGCTTAGTGTCACTTTTATCAAGGGCAGGAGAATAATATGGGGACAAGCTAAGGATTTAGGGCCAAACGCAGACAATTGAGGCATCTCAATAGATATCGAACACACAGTGGCGGGGATTTGCATAACCTGGTCGGAGGCAGATAGGATATAAAAACACTCTCTTGGACCTGACAGTCTGAAGGATCATTTGAGTGATTTATGCAGGAAATTGTATTTGCGAAGCAAGGGAGATAATTTAATAAAGCAAGGCCTGGCCTAGGCTTCAAGAACAGGGGGCTCTTTGCTGAAAAATGATACAGCCTCCTGTCTGAGGGGATGGCAGATAACGAAGGCCAATATTTACTGTGGATTTGTGCTCCTTCTATTTCCTGTCTTAGTCTTACTATTATCTTGCCTAGATTCCTGAAATGAGCAAACATCTTATATGCATACATATAAATGTTTAATATATGCAAATGTAACCTGTTTCATTTCCTTTATGCAAATGCTGTATCATTATGATTAACAAAAATGACGAGAATATCAGTGAATCACAAGGCGGCTTTAACTACAGTGGTGAATAATCACACTATTACAGAGAGAAAAGAAAGCACCAAGAATCCAGATAAGTTCATGTATGTCAGGCTCATAACATCAATCCTTGATAGATAATTGGGTCTTTTATTTAAAGCGCTTCTTTTTAAAACAGTGTGGCAGGGGACTTGTCTTCCAAACACATCCCAAAAACAAGACAACAGTCACATCATGGACGATGAGTGGAATTGTGTTAAGGATGCTGACCTCTGCTCACATGGATAAAAATGAATAAAGTAGATGGACCCTGTGTTGGAGTCCTCTAAGTGGAGTGCTTTGAGACTTTTCCTTTATTGCGTGTAAACAGGTGTGAAGCTCCATATAAATACACAGTATGTCCTCAGTCCAATAACTGATATATTTTCACTAAGTACACTGCCTCACCTCATTAGTGTGCAGCTGAGCTGTGGCCTTGCCCTTGCATCAACCCATCACATGAGTCTTTGCATACATCCGTACATATAGGGCCCTTCCTGATATTGTAAGTATGGAGAGAGAGTCGGCCCCAGTTAATGTTGCATGTCAGTTGACTAAGGGTCTCTCTTTCTCTCCTTCTGCAGTAGGTCTGTTAATGTTTAGAGTCAGGAGGCCCAGGGGACTCTAAATCCCTCGGACACAAAGAGCCTCTGTGTGCTGGCGAGGTCACATCTGCCCAATGACTCTGTGTGCATATAGGGAGCACTCTATAGGCCATCAGAGGGGCTTGCTGCAACTGCCCCACTTCCATAATACTACTCTGTGTGCACTACACTGGCCAGTGGGGCTTGACAGAGCTTGACATTTCACCACACGCACATTAAACGTGCTGTCACGTCATCCCATTTTCCTCAGGATGCTTTAAGAAATGTAACATCATAAAAACCCAAGCATCTGAGGTACATAAAGGTAGAGAAGCGCCACGTTAAAAACATAAAATTAGTGTTTTGGTCATAATGTCGCATTGATACGACTGACAATAAAGGATCTCACCATTACAGTGTCATTGCTGGCATTAAAGAGTGTCCGCAGACGACTATCTTAATGAAAAGAATTTCATTTCAACCCACTCTACTGGTCTTATCACTTCCCGAAAGGCACTCCACCAATTTAAATCTGAAATACAGCGTCATGATGGGGAGAGTGGTGCACATTTGGTTTGACATTATGCCTTTCAATAACAGATGTTTACTCAGTGGCTCACATTTGGGAGTCCTTTCTTTAATGAAGGTTCTTAAAGGTGAAATGAAAGCTGTAGTAATGCTTGATTCAATGTCGTTTTATTATTAAGATTAAAAAAAAAAAACACAAACACACTCCAGATGGACTGGTTCTTGTTTATCAGGTCTCCTCACCCAGCGCAGAATTATTAACACACCTTTGAAGTGATTAGCATTGCTATTGACATGGTAAACAGTGATTAAAAATATATGCCTCTAAGCCTTGCCAATCAGATAGTGTGCAGGCTAGTCAGTGGTGCAATAAATCATTAGGTCTGGCCAGTGGAAACCAGGGCTATCCACTGAATCTAGGTTTGACTCAATATGGAGATATCAATGAAAGCCTTTGTTTTGTCCACCGCAGCAAATTAGACACGCCAGTGTGCTTGGTTAATGTACACACTGCAATCTTCCCTGACCTATACAGGCTGAATATAGCACTTGGGATTTCTCATAAAGCAGAAGTTTCATTCCAGTCGACTACACAGAGTGAATGTGGCCCAGATGATAGGATGGCCAGAAAGGCCATCCGCTGGAATGAAAATTATCTGTTAAATGAGACAGCAGTGTTGTCATACAGCTAATGAAATGACACAGTCAGAGTTCAACACATTTAGATCGAACTAGCTTGTATTTAACCAGCTGTAAACACTGCTAAAAAATATACAAAAGAAAAACTGCCAGTCCAGTTGACCTTTGACCTTGTTTATACAGCGCAGGATAAAACTCTGGATGGCCAGTGGCCAGTAAAATGCACTCTGGATGGACCATGCATGCTGAGAGCAGTGGCACTCTGGGGACAAAGTGGCGAGGACCTTTTAGGAGGTGACAATGACAGGAGAGGTTGGATGGGGTCAGGGTGGTTTGATACCATCCTATTGAGGCCTTAATTGCTCATAGAGAGGCTATAGGGGCCTTCTGTGCATCTACTGTGAAAGGACTGAGCCAGGAAAGGTAATTTATGACTGGCAGGGTGAGGTTACAGGGGGAGCGTCCCCTTAAAAGAGAGGTATGCATGCCTGGCCCCTCTCCTGAGCTCAAGTGGCTCAATAGATGGCAATTGAGCTACTTGGGAGGTGGACCTGCAGTCTCTTTCTCTTTCCCACTCTCTTATTCTTTCTGTCTTTCTCTAAGTCTCCCTCTAACTCTGCTCGGCTGCTCCCTCCCATGTTCTAGATCAGCTCATCTGGGTGTGCTGCGGCAGGATATCAATCTTAATGAAGCTGCCAGGCCAGTGTCGTATCAACTTTAGACTACAGGCCTTGATAAGCATACCAATTCTCTGTAACAATACCCAGGGTAATAACCAGGACAATAAGGTCTCACAAAGGATGGAGTGTGGAGACATCTGAATTTTATGGGTGCCGTGTGTGTAAATGTGTGCGTGAAAGAGAGAGAGGGAGAGAGGGCGCATAAATTATCTGCCAGTGTACGTGTGTGTGCACGCGAAGCATGTGAAAAGCCTTTAAACTGAACATGTACACATACATGGTGGATGCACATAATATGAAGTGCGAAGAGTTTGGACTTATTCAAATCACATGTCTTCATGTCACACATGTCAGAGTCACATTAAAGCGAGACCACATATGAAGAGCAGAGTCGTACAGTAACACACTCAGACAAAACTCAAGAGAGTTTTAGCTGCACCTCTTTCAATTGTTTAAAGTAATTGAAATTTTGTTGCATAAGCTACAGGTCTCTGAGAATGTCCTCCTTCACAGTAGAGTTATTAGGTTTCCCTCATCATTCAGCATCCCAGTTACGTGTCTGAAGCCTCATATGAGCTCTTGACAATGTATGTGTCACACGGGATCTCACCTACTGGAAAGAGTGAGTGAGACTGAGTTGTGACGCCTGGGTAGAGCTTACAGGAGGAGGGACAAGATGCAAAAAGTATGCAGTGTTTTGTTTACATCTAAAACAATCCTAGAGTTTGTTTGATGATTTTGGTGATCAGTGTCACTTTCTCTTTTGTAACTCCTCGATACGTGTTCTCAAAAGTTTGTCATCAGTTTCGAGTCAGGTTATCATCAGAAAAGCAGTGAGAATGTACTATTTTTGTGACTTTTTCTTTTTTTTTTTTTTTTAACATTCTCCTGGGGAGCATACCACCAAATGATTTTGCTGTCACTATGCATGACTGCCACTTGCCAGTAATTTGGTGCCCCCCTGCTATAAGCTGACTCTGCAGTGACCTGCTTTATTCACACATGGGCTCAGTTTGACATTACACGAACTTTGTACTAGGGAGCAGGCAGGGTACAGTCTGTACAATGTCCAGTCCAACTGATTCGGACATTTGCGTTCTCACATACTGCTCCTTTGGGTAATGTCTACATAAGCTCAGGGTTGCAGTGCATGTGTGAGAGCAACATGAGATGAGTCAAATGTTGTTGTGTTTACAGTATGGTTTTATCTCCAAAGCCAGATAGGTCTGGAGTGGGAAACGTGGGCGCCTGCCTGCTGGCTGCTCCTGGTTTGGAGGGCGTTGGAGGACAATGCGCGACTTTGTGACCGTATGTCTGTTTGTATCTGGGGGGTTTGGTCACATGAGGCGAAGATGAACGCTTGTGGTCTTTAATTTATTGTGGTGGGTTTATGTGGCTGTGACTATTGCACACATTAGCAACATTGCTCTGCTTTCATCTGCAGAGTTTCTCTTGAATTAAAATAAGGAGAAAAAAAGATGTTAACCACAAACTTATTTAGGAGGGATGGAGGGAGGAGGGGGATTTCCATTCTGACTTCCTCGCAAGGGCAGGCAGACATGTGGTTGGACGTTTGATGTCAGCCTCAAAGAATTTGTTTGCACAAATGGCTCAGATGCTGACTTTATTGATGTAACTCAGCTTTTGCTGAGTTATCTTGCATCACCTTCTCTGTATCATCAAATTATAAGCCATGTTGCTGGAATTCAGTGAAAAACATAGGTACAAATCTGGTCATGTTTATGTTTTTCATATCTATTTGCATTAACATTCAGCGTTGTGCCTGCAAATAATCCATATTACATTTGAGGTGAACACGAAAACACTCCTGTTGGTTTATTGTGGATAGATTAAAAAGATAAATCCTGCAGAGAGCCAACGCAGGGGGGGTCAACCAGGAGCTCTAAGAGACCAAGAAATGTGATGATGCCTCTTGATTCATTCCCCAGATAAGAGCTATAGAACCGACAGAAATGCCTCAGATGGAGCTTGGTTGTCACAGGTGGACTTTTTAGTGGCAGGTCCATTCTCTCATGTGAAGGCTTTTCTGCTAGAGCTCAAAAGAGCTAATTAAAAGAGACCATGGAGCTGGCTGCAGGGTGTTTCTCATTATAGTCTCATACTACAGTTTAGTCCCTGATCTAAATATTCACAGGTTAAACATACAGTGGTATCAGATTGCTAGTACAACCTTTGAGGCTCATAGCTCTTCTTCATGATAAAGAAACAATAAACACATCCATTCAATATGGATATAGAAACAATTCACACGTTTTTATGATCAATGGGAAGATGAGTAACACAGGGAGAGCATTTTATTCTTCACATCCTGAATCTGTGAGGTCAGATAATGTAGTCCACGCTGCGGACAGTCTGGCTCAGCTGGACATATGAGATATTTATAGATCTAGCTTCCCTGTGGATTGATTGTCTGGTGGGTTGTTCTGTATTGATCTGGGTTTCAGGAAACAAACACACCACAGGTCAGACATTCACACACACCTTGGGAATGTGGACACTGGAAATATTGTACACAGGTAGTAGAAAGGGCAGAGAAGGTAAAAAGCAGCAGCGTGTACGTACAGTATATTTGATTTAGATTCAGTATGTGATGCTCCAGGGCTAGGGGGCTGACATTCAAATTAGGGTTTGGAAGCAGAGATTTAAAACTACATAAATTATAGCCTACTGAGCAGCTGAATCTCCTGCACATGGCTCTTCTCGTTTCCCTCTTTTGTTCCGACTGATGTCTGGGGGCCCATCTTCCACAGTGGGTGTAAGGTGGCACCATGTTGCATTTTAATTTCTCTTGTTTTTAGGCAGCAGACCCCATCACTGTCAATGGCCCAAATAATAACGTTTTATCGGTGCACACGGGGCAGCTTGCTGATGCTACTCAGCTATTAAGATGAGGTAGAGACAGAGACAGAGAAAGGGAAAGGGAGAAAGAGAGGCCTCGGTGCCCCTGCTGCTATAATTTAGGGCACTCTTATCCATGCCATCAACTCAGATTGTAATTCAAGAAGCAACAGTGTGGAGGGCCCAGTCCTTTTTTATGCACAGCCATTACTGGGGTGCTGAGATACAGTAGTGGCTTTTAGCACAGGAGAGGCCAGACATAGATGGGTCGTCCAAGTGTTTTACAATTGAATGTGCTAAACCGCTGCCACCGTTCAGCCACACAGGCAGCCAGGGATGGGACCTGATTCAGGTCTTTCTCCCCCCCCTCCTGCTGTCCTCTGCTCTGGGCCTCTGTGATGGGCAGAGAGGACCGGGCTGTTATCCCCTCTGGTAATTACCACCATTAAAGCTAATCCTGGTCCAATTCAGGCTGCTTTTGTTTTGAGCTTTATCTCTTCAGTGCTGGAGAGTTTCTCCTTTCAGAGCAGCACACAAAGACACAGTTTTTAGAGTTGGTAATTATCTGTTATATCCCCTCTGCAGGGAATAGGATGAAAAATACTCGAGATGGACAGGAGCATATCTGCTCTCTCTCTTTCTTGCATATTGCCTCTCTCTTCTCCTACCTTCGTCTACTCTCGTAATCTCTCCCTTCTTTCTCCTCCTCTTTCTCTTTTGCCATTTTTTTTTTATTCAAGATGACAGAAAGGATAACTGTTAAATTCTGTGCTGGATGTTATTGAGAGATTAACGAGATTGAGCGTGAATTTATCAATCTCTATGACAATACTGCGATAAATGTAATTATATTTAGTACTTATTAGCATGATGGTAATGCTGGCCCCTAATTTTCCGCTGTAATTGCGGCTCTATTTTTATGAGGTGTTAACTGCTATTAATCACATTGATGATTCAGTAAATGTAGCGCAAAGATTTCCATTCAATTCCATTTCCTCTGACCTATCTCTCAGCAGATCTGTCTCTTATCAAAGGCATAAAAGATCATTGTTACATAAAAGAGAGAGAGAGAGAGCTCTTTCCATGCAGAACCTGTTTTAATGGATTTTTTCATCCTGTTCCCCAAATCAAACCCAGTGTTATAATTTTCAATTTGCCAGTTTTCACTGCCACCATTTTCCCTTTTTTTTATTTTATGAGCTGGCAAATTGTCAACTGTCAAAGTTAAAGTGACAACCTGCAGCTGGAAATAGACTGGTCCTTGGATGAGAATAATACCTGACTTATAACTATGCTGTGTGTGTGTGTGTGTGTGTGTGTGTGCATGCGTGCGTGCGTGCGTGTGTGTGTGAGTGTGATTAAAGGGCTGTTACACTAATCATTGTGAGTATTGTCCTACCATGTCCTGTGCACCGTGTTAATGGCAGTAACAGTCTTTTACCCATCATACTAGTTGGCTATCACATACACACGGACATGCACATACACATACACAGTTGTCTTCCAGTCCCATATGAGAGGAATGGCTGCCTATGCACATCTTTAATAAGCACCATCTGACTACCAGAATCAACCACAGAGTTGGTGCAATAGGCAGCATGAATCCAAATGCCCTTGTTACATCCAGCAGCACACTGCACAGGCTTTCCTGCAGCATGTCATCACTTTGTTTCAGTTGCCCACTCACAGCTCGTCTTCACTCCAGATGGCGCTTCACTTCCTGGTCCCGGGCCTGCTGTGCTGGGACCCTCTCTGATTGGTCAGCCCACCTGCTCCCCCACTGTCTCAGACGTGATTGACAAGTGCCTTCCCCAAACAGAGGTCTTGCTGCAGCTGACATTCTGTAGTTGAGTGACAGCCCCCATGGTGTTGGGCTCCCCGCTGGTGATTCTGGGCATGACATCATTAGTTTCTCTCTATCAAACAGCTGCTCTTGATTCCCGGTGTTCATAAAATCAGGCGTCTGATTCTACACTGAGTGTAAATAACATTAATTAGGCTTTGCACGCGTTGCACAAATCAAAACTGGCTGAATGTGTTGCATGTTTGTTGAAGTGGTAAATCAAGGCCCGATTTCATTACATAACCTTATTGGAATCAAATTACAAGGGTGAAGTAAGCAACATTTATTTCCATTTCATTTGTGCAATGGGAAACAAGGGAAGCCCTGTATATGGCAGTGTAGTAAAAAACTTTTGACTGTATTACCAAATAAATAATATATTTTGCCCTAGGTACACCCTCTTATGTCTGAGAGTGGTCAGAAAACTTTTCATTCTGAACATTTACAATTCCATGACAACTAGGGAAACTCCATTGACTATGCATCGTGTGGCGGGAATTCTTTCCAACACCCTTATGTCATTTATTCCAATACTGCAACATCCCAAACTACAACCTCAAGAATTACCATACTGTTGAGTCAACAGTTTCAGCAGACTATTTATTGCAGGGGTATTGTAATGTGTTACTTTACATTACACCGTACAGGGGTTTCTGTTTTTCTGGTCACTGTGTGTTATTATTAAGCTTTGAGTTATATATA